>JAHTLZ010000095.1:79122-100853 GCA_023846285.1 Phrynocephalus versicolor | reverse complement strand
GGGGGGGGGCAGCATTTTGGGACCATGAGGTTTTGCAGCTCCACAGATTCTGCACAGAAACTGGTGCTGCCTGCAGAATTACAGAATCTGTTCTGTGTTTCAGATTCCATGGCCTTATAGTGCCCAAGCACTGCTGGAAGGTGGCCGGTGGCTGGGGTGGAAGCCTCCCAGCAGGGGCTCTGTGGTTCTGTAGGATCTCACAATCCATCTGCTGCAGACACAGAGAAAGGGGCAGACATGACGGAGGGCAGGCACCCACTTGACAGAGCCATAAAACCGGGCACTCCTGGGCACACAAGTTGGAAGAATTTGTGTTGAGCATCCCGTCCTTTCACTTCCTGATCTGCTCTGGTTTTGCCCTCCAAACTTTTTGCGTTGCAGCAGGCAGATTGACTTGCCCGGCAGGCAGGAGAGGGTGGGAGGGAGCCCTGTTGTTGTTGTTGTTGTTGTTGTTGTTGTTGTTGTTGTTGTTGTTGTTGTTGTTGTTGTTGTTGTTGTTGTTGTTGTTGTTGTAGCTGCTGCTGCTGCTGCTGTTAAGCAAGGCAAAGGGCCAAACCTCTCGCAGGTCTGCAAGTTCTCTCTTACACCTTTCTCTTCCGATTCCAGCCAGGAACGAGGACGGTCCACCTTTGGGCACCAGGCCCTGCAGTACCGGATCCCCGGGGAAAGAGGACCCAGGAACCCCCTCCAAGAAGAAGTGCCCCAGCCCCGGCCTGCCTTCACCCCGCCACAGCTATGGCAGCGGGAAGTCTCTGGAGAGCAAAGCCGAGCAGGGGGACGTGGGGCCCGTCCTGTCCAGGAAGCTGGACCGCCTCTCTGCGGACATGAGTGCCATCTGCAGGGACGTTGCTCAGCTGCAGGGCCACCTGGACCGGCTGGAGCAGGAGGCCCGGGGCTGGGGGCTGGAGCTGGCCACCCTCCGCATGGAGAACCGGAGCCTGAGCGAGTCCGTGAGGCGGATGGAGGGCCGGTGCCGTTCCCTGGAGAACCGCTCCCGGCGCAACAACCTGCGGATGCTGGGCCTGCCGGAGGGGGCCGAGGGCAGCGACCCCCTCGCCTTCTTGCAGAGGATTCTCCCGGAAATGCTGGCGTTGCCTGCCGAGTCCCGGCCCCTGGAGGTGGAGAGCGCCCGCCGGGTCCACGGCGGTGTGGCCTGGGACCCCAACGGCAGGCCCCGGCCCCTCGTGTTCCGGCTGCTGCGCTTCGCTGACAAGGCGGCCATTTTGCAGGCCGCCCACGCGCGGCACCTCAGCTATGCCGGCACCCAAGTCACCATCCTGCCCGACTTCTGTTCCTCACTCTCCCGACGCAGGCGGTTCCCTGTGAGGGCATTCAGGAGGACCCGGTGGCTGGCAGACCTCTGCTTTGGCCCTCGACATGCCTCCTTCTGCCGCCCTTGGGTCCAGGGGTGGCGCGAGCCAGCGCTGGCCACCTCTCGGCCCCTGGCAGGTGAGAGGGAGGCCAGGGCTCCCAAAGGGCCAGAAGACAGAAACTGGGACGCAGACCCGTCGGCTGGGTCTGGGCGTCGCAGGGGCTGCCTTTCTCCAGGAAACTGTGAACAACATAACCCATAATGCTGCACTGCAAAGGAGCCCCCTGGAAGACAGCCAGCTCTTGTCTGTCTCCTGGCTCTGTGCTGGCGGAGCCACTCCATGGACTGAGGATCCTGCCGCTTTCCCCTACCTCACACCCTCCAGATGTGTTGGCTGCCCACGCCTGCCACCCTGCCCTGCCAGCATGGCTTCAGGCACTTGGGTGACAGATGCCCAGCTGTGGGGTTGCCTCACTCTTCATCCTGGAGCCTGGACACCCCACTTATTTGTGCAACTTTTGGAGAACGGCAGGAAGTTGAAGCCAGAAGTCTGCTTTCAGAATGTTTGGTTTTTATATTCCTAAGGTATATTTTAAAGAAGATCATATTTTGTATCTGTATCTTGTCTCTGTGCCTGGTTATTTGCCTGCCCCGAGTCTGTCGTATGGGCTATGACATGTGAACAATAAAGAAATGGGCAAGTGATGTCTGGTGCCTCCTGTCAAGGGGTTTCAGAGAGGGCTTAGATGCGGGAGGGCTTTCAGGATCAGGCTGGAGTTCAGCTCTCCCAGAGGGGCTGAAGCTATTCCCAAAAGATTCTGGTTGTCCCCACACGTTCTCCCCACTTTGGCTTCCTCTGGAGAAGCCCAGGCTGCCTGACTGCGAGCAAGAAAGGATGTGGCCATAAGAGGAGACTCCCACACTGCCTGCTCTGCACTTGGTCACCCTGGGACTTTCTAACAGAGGGCTGGTACGGAATTTGCTTAAACCAGGGTTTTTCCCTCCTCTACCCAGAACTACGATCTGGAGGAGTTAATTACCCTTAATTGCTTCCAAGTGGGTCCTTCATTGATCACCCAGCCCTGCTGTATTGATTATTAAAACATTTTTTCAGCAAGTACTCTTCATAGGCACTTTCATTTGAATATTAAGTAAAGGCTTTTATTGAAAAGATGGAATTTCACAGGAATATTAGCTTACTGGAAAATAATAGCACATGATTTCCCTTCCTTACTTTATAATGTCTCAAGCAAGCTTTAGTGGTAGGGCCTCCTAAAATCCCTTATGCAAATTACATGATAAATCACAGTCCATTATTAGTCCATATGCAGAAGCCATTCTGGAAAGAATCCTTCTCCTTCTCTCCCTGACTCTGTCCCCCTGTTCACAGCATGGGAGAAACAGTCCCATATCCTTTTAGGCCAATCAGATTCCGCTTGCTTCTTGGATGGAATGCATCTTCAGCCCTGGCTTACATTCCTTCGTGATCTCAGATCTACAACAGTTCAGACCTTCAGCTCAATATTAAAGATGTTTACGTTTTGCCTTTGAGACAGGCTTTCCTCACTCTCAATTTACGTTACATGCCTCCCCATGAAAATTAAAAATCCTAAATTAACATTTAGCATTTTTAAACTACAAACTACAAGAATAAATGTAAACAATATTACATAATAACAAGAGATAATTAAAAATCAAAGTGCAAAGGAAATTATACCATATGCAATAGAAAGCAATTGAAAAGTAGTACTAATGATGAATATATGCACTGTACATGTAGATGTAGCAAAGTATTGAATAACTGGAATGTGTGCAGGCTTGGAACTTCTGGAAAACATAAGAGAAAAAATAGTACATATCACAGATGCATAGCAATGAGAAATACAGTGCTTATCCTGAATAACAAACTGAACAAGAAGTATTGTTTCTACTGTAGAACAGTGATATCGTCAGGCAAGCTCTCAACACCAAAATACAGGAAAAGTGGGACCCAGCTTGATTGACTGAGGTTCTCTTTCCAGTCTCTCTCTCTCTCTCTCTCTCTGTGTGTGTGTGTGTGTGTTTCTATTTGGTTCCACCCCTGGAGGCAAGGGAATCCTAAGCCTTGCTAATGATTAAGCAGCCTGAGCGGCCCGTTTGGTCAGTGGCGGCCAGCCCCCCCCCCCCCCTGAAAGGACTGGGAGAGGCAGAGTCCAGGGCCGTGGGGTACCTGGTTGGGGCTCCCTCCCTCCTCTTGCCACCGCTGTCCTTTGGGGCCCGATTCTGTGACCAGGGACTGCCTGGGAAGCATGAAGTGCTCCTGGCTGCTCTTGGTAGCTGCCGCCCTGGCCTTCGGGCCGGCTGCCTCTGCTGCTGCCTCTTTGGGAAGGAAGGTGAGCCTTGTCCGAAGAGGAGCAAGAGAGGGTGGGGGGTGGGGGCAAGGCGAGAGGGGTAGAGCAAGAAGGACCCTCCACGGTGCTCAGAAGCAGAGAAATGGACCAGAAGTCTTGCCTAGATCAGGGAAGAGGGTCAAGGACGCTCCCTTCCCAGCCAGAGGGATGAGCGGAGCATTTAGACAAGCTTCTGAGCCAATCTCGGCTGTGTTTTCCTAGCAAAGGGCTGGGCGTCAGACTTTTCCTCCATCACAAAATAAGCCGTGACGTTAACAGGTACAAAAATGCAGAAAATCACATGAAAAAGCATGGATCTTTGTAGCATTTTTGATGTGCGTTGCCCAGAAAGCAGGAAAAATGACCAAAAGTGCCAGTGCTGTAACTGGTAATTTCACAAGAGCAAACTACTGCATGGAGATAAGCTGTACATGTTGTACACACAAGGAAAGATCGTAAGAGGCTAGCATAACTAGATAACTAGAGATGTGCTTTGTTTTTGGTGATGGTGGAACAACATTGAAACAACCCTTCCCCTCTCCCCCCCCCCCCCACTGGGTTAAAGTTGAGAACAATATTTGCACAGCCACCCTAGAATCCACTTGGTGCCGGTTTAGACATCTCAGGCTGCCTTTAAAGTCGGGATAACCCAAGGGGATCCTTCCCTTAGTGCTCCCCGCTAAAAGAAGCACATTCCCCATCTAGAAAAGAAGGGACTTCTCTGCGGCGGCACCCCAAATCTGGAATACCCTCCCAAGGCAGCTTCAATTTATAACAGTGTTACATTTCTTTCCATTCCAAGTCAGAGGCTTTTGATTTGCTCAGGCTTCTAAAGTACAGTGGAACCTTGACTTTATGTCATCAATCCGTTCCAGAGGTCTAGACATAAGTCAAACAAACTTTTCCCATAGAAAGTAATGGGAAAGTGGATTAATCCGTTCCAGATGATGAAAAAGATCCCCGAAAACAGCAATTTAACACAAATTTGACTGGGATAGGAGATTCCTTCTGGGGATGTAAATGAAATGTCTCTTCAAAGAGAGGAGGCGGCAGTGGAATTATAGCCCACAAGTTATACGCTTTTTAATGGTCATAGCAACAATGTCTAACATTTAAGTTTTACTTATTTTTAACCTGACGTTCCAAGTTCTGAACAACTCTATGCTTACCATTAGAGTGCTACAACTGTACAGCTCCCCAACTAAAATGCTTCCATTGTGGACCTGACTTCTGCAGCCAGATTTTTTTACAAGACTGAGCCGACTATCTAACAGCGAGGCCAGCCCCGAGCTCCCAGCCCTTCTTTTCTTCCGGTGGCAGCGGCAGCTTCGGTGAGGCTGAGGACCAGCTCCAGGTGCTCTGAGCTGGCCTTGCCGAAGCCGCTGCTGCCGGAGGAGAGGAAGAAGGCAGGAGCAGTTGAGAGCTCCAAGCTGTAAGTCAAAGCCTGCAACTCAAGTCAAACAGGCCCGTTCTTGCTGCAAGTCAAATATGCTGCAAGTCAAGCAGCATGTAAGTCAAGGTTCCACTGTATTTAAACTTGTCCTTTAAAATGGAAATATTTTACTTGGTGGCAGTTTAAAACCTTTGGTTTTATTGTTAAGGTTTAGATTTTTTTCGGGGAGGGGACCTATTTAGTTTTTGTTAGGCGGTTACTTCACGTCCTACCTCGTTCCGCGATTACGTTCGTTCCATGACAGTGTTGTTCGCGATCACGTGGTTTTGCCCCTTTTCAGTCCCTGTTTCTGTTTACCCACAGGCATGATTACTTGTATCGTGACAACTGTTACCTCACATCCTTGTTTTGTGACAACTACTGGATTTATCTGGCTTCGTTTAGCCTTTTTTTGGGGGGGGGGGGCGGGGGCTTCTATTTTTTGATATTTCAATTCTCCGCTGCTTCGGTTTTCAAGCGCTAGACAGCCAAAATTTAGGGGGCGTGGTCGAGACGAGTTTCCGCTGTCACACTATGGACGTGAATTAAGTTTTTTTTTCGTACCGGTCCCAAGCGGGACAGCAAAGAGGGATGAAAGGGACGTGAAGTAACGGCCTTAGTTAGGTATAACATAAGGACCTAAGCAGAGCCCTGCTGGATGAGGCCACGGGCCCACCGAGTCCAGCTTCCTGTCTCTCCCAGTGGCCCCACCAGATGCCTCTCTCTCCTGGTACCTCCCTCTTGCATCTGGCATTTTGGGGGTACCCTCCTTTTAAGCCTGGAGAGAACACGTCTGCCCATCATGGCTTGTCGCCTCCAATGGACTTTTCCTCCATAAATCGTCCCCATACTCTGTGAAAGGTATGCTAGGCCAGGTGCTGTCACCACACCCCCATGGCAAGGATTTTACCACAGACTAGCAACACGCTGGGTAAAGAAATATTTGCTTTTGTCTTTTCTCACTCGTCCAACCCTCCATTTGGGTGGATGACTTCTGGTTTTGGTATTGTGTGAGAGGCACAAGATTTTCCTCTCTATCCCCTTGATCCATCCAATGCATCAGACACCACCCAGAGATCATCTCCAAGATGGAGGTGCAACAGAGAAATGCTTAGAAACAAACTAAAAAAATAAATAATTAAGTGATGTGCACGCTGGAGCACACACAGGCACATGCCCAGGAGACGGTGGGTCCTGATGCTGGTGCGCGCGTCTGCCAAGACCACGGCACCCTGAGGCCCGGCTTTTTCTCTGTGCAGGAGCAAACACGGAGGAGGCTACCGCTCAGGGGGAATCAGCCCTGCGTCGGGTGCTACACCCTCCTGTCCGCGGTAAGCTCCGTGGGTCGCTTCAAATTGTTTTCCCATTCCAGGTCAAGGAGGGGGATCTCCAGCAGGAGGGCTCACACCACCCACTTCCATCTCCAAGGCTAATGAAGAGGAAGAATCTGCGTGCCGGAGTGCATATAAAGAGTCAGCCCAGGGCTCCCAGGTTCAAATCCCCGCGGCTGGGCAGTGGAAATAAGGCTGATGCTCAGCTGTGGCAAATCATTCCTGGAACGACTCCCAGGCCTGGAAAACCCCACTGGGTGCCCTTCGTCAGCAGTAGCCACAGTGTAGCACAGAAGAATGATGTGATGCCGCCCGGGGGGCGGCGGGGCCGCCCCCCCCCGCCCGGGGGGGGCGCTCTGCCGCAGAGCTGCTCGCAGGGAGTTCCTTCCCACGCCTGAGGTTCTCAGTCAGAAGCCTTTCGATATGTCTTTAAAAGAGCTGGGAAGTGGAGTCAAAGGGGCCTCTTTGGCTTTTGTTGTGCAGATATAGGGCAGGCACGCAGGCATGTCAACCGCCGTCAGCCTGTCTGGGACACATCTCACACCAAGGTATGAGGAACAGGAAAGAGTTGACGGGGAGCAAAGGCTCTGGGTGTCCCCCTTGCTGACTGTGCCCGTGGCATGGCACCGTGTTGAGTCTGCATGTGTTGACCTGTTGGCGTTTTCAGCACATTCCCCTCCTTGTCCGAAGGGCTCCTGCTGGCCTTTTGGGGGTCCCCAGGAGGGAGGGGACTGCATGGTAACTGAACTGGGTCTCATGCCTGTTCCTCCCACAGCCGCTCCTGCCCAGCGAGGACAGACCACGGGCCTTTGAGAATGCCACCTTGGCGCTTCTGGTGGAGCCCAGCAGACGGGTACGTTGGAGGAGGGCGAGGGCGGAAGGGGCCAGGCATCACGGGTGGCAGGACACCGGCTGGCAGGGTTAAGCAAGAGGGCCGAAGGGAGCGACACCCTCCGTTCTCTCTAATGCCCCCCCTTCTCCTCCCGCAGCCTCCTGCACACCCAGCACTAAGGACCAGCGGCATCGAGGAGTCCACTCTGTCCGATCCAGCACTCGGCAGCCTGGTACACGTGCCTGTGGGGAAGGGGAAGGGGAGCCTAGGCCCTGGGGAGGGAGAGCCTGCCCCCAGAGCCCAGGCATGGCCAAGCATGGATGAGCTTTCCTTGTCCCCAAGGGCAAGGGCAGGTGGGCAAAGAGTCATGAGGAGAGGACATCAGCCTGTCCCTGTCCAGAGGGATCCAGAGAAAACCCCTGAGGAATGGCTCCAAAGCCATGTCCTGTCAATCTCCCTTCCTTGTCCACACAAACAAGGCTGAATGTACAGGCACCTCCATTTTGAGATCCTCAAGACTGACTCAGGGATTGAGGTGAAAGCTTTGAGTTACAGGAGGCAGCTTGGAGTGAGCCCCCAGTGGGACTGACTGCCCTCCTGCTTACCCTTACCCGTGACATTGACCAGCCGACACTGGGATCCTTCCAGGAATTAAGGTGCTCTGTCGTTGCTCTCCAGCTCGGGGCAAATATTGACAGAAGCTAATTAGTGAGGGATGAATCACTGCCTTCTCCCAGGCACCTGGCCAGTGAGGGCCAGAGGCAGGTTGGACAAGACTCACCAGTCGGAGTCAACAGCAGCTAGTCAAATTTCTAGAAGCAAAACCAGGACATCAAAATGTCTTTTATGTCAAGTGTATCAGACCAAGAATGTGGGGATGTCTCTAACTCCCCTCTCTCACCCTCAGATGGAAGGTGCTCTGTCCCAGAAACCTGAATGCCAGGAACTCCTGGGCAGGTTTCTGTGCCTTCTTCGTCAACACGCTAGATTTTCTTGGATTTGAAGGGACTGAGGAGCCTCCCTCAAACTCCATGCACTTCCAGCAGGAGGGCCAGGAGGCTAGAATTGGAATTAGAGGAGTCTTGGCCCTCTCTCCGCCAGCCAGACAGCCAGAAAACCAGAAAAAGGGAGAGAGAAATAACACTATGTCTTTCTTGAGATGCGGTGACCAGAATTGTACACGATACTCCAGGTGTGGCCTTACTATCGTTTTGTATAATGGCATTATAATGTGGGCTGTTTTATTTTCAGACCCCTTTTTGATAATCCCTAGCATGGAATTGGCCTTCTTCACCGCTGCCACACATTGGGGAGACACCTTCATGGAGCTGTCCACCAACACACCAAGATCTCTTTCCTGATCCGTCACGGATAACTCAGAGCCCATGAGTTGATAGATAATGTTTTGATTTTTTGCCCCAATATGCATTTACTTTACATTTTGCTACATTGAACCACATTTGCCATTTCGTAGTCCATTCCCCCAGTTTGGAGAGATCCTTCTGGAGCTCTTCACAATCATCTCTGGTTTTTACCACACGGAAAAGTTTTGTGTCATCTGCAAACATGGCCACCTCACTGTTTATCCCTGTCTCCAGGTCATTTATGAACAGATTGAAAAGCACCAGTCCCAGGACAGATCCCTGGGGCACACCGCTCCTCACCTCTCTCCATTGTGAGAATTTCCCATTGATTGCTTTAAGCACTATGGGGCAATATATAAACAGAACACTTTGCTTTCTTTGATATCTAAGATTCCATTCCAGAGACAAAAACAAGGTGGCAGCTGAAATGTTAACCCTTTGGGGGGTGGGAGAAAGTTCAGCATGAGATGTGAAGGAGCAAGGGCGCAGATAAGATCTACCCAAATGCTGGAGACCCACTTAAAGAACTGAAGGTCTATCCAGGGTTATTAAGACCTTACCAGCAGCATGCAATGGATTCACACCCTTTGTCTTTTCTGTCAGCTACGCTGCCGCTACTTTGTAGACTGGTCCTTGGAATTATTCACAGTCTGGCAGCCCTTTCAGGCAGGAATGACTGCTGCTACTTCGTTTCCTTACCTCCTAGTAGGTCGATGTACAAACATGTCACACGGCCATAGGGTTTTTTCACTCCTGTGTCTGAGGAAGTGGACTTGATCCATGAAGACTCAGATTAAAATATAGCAGTTGTTAGTCTTTAGGGTGCCACAACATTTTTGTCTCGTGCTTACATGCATTTCTGTTTTGCCCCTCTAATAAGGCAACAAATCAAACTGCTGTACTGCTTTGAGTAAAAAACAAAATTCCGTGTGTGGGAATAGCATTAGACAGCTTCAAAGAAGTGAGCATTTGAGCTCAGCAGGAGTCTTTGGGTGCAAATAGGGGAAGGCCCCCTTGAAAAGATGGCCTGGATTTACTGCCCAACGGAGCATGCAGTCCAGCGTCTGTGTCTGGAAGGCCTGGGAGGCATTGGGTGGTGGGGAAAGGGTTCCCTTTGAGGTCCTTGCTCCTTGGGCGTCCGAGTCGTGGCCCTCAGGCCAAGAGAGGGGCAAACCATCTCGCCTGGGCCTCCTGCCAATCTCCCCTCTTCCCCTGCAGGACCTGAGGCTGAACACCAAGCCCAATACCAGAGAGGAGAAGAGGGCCGGGCCGGGCCGGCGCAGGGGCAGGCAGCGGGCAGGCACCCGGCCTGTTTGCAGGGGCTGCTATTCCGGGCTGATGATTGTAGCCCCACCGGGCAACCATACTGGCATGCAGGAGAGCCACTCTGAGTCTGCCTGGGAGTCCAGCGAGGAAGACTAAGCGCCTCTGGGGGCATGGCTGGGCCATCATCGTCGGAGACCCAAGTGTCTGACTGACACAGAGGACCAAGCCAGGTGCTGAGGGTTTGTTGTTATTGGTGCCACCAGGTCTGGCGCAGATGTTTTCAAAAAATAAAAAACACTACATACACCCCTCTCTCTTTCTCTCTCTCTCTCTCTCTCTGTGTGTGTGGTGTCGTTACAGCCGTGACCGACTCTTCGTGACCCCATGTCCATGGAGCTTTCTTGTCAGGAATCCTGGATTGGCTTGCCAGTTCCTACTCCAGGCGCCTACAGCACCTGGCATTCCCTGGTGGTCCCCCATCCAAGTACTAACCAGGGCTGACCCTGCTTAGCTTCCGAAATCAGGCAAGATCTCTTTCTTTGTAGTGCAATCTAAATTGAATCATATTTTGGGGCAAGAGGGCGTGCAAACCTCATCACAAATCCCAGTTTCAAAAACGGACATAACCCACCTCAGCCCCTTCCTGGAGCACTTTGCTCTGAGCTGAGTTCACTGGTCCAATGGACAAAAAAGCAGTGGGGGAAAAAGAACCACTGGGGACTGGAGAGCAAAGCCATGGAGCCAAGGGGTGCAGACCAGGATGTTTGCAAAGACAGCTCCTGCTCCTCTTGCATCTCCAGTCTGACAGTACCGTTCACACACCGTTTGCTGCTGAGTGGTGGCGTTTCCCTTTCTTAGTGTACCAAGTCGCAAAATCTTCAATTGCCTTGAACAGAAAAAAGAAAGTAAGAAACATACATTGAAGAAACATATATTGAAACTGTGTTCTGAATAGGAAGAATTTGGGAAAACAAAACCAGGTTGGGGTTTGCGCGTAAATCCCCCTTGTGCATCTCCAGACAGAAGAGCCAGCCGGGATGGCCTTGGGAAAAAAGAGGCCCAGTCCCCTATGACGACGCCAGCAGAAGAGGAGAAGGGGGGGGACCACTTCTGTGTCTTCTCTCCCTGGAAACGCCTGAAAAGGGTGACTACTATAAGTCAGAAGTGACTTGACAATTATTAATTATCTCTTCCTTTTGATTTTTAAGAGGGACATTTGAGCAATGTCCTCTGTGGACCACATCGTTGCCACTTCTTTTACTTCTATTGGTACCATTTAGCACTGCGGAAAAAGAATCAGCAGCCACTAATATTCCTAATATGCATAAAGGTTCTCTAGACAATAGTGTGGGTGAAGGCTTTGAAGAAGCTGGGTGCAAATCCTTGCTCAGCCATCATGGAAACCCACTGGGACGTTTGTTGAAGTGGTAAACTGCTCCTTAAGCATCTCACTTAGGGCTAGGGTTAGGGTTAGGGTTAGGGTTGCCATACTCTGATCCGACTTGAGGGCAGATAACACACAACTGGCACGATATGTCTATATTATACAGTCCCTTCATCCCTTGAGTGAAGGTGTGTGTGTGTGTGGGGAAAGCAGCAGCTGTTGTTGCAGAACCCACTATACAGGTGCTTCTACGCCAATGCTCGAAGCCTCCGACCAAAAATGGGAGAACTTGAACATTTGGCAGCTAGGGATAACATAGATATAATAGCTATAACAGAAACCTGGTGGAATGTAGAGAACCAGTGGGATACAGCAATCCCAGGCTATAAACTCTATAGAAGGGATAGAGAGGAGCAGGTTGGAGGGGGAGTGGTCATCTATGTTAAAGTAGGAGTAAAGTCCATCAGAATGGAGATTGACAGAGGGTCTGACTCCACCACAGAATCACTGTGGGTTAAACTACCAGGTCCAAGGAGTGATGTGATAGTTGGGGTATTCTATCGTCCACCAGATCAAAAACTTGAGGGGGACCTTGAAATGAGGAGAGAAATCATGGAGGTGGCTAAGAGGGATAGGATAGTAATCATGGGGGACTTCAATTATCCCCACATCGACTGGGTCAATGCGAGCTCCGGGCAAGAAAGAGAAACTGGGTTTCTCGACTTACTGAATGACTGTGCCTTAGAGCAACTTGTCATGGAGCCCACCCAAGAACAGGCAACTCTGGATCTAATACTGTGTGATACTCCGGATCTGGTCAGGGATGTGAATGTCACTGAGCCTCGGGGGAACAGTGACCATGCTGCAATCTCCTTTGCCATGCATGTTGGAGGAGGAGTATCAAGCAAATCAGATATAAAAACCCTTGATTTCCGAAGGGCAAACTTCCCTCAGATGAGGAAACTAGTTAGAAAGAAATTGAAGGGGAAAGTTGGAAGAATCCAATCTCTTCAGAGTGCATGGAACCTGTTTAAAACAACGGTAACAGAGGCTCAGCACAAGTGCATACCACAAAGAAAGAAGAGCTCATTTAAGTCCAAGAGGGCACCGGCATGGTTAACGAGTGGAGTTAGAGAGGCTCTAAAGTACAAGGAGAGGTCTTTCTGTAAATGGAAATCCTCCCCAAATGAGGAAAATAAAAAGGAACACAAACTCTGGCAAAAGAAATGCAACCAGTGGGGAGCCGGAGAACCAGTGGGGATGAACAGAGAGGGTGAGGAGGGCAGCGAGGAGGAGCAAAAGGGGGCAGCAAACTGTGTTTGGGGCAAGACCTCAGGGACCAATGCAAGGGGCAGGTGGAGAAGGAGTGCGGACGTAGCTCTGGACACCTGAGGCCATATAGTCAAAGGCTCCAAGGATGGATGCCAATATTGGGGTGGCTGATTGAAACCTGCAATCAAAGGTATACCAGCATGGCTCAGGGCAAGCTCAGAGAACTGCCAGGAGGAAACCACAGGATGGGGACTCTTGTTGAGTTTCCAGCAAAGGCTAATCCCGGCTGATGGCTACTGGATTCCCTGATGCTCAATAAAGAAATCCATCAGAGAGAGATCCAGGAAAAATACTGATTTTATTGGGCCCAATAAAGACAGTAGGTGAACAATCCAACGACAGGGCAGTGCGAGAATGTTCTGCCCCGAGACAAGATGGTTACACACACCCTTCCCTCCCACAAGGTGCGCACAACCCTGGGTTGGGCAAAGGGTGGTCTTCAGGGAGCATCCAATGGGAACAGTCCAGAGGGTCTCCTGGGTGAGGTCTTGAGGCGTTCCCAAGTCCTGAAATAGGATACCAGATTAACCTGTCCTTGCCAGGTGTGGCCTGGCCTTTTGAGTCTTTTAATGGGCAATTAGAGGTGACAAAATAGGAGGAAGGGAGCGGTCATTGTCCACGGATCTGTGTGATTATCAACTCAATAGGTGGCTGGCTGGATCAACAAAAGAATCTCAATTTCTCGACATCTTCCTGGTAGATGTGGAGGCGAGACAATGGAAGCCTTCTGGCTGGAGATAATCTGCGTACGTGCAAGAATTCATCATGACCTTCGACTGTTGGAGTCCTTTCTGGAAGGCATGACTATCCTCTGGAACCGCCATGTTCTCTCCTTATGCCATCCTGTGCCCAAGATGGTGACCCAAGAGAAGGGGGGAAGGTAGGAAGCAGTGTAGGAACCCGTTCTCAAGCAGACCCAGGGAGAGTGGTTTGGGAGGAAGAGGGAGTGTGTGTGAGAGAGTTCTCAGATGCAGGTAGACCAAAGAGGGAGGGGCGGGGAGGAGAAAGGGGAACTAGGAAGGAGGCTAAGAAGGCCTAGGATGCCCAGGCAGGTAAGAGAGTTGAAGTCATTTTTGGGGTGTGAGGGGTGTTCTGGGGTGTGGAGACGGTCATCTGTGACTGTCTCCTTCAAGAGCCAAGGACCAACAGTAAATATAAACCGTCAACCCAGGGAGGATGAACCTGAGTTGCATGTCTTGCTCTTTGAATGTCCAGGAAATAGATTTATTCCATAACTCTTGCTGGCGGCGCTTTCCTCCCCTTGAATGGCTATGAGAGTATTTTTCCTGATATCTCAGGAATGGAATGTTCTTGTTAAATCGGGTTTTCTGTGTTGTGCTTGTGACATTGTGGGGTGATGGCTGGTGGTCTTGGGGAGCCCCAGACCTTCTCTGATCATTTCGTAAATTTTACATTCCCATTATGACTCTTCACCTTTGGTCCTGGGAGCAGCCTTGTATGGCCTGTACAGTGGGAGCAATGCTGGTGGTCACATCAGCCGGCAACCGGGCACATCACGGAGACGGAGGTGGTTCCATCCAGAGCCACCCTCAGGGAACCTGGAGTCATGGGCGTTTTTACACGACCCCTAAACTCTGCAGCAAATGGCTGCAAGCTCCGGAGCTTACAATTGTTTCCCCACCAGCTCCGGGGCTTACAGAAAATTAAGTGCGACCATGCCCCCATAAGCGCGTCCCAGCGCACTTTTCTTGTACCTGCTCTTCCCCGGTGAAAATTGCTTGATGCGGTGTAAGGATAGTGAGTGCAGGGCTCTCCTCGCTTCTGTTTGTTGTTTTTTGGCTCCTGCCCCTTTAAGAGCTACTTTACAGAGACAGGAATGTTGCCGCGGCAAGAACGGAGGCAGAACGGGAGGTGAACCACTATATTTTCTTCCTTTTTTTTTCTCCCTCCCCTCACGCAGCCAGCAGCCAGGGTGGGGACACAGGAAGAGCGACAAGCCCCTAAGATCTCTGGTCCGAATTTAAGGGACCAGTGGATCTTAGGGGTCATGTAAAAGCGCCCATAGAGAGGCCGGAAGTGATGAAGGAGGAGGTGATGGACTTGTGTGTGTGGCAAGACCTACACAATGCTCATTCACGCTGCTCTCCTTCAAGGGAAGAGAAAAAAGACTAGAAAACAAAAAGAAAACCCAAGCATTCTGCATTGATATTGCCCCATAGCACTTAAAGCACTCTCTGGGCAGTTTACAGTTTTATTTATGCCCCCCCCCCATGAGCTGGGTACTACTCAGTCTACCAACCACAGAAGGATGGAAGGTGGAATCAACCTCCAGCTAGCCACTTGGGATTGAACCGGGGTCATGTGTGACGAGATGCACCACCAGGATGCAGCCACAAGAAAAATAAGAGGTTAATTTAAAAAGTGTGTCTGTCCTGTGTGTTGGTTATACTATCCTGCTGAAGACTTGTTGGCTAGTGACAGGGACACACTGACAGTGTCCACACCACCACAAGGGCCTGGCAAGTCCTGTGATGCTATAAAGGTGCCATGGCTTGAGATGACTTCACAGGCAACCATTGAATGGCACGTACCCCTGCTCGTCAGAAACAGGCGGCATTTTGATGGGCAGGAGAACAGGAGGGTTGGGACATGAAAACACCTAAAAGGAATGACTTTCTAACCACTCCTGGTAGACCCCTTGCTTGGAGGGAAGCGAGACAGAACAAGTGGAAAACAAAGTATCTATCATAACCAGCATTGAGCCTTTCTTTCTTTCTTTCTTTGGGCACTTTTACACAACCCCTAAAATCCGAGGCAAAGGGCTCCCAGATACGGAGCTTAAAATTGTTTTCTCACCAGCTCCAGACTTTAAAGAAAATTAAGTGCGACCACGCCCACCTAAGTGCGTCCCAGTGCATTTTCCAAGTACCTGGTCTCCAGAGGTGAAAATTTTCTGATGCAGATGTAAAGCAGTGAGTGTCGGGCTCTCCTCACCTTGTGTGTTGTTGTTTTTTGGCCCCCGCCCCTTTAAGAGACTTTAAGAGACTGGAATGCCTGCTTCAGGGGCTGCGATGGCAGACGGAGGTGAGCCTGCATTCTTTTCTCCCTTTTTTTCTCCCTCCCCTCACACAGACAGGAGCAAGGAAGTGCGGTGGGGTGGGAGCGCTCTTTCTTTCTTTCTTTCTTTCTTTCTTTCTTTCTTTCTTTCTTTGATCCTGCACTGTGAGCTGATGGCTTTGGCACTTGGCCATGGATTTCCTGGTGACACTTGGCTGGCCCTTGGAGTCAATTAATCTGGACTTTCCCTGCACCTGCCAGTGCCCGGAAAGGGAGAGGCAAGGTCCAGGGTCAGAGGGAGGGGGTGCTGTGGCTCTCCTGCCTTTTATTGCCCCCCCGGCTTCTGCTTTGGAGGAGACAGAGAGTCAGGCCGGGACTCAGCGAACATGAAGAACCTCTGGCTGGTCTTGGCTGCCCTCTTGGTTTTTGCTGCCGTGGTCATGGCCGAAAGAGACATGGGCTCTACTGGGTTGGAAGAGGTATTTTGGTGCGGGGTTGGGTGGCAGAGAGGTGGTTGGCAAGGGAAGGCAGAAGTCAGGGCAGAGAGAAGTTATCGGGTCCCCCAGGGGCAATGGGGTCCTGAGGCTGCAGGGCCCCGACTCTGGAGGTGGGTCTTACTGCCAGGCAGCCGGCGCCCCGGAGGTGTCTTCTGCCCAGCCCCTGGCCCTCCGCCCCCCCTCCAGTAGCCGCAGGTGGGCACCCAGGGCTCAGGGTGCCTGTTCAAAAGGGGGGGGGGCTGAAGTGTTCTTTATCTCTTCTGCGCCATCCCACCAGGAAAAGCAGCCGTCTACTGTCCTTACAGGTGCACGATCACACCTTCTTTTGCTTTGGACCTGGTGTCCTAGCCCCCAAATAACAAAATGTGTATATACACGACCCCTAAGATCTGCTGGCAACTTAAATTCAGACCAGAGATCTTGGGGGGTTTGCTCCTCTTGCTGTGTTCCCACCCCTCCGCACTCCCTTGCTCCTGTCTGTGTGAGGGGAGGGAGAAAAAAAGGGAGAAAAGAATGCAGGCTCACCTCCGCTCTGCCCTCGGGAGCTGCCCCGGGAAGCATTGCAGTCTCTTAAAGGGGCGGGGGTGGGGGACCAAACGAAGGCGAGGAGAGCCCGGCACTCACTGCTTTGCAATCCGCATCAGAAATTTTTCACCTTCGGAGACCAGGTACTTGGAAAATGCGCTGGGACACGCTTAGGTGGGCATGGTCGTACTTAATTTTTTTTAAAGTCCGGATCTGGTGGGAAAACAATTTTTAGCTCCGCATCTGGGAGCCCTTTGCCTCGGATTTTAGGGGTCGTGTAATAGCGCCCTGATTTGCCTCTTCCAAAACTACACCAGGGAAGTGCCTTAGCAACTATTTGTCCCAATATTTTTGAAAAAGTAATTTTGTTGTACATTCATACCCCCCCCCAAGTCATCTGTTACAGGTATGTTACTTATAACTCTTTATTATCGTTGATCATTGCTGCCTTCCTGTATCACCACTGCCGATGCTGCCGCCACATAGACCCCTCAGTTCCGGGGCCGCTGTCACTGACCTGCTGCTCCTCTTCCTACCTATAGGCAGGTCCACTGTGGGAACCCTCCCGGGCCCTCAAGCACAGACATGTCCTCATTCAACTCTGTGGGTGGGGGAAATGGATGGGTAGGGGGATGACTGCTTCTTTGGAGACCCTTCTGACTCTCTTCCCCTCTCCCCCCCCCCACTTTCTCATGCACAAACTAAGGCCCACTGGTGGAGACCCGGTCGTTGGTCCTGGATCAGTGGCGGCACGCAGGTAAGTGCCATCGCACCGCAGGGCGCCTCTTGAGAATCACCCTTCCCTTTTCACCCACAGCGCCCGGGGCTGTGCTAACGATGGCTCGGGAGGCCAGCGATCTGGGCTGGGTGTCCAAGGGAAGCAAAAGGAGCCACCCTACACTGAGCAGCCTGGTCCTTGGCCCCTGCCCCTGCCCCTGCCCCTGCCCTGGGAGGGAGGAGCTCAACCCTCCTCCCCAGCAGATAAACCGCCTGCATGTAGCACACCCTCTGCTCAGCCTCCTGCCCCCTCCCTCAGCGGGAGGCCCCTCTTGCAAGGAGATCTGCTTCCTTTCCTGAAAGGGGGGGGGGGCAAAAGAAGCACCTGAGCCCCGAAAGCCTTCCTTTTTCTCCCTTGGCCCTCCCTAACTAATAGCGGTCCAAACATGGTGTGTGTGTGTGTGTGTGCGCGCACGCTTGTGCATAGGTGTGAGCACATTGGCACAGCGACGCTTTAGGCACAATAGCTAGACAGTCATGCAGAAGTGCTGGCACATCCCTCCTGGCCCCCACAGCCCTGCTGCCCACCGGGGGTGGGGTGGGAGGGAGAGGTCCCCAAGGCTTTGAAGGCACCTTGGGCGCACTCGCTGAACGTTGTTCTCTTGGTCTTAATTCCTTCTGTACCTTCCCATGAACCATCCCAGTCCCTCCGTCTCCGCAAATTGCAAAATGGGAAGGCAGTGAAGGTTTGGAGACGGGACGCCTGATGAAAGGCCCAGGCTGCGCATCTGACAGAGGAAGGATCGGGCCTTTTTTTTTTTTTTTTTGCCATGGCCTCATCCTGCTCACAGGAGCTGCCAAAGAGTATTTTGCTGACCTTATTAAGAAGAGGCAGATGGCTCTGCAGTGGGAATCCCTGGCAGTATTTGCTGATTGAGACTGGGTTGGTGTCTTTGTTTGTTAACGTAGGGGGTCTCCATTGTTTTGGAAGTAACTGGGAATTACCAAGAATCGGATCCCTGATGGTGGGTTGGAGGGATAGCTCCTTTCAGCCTGGCTATCTGAAGCCAAAAACAGTTTTTAAAAAGCTGGGGACCCATTCATTGGGAATGGGCGTGCTTACAACCAGCTCCTCCAAAGGTCCCAGCAAACACCACCACCCCATTCCCTGCTGCTGCTCCCTCTTGGGTCCCTCCCCTCCCTCCTCTGCTGCTCTTCTAAAATGTTCCCTGTTCCTCTTCTGGAAGGACTTTGGCCCCCCGCATCACCCTGAAGACAAACGGCCCTTTAAAAAACTTCCTTTTGGATTTTGGTCTAGTGCAGAATCACCCCTTGCTACAGGAAGAAGGTGCTCAGAGAGCTTCTCGTAAATAGACAATTGTTTCAGACAAGAAGGACTGTCTGTGGAGGTTCTTCTGACAAGGAAGTCAGAAGGGCAGCTTCCTCCTGCACCTCCTTGGACGGGTCTGAACATCCCCCCTCCCCAGGTGGTGGGGTTCTTTCTTTCTTTCTTTCTTTCTTTCTTTCTTTCTTTCTTTCTTTCTTTCTTTCTTTCTTTTTCTTTCTTTCTTTCTTTCTTTCTTTCTTTCTTTCTTTCTTTCTTTCTTTCTTTCTTTCTTTCTTTCTGAAGACTGCCTCTGTAGCTATTCTGTTTTCAAGTCCGAATTGCACCCTTGTCCCACCCCGTCTGTTGGGCTCTTGGTTGCTCATGTCGGGAGAGTGACCGGGTGGCATGACTGCAGTCATATAGCCTTCTCTTCTCCGGCAGGTACATGTAGAGGATGAGGCAAGCGTCGCTGACAAAATATTAACCTTGGACCGCAAGGAAGGTACGCTTCAGAGGGAAGAGGCTGAGACCGTTAAGGAGGCAAGCATCGCTGACATTTTAGCCTTGAGCCGCAAGGAAGGTACGCTTCAGAGGGAAGAGGCCGTGTCTTTGGGGCCTCCCAGCAGCAGACCTTGTGCCGGGGCATCCATGGGGGCTGAACACTATGGGGCGCTTAAAATGACCCCTACATAAGGCTTGGGATTAAACACCCTAAAACTCCACAAGGGGGAACTGAGGCCTGTATGGGGATCCCGTCCACATCTACAAAGTCTGTGAGTTCCCCAGGACTCTTGCTCAAGTTGGCAAGGGCGGGCGGGCAGAACAGAAGCCCCCAAGTCTGGTGGAGTGTTTTAGGCCTTGGAGGGCGACAGTTAACGGTCATTATTCCATATACTACAAGGCAGAAGGGGCATCTTACATCAATAAAAGGGAACATCAAAGCTAAAAGAGAATGCGAGCAGTTAAAGAAAAAAAATCCATTATGATGGATGGTGCTAACATCGAAAACACCAGTGTATTGTATTTATGAAGTCAATGCCATCTTGAAAGTTATAAGTGGAAGGACCAGAGGGCAGACCAACTTTGTTCTAAGGCCTGAGCAGTGACAGCAGCAAAAGAAGAAGCACGGAGCCATTGAAGGGACCCAGAAAAATGCTCGATGGCACCTCCTGGGGGCACCTTTTGCTCTAATGGGGTGGGGGCGAAGGGCTGACCACTAACTTGAGGTGGTCTAGAAGGCAGGTAGAGGAAAGCCTTTTGGGAACTTCTGAAGGGTCGCCAAAAGGACAGAACTGCGGGGAGGGGACACACACACACACATACAGATGCATCACCCTCTTTCATGGCATTTAAATGGTAGGAGCTCCTTCTCCACACGGTTCCCAAATAAGATGATTGGGGGGGGGGGATTCAAAGGTTTCAGCTCCCAACAACCCCCAACCCCCCACCAGCACAGCTTTCGGGAGGATCCTGGGCGTTTAGTCCATAGAACAGGACAGTGCCAGCGCTCTGCTGATGTTCTCTCTCCTGGCCTTGCTGGGCGTGGAGACAACGGCACAGGGATGATGGTGGTCTTGACAAGACTCAGATGACAGGGTGGGGGGGGGAAGGGGGCACGGTGCCTCCCCTCCTACTGCAGTCATGTGCAAATATTGACCCAAATGATCTCCACAATCTCCCTTCCCACCAGGCCCGGCCTTCCCAAATCCCAGAGTTTGGCTGGGGCTGGGCTCGACAGGGCTCTGCTTGTGGATTTGTCCGGGGAAACCGCCTGCCTCCCTGGTGCCTGGGAGGCCCTGGCACGTGGCTAAGGGAATGGGGTGGGATTGGGAAAGACCTGCCAGCGAGGACCCCCCCCACACACACACACCTCCTCCTGTTTCCTGGCCAGCAGCACCGCCAGGGTGGGCCAGCTCAGGGAGACTTTTTGATTGAGGCTGCAAGATCCCTTGGCCGCCTCTCAACGTCCTGCTCTTCTTCTCCTACAGTTTTGGCAGCTGGGCATCAACGCCAGGAGGAAAGCTAGAGGGATGTTCCAGGATCACGTTCTCCTTTGCACCGCTGACCTGCTTCCTTCATGCCCCTGTTTTAGCCTTTGGAATGTAAGCCCGCAAAATGTCAAGTGCCCCCAGAATCCTTCCGGGTTCCCCATCATTGCATGATAAATAAAAGATATTTAAAAACTGGCCAGTGGTTTTGTTTGACAAATGCAAGAAGGACTTTGTGAGCATATTAATTATGCCTTAACGGGCTAGTTTTGACTTACCTTTTCTGGCCTCGGGGTCAAGGTGGCACGGATGAGGTCCCAGGACTCTGTCCTGCTGAAGGTGCTGGGGCAGCCACACCTGGTGCCACCTGACGGTGCCAGAACATGAAGTGGGTGCGAAGGAATGTTTGCGCTCAAAACAAGGCGCCCACCGTTCAACAGGTCCCTGTGTTCCAAATCCCTCTGTTATTGCGAGCTTATCAGTGGAGCCGTCTTGTACCTTCATTGTCTTTGGAGGGACGGTGGGGGTTAGGAGACCGTGCAACGAAAAGTCTCCTGGCTGTACAAGTACTGGATCCCTCTTAGAAAACCGATGGCTGGAAAACAAGCAGACAAACAAAAAAGAAGATCTTGAAATAGGGAAAAGGTTGGACACATCGTCAGTCTCCAGGGAACAAAACACCGACAGAACAAAACATGAACACAGCCTGGAGGCTTAGCAGGGATCCCTGAAGCTGTTTTGTCAGCTGCTCTCTCATGGTGGAGGCTGCTCTCTCTCTCATGGAGCACCCCTGGAGACCACCTGCTCGGTGGGCGTAGCTGGGCACTCGCCAAGAAAGACCCAGAAAGAAGAACCAAAAAAAGAGGGGGCCTTTCCGTCTGGGCAAGCGAAAGACCTGAGTGATGTGTACAGTCAGGAAAGAAAAACAAATGTAAGGGTATGCTTTGGGTGGATACCCTTATGGGTAGGCAACTGATGATGATGATGATGATGATGATGATGATGATGATGATGATGATGATGATGATGATGATGAT
>JAHTLZ010000095.1:32545-61798 GCA_023846285.1 Phrynocephalus versicolor | reverse complement strand
GGGGGGGGGGAAGAGAATTTTTCCTACCGCAGGACCAGAGATGGGGAGGAGGGAGTCACAAAGGGCATGGCTCCCTCCTGCAGTGTTTTTGACCTTACATTTGGGGGGGGGCAAAGAGGGCACAGCCAAGGCACCCCCTCAAAATAAACGCTCAGGAGCTGGAACAGAATCACCTTCTTAGAAGAGTTGAGTGAATAACATTGCCCACTTTCTTTTAAAAGCTACTGTTAACGGGCATTTCAGAGACATTTTGATCATACACAAGGAGGGGTTACCCCACTCTCTAATCTATTGGGGGGGGGGCGTTTCTCTCCATGGGAAGCAAGAAGGAATGGGAAAAGGAAGAGCCATTCCTTCTTCCAGTGGCAGCAACAACCACCTTATCTTTTTTGGAGCACCGGGAGAGGCTGCCCCTAAGAAGTGGCCCTGGAGGTCTCTGTGCCAGAGAGAGGGACGGTTCCTCGGACTCACCGCAGTCGGCGAGGGAGCAGGAGGTCCAGCGCACAGCCGGGCCCTGGCACTCGGCACCCCCGTAGAGGCGTGGCTGGAGCTGGTGGCGCCGGGAGAGCCGCTCTCCGGCCCCGCACGTGGCAGAGCAGGGCGACCAGGGCGACCACTCCGACCAAAGGCAGGGCACTGCGGGAGGGAGGGGGAGCACATGGCTGAGGAGGGGGGGGCAGGCAAAGGGCCCAGGGTGTGGGGGCAAGCAAGGCCCTAGAGAGCCCACCCGCCTGCCTGCTCCAGCAGTGGATGGGAAGGGGGGGGAAATCCCCCAGCAGGCCTGTCCTTGGGGGCCCTTCCTAAGAAGGGAGACACCGCCCCCAGAGCACCAACCGGCTGCTGCTCCACTCCAGGCCTCCCCCCCCCACAAGGCCTACCTGGCCAGGTGGACTGGCCAGAGCGACAGGCAGGGCCTCCCCAGCTCCCTGGGTGGGTGGCAGGGAAGGGCCAAGGAGCCAAGGCCTGGGTGTGTGTGCGCGTGCATGCATGGAGAAGGGTATGGCCAGCCTGGGTACCCAGGAAACATCTAGGAGAACGGGTGTGTGTGTGTGTGTGTGCGTGTACGTGTCTGCCATAGCTCTTACCATCACAGTCCTCCTGGGTGCATGTGAAGGCTCCTCTCTGGCAGATGCTGCAGGGGAAAAAGACACCACCAGTGCCCCCCCCCCAAAAAAAGAGCCAGGAAGTGGAGTGGTTACAGCAGTGGGCTGCCCCACCCACCTCACTCAGGGACATTGCTCACAGACTGGCTATGGGCCAGGTACGTTCTCTCAGCACGACCTCCCCCACAGGGTGATGGTAAGAATAACGTGGGGGGGGCATCTAAGCCCATGCACCCCACACAGATATGCACTCCAGAGATCCTTGGCACCACAGTGAGACATAATAAGCAGAGACCAGCCGTCTGCTTTCCTTGGACTACAAGCCCCAGAATCCCCTGCTGCCACCACCCACCCTGCTGGCCAGGAGAGCGCCACATCTGGGACAAGGAGGTTCTCGGAAGCTCCTTCCTTGCACACATCCAGGTCGGGATGGAGATGGGGTGGGGGTGGGGGTTATCTGCATCCCTCCCAGTGTCCTCCCCTGAGCGGAAGGCCCACCATCCCCCACCTGATGCGCTGCCAGGGGCAAGCTGGAGTTGTCACCCACCCACACTCCCTGCCTCCTCTGCCCTGGGGTTTCACCCCCCCATCTTCTCCATATGGCGTGGCCATGGCATGGCCTTGCCGCCCATTGCCCTGCTCACCAGCTGTTGCATTCATGCCAAACGGCTGCGCCCGGAGGGTACTCCTGCGCCCGCTCCTCTTCAGACAGGTTGGCTGCCCAGGGCGTGGCTGGCGCTGGGCCAAGCGTGCAGCGGCACTCCTCCGGGGGGACACACGCCCCGTCCTGCACCACCTGCTGGCCCAGAGGAGGCTCAGAGGCTGCCAGCCCCCCACCCCACCCTGTGTCCCCAGGCTGGCTGGCTGCCCGGTGTCCCCCTGGGAAAAGCAAGGGTGGGGGCTCCCATGGCCCTACTACTCACCTGGCCAGTGGGGCAGGCACAGCCTGGCTGGCATTCCTCCTGCAGGCACTCATTCTGCGGGCGCAGGTCCGAGCAGGTTTGTGGGCAGGCGTTGGCACAGCTGCCGTAGACTTGGGTGCCTGGGCATTCTGGGAAGGGCAGAAGGAAGGAAGGAAGGAAGGAAGGAAGGGCAGGTCACAGCTGAAGGAACCCCCTGCTTGACTCCTCCCAGCAACCCCCTGGAGTGAAGGTGGGGAGGGACAACCTCCCACCTCTTCTTCCTCTCCATCATTTGGGGGTGGGGGGCTCTTGACTCCCCCCCCCGGAAGTTCACACGGGCACTGCTACAACATGAGAAAGGGAGGGCCCTGGGCGTTGTCTACCTGTTGAACCCTCCAGCCTCAGCTCCAGCCTCAGGGACCTGCTCTCGTTGGGGTCGGGGTCCCCATGTGAGTTGATGCTCAAACCCAGCTTGCGAATACATGGGCTGGGGAAGTGGGGGGGGGGTGGAAGCCCATTTCCCGGTGCAACTTTTCTGCTGCATTGTGGCCCCAGAAGCCACAGGGCTGGGAGTCTCTTTTCGACCTACCTGGGGTGCAGTTTTGGGCGTTGCAGGTGTGGTGCTGATGCAACGGGAGGGGGCACGGCTCCTCTGGGGGGGAGAGGGGGCTGCGGCTCCTCTCAGAGACCCCTCCCCCACAGCTGGCGCTACAGGGGCTCCAGGCCGACCACTCGCTCAGCAGGCAGGAGGAGCCTGCAAGGAGAGGAAAAGGTGATCATGGCAAAGCCAGGTGGTCCCCCCCCCCACCAACCCCATCCCACCTGGAATGCCTTTTGGGGTGATATGATTTTATAAGCATGAGAAAAGTCAAAATTATTATAAGCATTAAAATATTAGCAGACCCGAATGTGCTGACAAAGCATAAGGTCTCCGTGACCCAGCAAGACTTGGCATAATTGCACATTGTGGGTGTGTCATTTTGCTTAGAACAACATTTGGCGGTTAGCCAGGAATAAGGAACCAACTTGAACTATCAAACAAACTAGGTAATAGGGTCAGGTCATTATAACTTCTGACGGCCAACTGGCTATGAGCTAATGAACAGGCACGTGTAGGTACGTGTGGGCACGTGAAGGGGCGTACAAGATAACGTCAGTCTGAGATCATACTGACCATACCGAAGAGTATATAAATCATGGGAAACCATTTGAACCCTGTCCAGACCAGCAAGGATTGATCTCGGCATTGATCAACCCAGGCAGTTCTGAACCCTTTAAGCAACAGGCTTAAGAATTTCTGCTAACCATATCTGTGTTTTGTTATGCTGGCTTGCTATATACTTTCTATATTTCTGTATTCCTGTGAATGTCTAATAAAGCCCTTGCTATATAACTAACTCTCAGCATGGCAGTTTTGAGAAACCACCTGAACTTATCAGATGGTGCATTGGCAATTTTTAAAGAAACATCTTAAACTTATCAGGGGCAAGCTGGAAGAGGGAGGGAGCCACCCAGCTTTGACCCCTAGGTGCGTGGGGCATTTCAGGATGCCAACCTCTGCCTGTCTCCTCTTGGGCAGAACTGCAAAAGCATTCTCTTCCCTTGCAAGGAGGCCACACATTTTGTGGCTCTGTGGAGCAAAACAAGGCATCCACACAACCAAGACTTTTGTGCCAAAAACTGCAGAGGGCACTTGGTACTTTAATGCAGTGGATGGGGTGTTTGTATCTCTTTCAGCCATCAGTCACTGATCTGGGCTCCCTTTAGGCTTGTGTGCCTCGTTTTCAGTCAGGACATCTCAGCAATTAGAGATGCCACCACTGGGTTCACTCTCGCCCAGAGACCAAGGCTCTCGTGTGGGGGGGGTTGAAGACCCCCCACTGGGGAGGGTGAAGGATTCCCTCTGAACATCCCTGGCATCCCTGTTCAGCCGTGGGAGTGTGTGCTGGCCTGATGCCAGGAGCGGGCAGTTGGCTGGTTTGGGTGAACTGAGCACCCTGCCCACCCGCCCACCCAGGAGTGAGCCTGGCACTCACCGGGGCAGGGCTGTGGGTTGCAGGGGGCCACTTCCTCCATGGCCTCAGCCAGGCAGGGCGCACCCCCGGGGCTCTCGTGGCAGGGGCGGTGCCGGAGGGCGCTCCCCCCTCCGCAGGTGGTGGAGCAGGAGCTCCAGGCGGACCATTCTCCGTAGGAGGGACACTCCTGCTCTGGACAGGCAAGGGTGCCATTCGCGCAAGTGCTGAGGACACAGAGAGAGAGAGAGAATGAGAGAGAGAGAGAGAAGATGGAAGCCATGCCCCTTGATTTAAGAGGCACAACAGACCTCTTGGCCCAGGTGGAGCCGTCGTGACAGATGGATGCTGGCTGCAGCTGCCAGTTAGAAAAAGCAAGACCAGAAGAGATCCTGAGAAGTTTTTGGAGTCCTGGCAGCAGGGCTGGGGGAGGGGAAGGGTGGGGGATCGGGATGGTTGGCTCCTTCTGCATGACCCCATCTGCATGGTGACTGCTCTGAGCCCAGCCATGATGGATGGCATGGCATCCCATAAAACCCACCGCCATCGGGAGCTGCCTCCTGCCATTCCAACCGTGGGGTCCCTTCGGGCTGGAAAAGCTACTTTTTGGAGCACAGCTCTGAGAGTCCCCTGCTGCAGGTAGCTACAGGTAGCACACAGGGCAGGGGAGGGCACAGGGCAGCTCCAGAGGTGGTAGGACTACAATTCCCATAACCCCCCTCCCCACTGCTTATGCCGGGGAGTTGTAATCCAGGCCCAGCTTCTGCCTATCTTGAATGGTACCTGGGGATCCAGCAGTGGCTTTCTACACAAACTCACCCCCTTGAGGACTCACCCTCTGCCTTCCCCTCCAGCCCCCGTCCCTTTCCGAGGAAAGTGGGCCACTTTAACTGGAAAGGGAACCCATGATCCCTCCCTCCTTATACAAGGACCAGGGGCCACGGTCCAGGAAGGGGGAGGGGCTTCCTCCAGGAGGATGGGCAGGCAGAGAGGCCTCACCAGGGGTGGCAATCCAACCGTGCGGTTTGGCCAGGAAGAAGCTCCAGGGAGGCATTGGCGGCAGGGAGTCCACAGCGGCAAGCTGCGATGGGCACGCACTCCCCATCCTGCAAAAGCTGCCCCTCGGCACACCGGCACCCTGCAGGGGGAGAAAAAAAAAGGATGTGCCCGCTGGAGAAGAGCGGGGTGCTCCTGCAAACAGCATCCCTCCCGATGGCAGGGATCACGTCTCCCATTAGCCACCACCACGAGAGAGGCTGAGGGGAGGGGAATAGCTCCAGAGAGCAAAATGGACCTGAGGAGTGGGTGGGTGGGGGGCTAAGCAGATAAGGGGCATTTCTGAGTTCTCAGGTGTAACACGCAGCCCCTCCTTGCATGGAAATCAATAGAAAATAAGTCTGAAACACATAAATGCACACATGCACACAGAGAAGTTCTTTGCACGATCTCCCAAGTCTAGCAAAAGGGTGCTCTTTTCTCTCTCTTTTTGGTGCTAATTCTGCCAAGAACAGCCACCACCCGTGGTCGGTCCGTGGTCAGTCGGCCGGGGGCAAGGACAGAAGGGCCCGCCACGCAAGGGCGCAATGAGGCTCCACTGCTGGAGCTTTGGATTCAGGGGGTGAACCCCGCAGGTCTCTGTGGGAATGGGGGCAGGCCTCCAAGCACCCAGACCAGAGCTGCGGGCAGGGGCCAGGGGCACACAGCCGAGGAAGGAGTCAGGTGTGTGTGTGTGTGTGTGTGTGTGTGTGCAGGTGCGCGTGGGTGGGTGTGCCGGTGGCTGGAAGGCGGCGGGGGGGGAGTCACCTGGCTTGCACTCTCTCTGCAGACACTCCACGTGTTCCCAAAGGTCCATGCAGGTGCGCGGGCAGCCGTTGGCACAGCGGGGGGCGGGGACTTTGCCCCGGTCTTTGCATTCCTCACCTGGGGGGGGGGCAGGAGAAAGAAAGAAAGAAAGAAAGAAAGAAAGAAAGAAAGAAGAAGCCCACATGTGTCATTGTGTGTGTGTTTGTGTGTGTGTTTGTGTGTGTGTGTGTGTGTGTGTGTGTGTGTGTTGTTTGCAGCTGGAGGGGGAGACCTTGGGGTGGGGTGGGGAGCCCCTCTGCCTCCCCCGGGCGTCTCAGCAGAGGACAGCAAGGCAGGGGTGGGGCCGGCCTGCCCCACTGGAAGGATTCCCTTTGCGCTCCAACAGTGCTGCCTCCCATCACAGCCCGGCCTGAGCCGCCCTTTCTTTGGCTGCTGGAGGGCCCCGGGAGTCGGTGTTCTGGAGCCTGGCCACCCTAGAGGGGGGGCGGGGCGTGGCCCCTTCCAGGCCACCCTTTGGCAGCCGTCCTACCTGGGCAGGCGGCTGTGTTGCAGCTCTCCGACTGGGCTGAGGGTCCCTGGCAGAGGTGCTGGTCAACGGGATGGCGGGCGGAGCGCCGGCGCACTCGGAAGCCCCCGCTGCAGGGCTCACGGCAGGCGCCCCAGGGGCCCCACTCGCCCCAGAGGCAGACACCTGGAAGGGGAGAGGAGGCCCACCCATGGCCCACGGGCAGGAGGAGCACTGGGCCAGTCCGGCCACCAGGCAGCCCGCCCTCCTGGGCCCCACCACCTTTCCCATCCTGCTAGCATTTACAGGCAGGAGAAAGAGGTCCCCCTGGCAATGCCCTCAGGTGCTTCCACCTCACCCTGAGGAGCACAGACCCCCTTATCTGTGGGGGGGGGGAGGACAGGGGAGGAACCCACACGGCCACTCTCACTCCACCCTCACAAAGCAAAAGCAAAAGCAAAAGCAAAAGCAAAAGCAAAGTGTGCTGCTTCTATCCCGCCCCATTGCACTTCAAGCGCTCTCTGGGTGGTTTGCAGTTTAATTACAGTATGCAGGCTGCACATTTCCCCCTCCCCCCTCATTTTACCAACCTCGGAAGGATGGAAGGCTGAGCCAGTCATGAGCCGGCTGCTACCTGGGATTGAACCCCTGGTCGTGAGTACAGTTTTAGCTGCCATGCTCCCCACAAGGCTCCTCATGCACCCCTGCCTCAGGATCAGGGTTTCCAAGGGCGCTTCCGGACCCAGGGGAAGGACAACTGGGTGGCAGGCACAGGGGACCAGGGGTTATGGACCTGGCAGGTGGATGGGCTCAGCCCCCAGGCCTGGCCTCGTGCAGCGCCATCGATGTGCTTTGGGGGCCGGGGGTGGGGAGGGGGCAAAGCCAGAGGTCCTGGGAGTGCATACTCTCCCCCTTGGACCATTCCAGGTTGCCTATCTCATTTTTTTTAAATTAGAAGGAACCCACCCTCGTGGCCTCCAGGGGTCACAGGGCAGGGGAGAACAATACAATTTGCCCACACATTGACATACACACACCCTGTAGGTGTTTCAGGGCCACAAGGGGTCTTTGCACCCTCAGAAGCAGAAGCGACATGGAAGGAGAGGGAGTTGCCCTGGGGCCACCCCATTGGGCTCCGTTGTTCTACCAAATGCAGCTGCCTCTACCTATGACAGGAAGACCTGGGAGGTGGGGCGGGCCAGTGTGTCCTTCTGGAGTCCTGACAGGACAGAGGGCCCCATGCTGACCACTGAACTCTCTCTGCCACCCCCGCCACCGGTTCTGGCCCCCCACCCCACCCTCCGTGCCGCTCACCTTGGCAGGCGTAGGGGTCCGGGCACAGCTGCTCCTGCTGCAACTCTGCCGAGCAGAGGTGGGCCTCCCCTGCCCAGGGCCGGCCCGTCTGGGGGTCCAGGCAGAGGCGGTAGCGATGCCTTACGGACACCAACTCCAGCTGGGCTGGGGGGCCTTCCTGGGGCCAGCTGTGGGTCTGAGCCAGGAGGATGGAGGCCGCCTGGGGGCTGAGCTGGAGGATGGGCAGGCAGGAGGAGCAGGGCGTCCACTCCGACCAGGCACTCAACGGAAGCAGCCCTTTGGAGAGGGAGGGGGAGGGGGGAGGGGAGACAAAAATGCCAGCTCAGCTTGGCCCCCCACGAGAGATGAGTACCCCCTCTTCCAATCTGATTGATCTCATCCTGGCCTAGAGATGACAAATTTCTGGAAAAATTTTGAAACTATGCCCCCCAAAAATAATTTTTTTCTCTCTGAATTTTTTTTTGGAAATGTTACATGTCTACAGATGGGTACCTTTAACCTGCATTGCTGGCTCCCTCCTGGGACCCCCCCCCCTTTGTCCACGATGCCACTGGTGGTTTCCTAGCCATCCTCTCCCATTCAACGGGCAGATACTGGTTTCAGATCTCTAGGGTTGAGCAGGCTGGGATTCAGGGAACCAGAGTGTGCCCCCCAAGAATAAGGAATCCAGCTCTTGCCACCCGGCCTTGTCTGAGGTCCACCAATGCCCACGAGGGGCAAGGGGCACCGTGAAAGGGGTCCTCGGCCCCTTGGCACAAGCTGAGAGAATGGCCCTCAAGGGGAGCGGAACAGCTGGCGTGCTTCCCCCATTCCAAAGAGGAGGGGGAGCCCGCTGCCCACCCACCCAACCTTACTCAAACTGCGGGACTGCGGTGTGGGCGCAAGGATCCAGCTATGCACTCAGTGGTCCTGACCCCACGGGGCACTTGGGGTTCACCCAAAGCAAACAAAGCAAGGCCCCTGCCCATATGTGTGTGTGGGGGGGGGATTACATTAAGAAAGAGGAATCATGCAGGTGGGGAAACTGATGTGGGAGGGGGTGTTAGGGGGCAGCATTGGTTGTGAAGCACAGGGAGGCACCTGAGCAGCCCCCGTTTCTGGAGTACACCCCTCTGCAATGCCGGCTGGGGGATTCTAGGGGTTGCACTCCAAAAGAAGGAACTTTTCCTAACTCTGCTGCAATACGGGATCCACGGGTGGGCATCTCTGGGTCCATCAGCCCCTCCGCCCTTGCCACAAAGAGTGCAGTGGCCACAGTCTTGGCTCAGGGGAAGCTGCATCCCCATCCTCCTCCCCCCACACACACACTTCTGCTGGGACTCACCTTGGCACCCTTTGCTGCTGCAACGGAGAGACCCCTGACTGCACACACTGTGGGGAGAATGCCCCTGGTTAGTCCCACATAAAACCTCCCCTCCGGCGGCCCTGGTTCCCACCCCAGGCAAAAGGGGTCCCACTCTGGCTGCGGGAGCGGGGGGGGGGGGGGCTCATTCACCTGCCAAAACCACCATTGGTTTCATTCACCCCGGGAGATGCACGGCAGGCAGCTGCACCGTCCTCCTTTCTGGTTCCTGGCCAAGATGCCACCGGGCACCCTCCTCACACATGCAAGTGAGGTGGAAACTTGGGCATGGTTTTCGGGGGTGGGGGGCTTAGGGGTTGGGAACTTCTGAGTCTCTTGGGCATGGTGTCCCATGGGCAGCACTGCCGCCTGCGTGCCCGCAGTGAAGTTAAGGAGGTGCAGATTAAGCCCCCCCTCCTCCCAATGTGGAAAGCTCTTTGGCTTTGTCCAAAGGGATTCCGGCCCATTTTATCACAGGAACGCCCCCCCCTTTCTGCTGCCATCATTTTTGAAACCTTCAGGCTCCTGCTGAACTTGAAAAAGTTCCTTTTATTACAGCCCTGGCTCTCGCTGTCACGCTGGCTGGATGATTCCGGGCACTGAGTGGCAAGGAGCACAGCATTTTCCCCATGGATAAGAGTATATTTTTGTTTAACAAAGGGTTGGACTAAAAATTGACCATAATCGTATACATGGAAGTAAGCAGAGGAGAGAACCATATGGTTGCGAAACTGTAATGTTGGGTTGGAAAATTGAGGGTGATCTTATGCGGGGGGGGGGCACATCTTATACAGTAGATGGGAAAATACAGGTAATTCTCCCATGGCCTGCTTGATCTGTGCTTGCGCAGCTGGGAGAGAGAGAGAGAGAGAGAGATGGCCCCGTGCTAAGGACCTGTTTCCTGTCCTGGGCATTCTCTCTTCCCCATGCACACCGTGGGACCCTCAGGGCTTGGAAACCCCCCCCCCGCCCCAGGTGGGCCTCGCTGGCCTCCGTCGTGACTCACCACTCCTTGCACCCGATCTGAACTGCTTCCCCTGCTGCCAGGTAGGCCAGGCCTTGGGAGGGGTGGAGGTGAAGACAGCCACAGGCGGAGGGCAGGATGCAGGTGCCGTTCTGCTCCACCAGGCCCTTGAGGGGGGGGGGGAGAGGGGACCCAGAGTGGTGCAGTGGTTCAGTGCCTGCGCTGCAGGTAAAATTGTGCTCACGACCTGGGGATTCAATCCCAGGTAGCAGGTTCAAGGTTCACTCAGCCTTCCATCCTTCCGAGGTCAGTAAAATGAGTACCCAGCTTGCTGAGGTGTGTGTGTGTATGTGTGGCATGTGCAGCCTGCATACTGTAATTAAATTGCAAACTGCCCAGAGACTACTTGAAGTGGTATGGGGCAGTATCTAAGCAGAACATTTTGCTTTTGCTTTTGCTTTGCTCTCCCTGGCCCTGCAGCCACCGAGCGGGCGGGGGTCTAGCTTGAGATTGCATCTATATTGGGACACAGATTAGCCGTTCAATGCCACTTCCTAACCCTCCCGGCCCCATCTGGGGAACCCTGGCAACTGCAGCCCATTCCACCAAAGCCACCTGGGGGACTGTTCATCTCCCACCCAAGTGGAGGTCCTTCTCTCTGCAGAGGCTTTAAGAGGCCACGGGCCTCTTTGTGGCTGTTTTGTGGCTGTTGTTTTCCTACAGCGGATGGACAGGACTGCTCCTCTGGAACTTTCCAGGATGTGTTTGTCTGCGGAACTGTCCACTAGACCAGGCCTGCACAACAGGTACACCGCCGGCTACCGGTAGCCCACGAAGGGTTCAAAAGTAGCCCACTGGACATCAATAAAAAAGTGAGTGGATAAGTTCTCCACCCCTCCCTCCCCCATCCCAAGGACCGCCTACTTGCAAATTTGTTTACTTATGAGCACGTGCTTGGAATGGATACAATTTGTATGTAGAGGTTTTAGTGTAGTAGCCCTCAAGCACTTTGGGCTGGAAAAAGTAGTCCTCAGCCTGCTCAGCGTTGAACAGCCCTGCACTACTAGACTGTTGTTGTTTCTTATTTTGATTGTTATAGTTCATATTTTCATTAATAGCTTGTAATGTTTGGATTTTTATTTTGTTTTCCTAAAATCCTTTGTTTGTCCTGGGTGCTGTTGTTTGCTGCGCAATGAGCATGGGGTGCAGCTGTTGTAGCCTGCGCAGGGGAGACCCACTCTGAGTTTTACAGTGTGAAAAGCTCCAGGAAATGCACTCAGCGGAGGGATTTTGGAGATCCTCCTGAGCAACAACCACCTCCCTTGTGGAGGAAGGATGGCAGGGTCTTTGGAGGAGTCGGTTGGTGCAGGATCCAGGCCTCTCCAGAGCTTGTTCCTAATATGATTCCTCAACAAAATGATAAGGTTACCCCTGAGCATGTGCAGAGTATGCTTGCCTTCACCAGGATCCACTGACTCTTGTGCTTTCTCACGGCCACAGGCCAGCCTGGCTACCCTTCAGAGAGGGGTTTCCAGGGAAACCTGGCAGGCAGGGCCTCTCTGTGGAGGATGCACAGGGCAAACCTGCATGAGTGCCGAGCCTCTGCCTGCCTGCAGGGAATCCTGCAGCAGGGAGTTCCACAGGCACCCCATTGCTGGAACTAGAAGGAAAAGGCTCTCACCAGTGGGCAGTAGCAGCCAGGCAGGCAGCGGGGGATGGTCTGGCACAGCTCCGGGCGCCTCAAGGTGGAGCAGAGGCTGTCGCAGGGGGAGCCACATTCCCGGAACTCAAAGGGCGCCTCGCAGGTGGACTCTGGAAGGGAGGATGTCGGGGGAGGGAAGGGAAGGGGTTTCCACGGGGGTCCTCAGGAAGGGGCCGAGAGGGAGCGGAGGGCCCCTCCCAGAAGGCCAAGGGAAGAATGGTGGGAGTGGGGTGACAACCCCCCCCCCAAATCCCTCTTGCAAAGCCAGCCATCTGGGACCCCCCACCCCCCACCCCCAAAGGAGCCAAAGGCCCAGCATTGGCAGAGGTGGAGCAAATCTCTCCTTCCTGCACTCCAGATCCCACTCACAAAGGCTTTCAGGGCCAGCCCCTTCCACCTGGCTGGGTTGAGGGGTCCCCACTGAGGTCAGGGGGTGCCTCACCAGAACACTGGGAATAGTCGCACATGCGAAACTGCCCGTCCAGCCCCACGCAGGGCTCTCCATCCGCCCCGGAGCCCTGCTGGTTCCGATACCGCTGCTGCACCAGGAAACTGCACGAACAGGTGGTCCACGGGGTCCAGGAACTCCAGGGGCACTCTGCGGGGGGGGGGGGGCACGGCCCCGCCCCCCCCCGGGGGGGGGGGCAGGGGAGACATGCTGGAGGGGGTCTATCCCTTTAAGAGCAAATTCAGGTAGTGAGGGCCAAGAGGAATGAGGGCAGCCAGCGTTGAAGGGGCATCTTTTGCACCTCGGGTCACTGTGCCAACACCAGACATTCGCTGTGTACACACCTCCATCTGTCACCTTCATCAGATATACCTCTGTGTGAAGGGGGTTATAAACCCCAAAAGTTAAGGCAACATCAAATCTCTTAATATTTATGTAAGGCCCCAGTGGGACTCTTTGTTATTCTGGAATGTTGTATTAATGTGAGCAAGAGTCACTTGGGGCCAGCCCAATGTCTGCCTAGAGAGAAAGGGGTTGGGAAAACAAGACACCTTGCCTGCATGCAATGTCCCACCTGCCCACTAGGAGGCGCAAGCCCCTCACCTTTGCAAGCTCGGAGGTAGCACGCTGCCACCTCCTGGCGCTGGCTGTGATTGCAAAGAGCCCCGGCAGGCTCAGGAGTTGGGCAGGTACAGATCCCTGTACGGGAGACCAAGCCTGTTCCGCAGGACCTCGAACATGGGCCCCAGGGGGACCAGGGGCAGAGCTCATCCCCTGGAAAGAGGGAAAGGAAAACACAACACAAGCACCAGCTGGCACTCCCTGCGTTGTGGGAAGTTACCAAATGGATGCCAGATTTGGGTGGCTCCCAGAATCCTTCGCTTCTAGGACCCCCTGTAGCCATGGGCGATCGCTTCCAAGCCCCCCTCCCCGCAGAGTCTGAAAAATCATGGATCAGCCTGGTCTCTGATGCCCTCTAGTGGCCAGTTCTGTTATCTTCACCCTTAGAAATACATATTTCTAGGATTTTTCTCTAAACATATTTAATATTTTTACACCATGGCTAAGTGAATCAACCGGTACAGCTCTTGCAGATACGGAGATCCTATTCTTGTTGTACTGTCTGCTAAATAGAAGCAACCGAGAAACAACCGGGTCGTGTTCTCACCTGGGCAAGGAGGCAGCCCTGAGCAATTCTGGGCCTGGGTCTCGGGTCCAGGGCAGGGCAGCCCTTGGTTGCGTGGAGGTGGGTTGATGCAGGCCCGGGTGCGGATCTGGGTGCTGTGGCCGCAGGTAGCAGGGCAATCAGACCAGGGGGACCAGGGCGTCCACCCACCATGCACTGTCAGGAGAGGAGAGGTGGGGAGAAAGAACCCAGCTCAGTCGGTTGGACCTAGATGGTGGACTTTCCTCCGGAGCGCTACGTCCGTCCTGTGGTTGAACTGGAGGAAGCTGCAGCCCATCAGATTCAGCCTTCGTGTTCTCCTGGGTTCCTGGCCATCCGCTTCAGGAGCCCACCCTCACAACCTTGCAATTTGTGGCCTTGGTTGCTCTGCCAGAACCACAGGCCCTCCTCCTCTGGTTCCAAGCCCTGCGTTTCCTGGGACGTTTTCTCCTTGGGAACAGCCTCAACACGTCCGGAAGTTGGACTGTTCAACGGGATGCCATGGACAGCCATTTCCTTCTCATCAGTCCATGGTTGTGAAAATTCCTTGCCATCACTGCAGCTCAGAGCCCTGGGGAATCACACGTCTAAGAACCCTTATTTTATACTGTGTGTGTATATATACTGGGAGGGAGTCAGGTGTTATAGATCCGGGCTGGCCTCCGGTCTCCAGAGGAAGCAAGCCATGACGCCACAGCTCCTAAGGGACCAAAATGTTCCCTCGAGGGAGAGAAGAGAAGTCTGCCTGCCGAGGCTGGGACTCCACAGTCAAACGTGGCCCTTTGACTCTTGCGCTGCTGTGGAATCAAGGAGGACTAAAAAAGGATGAAGCGGCCTCCTGTCGGGAAATGGGGTGGGGGCCCCAGCTCACCTGCACATGCAATGTCCAGGCAGAAAATGCCCTCCGGGGTACAGACGCTGTGGGAAGAGGCAGGAAAACAGGGAGCCGGTCAGAGTCGAAGGGTGTGCGTGTTTCCCACTGGCCTCCTCCTCCTCCTCCTCCTCCTCCTCCTCCTCCTCCTCCTCCTCTTTGCTTCCCATTTCTCTCTCTGGTCCCGTAGCTGGGTTCCTCCTGGCAGTGGTGGGGAAACAGGGAGGAGGCGTCTTCCGCCCAAGGGCCATGTCCCATTTTAGGGAAATTCGGGGGTAGGCGGGGTGGGCTGCGTTCACGTGATTGGGGGGGGACAATGACAAAAACACCAACCTAATTTAGCTTCAAATTCCAGTTGCTGTTAGTGAAACCTGAGGAAGTGCATCTACACAGCTTAGAGGGGGGAGGGAAGTACAAGTGCAAAAGCTAGCATTTCCTACCTGGGCTCCCGAGCGCAGGAGAGCTGGCCTGCCGTGCCTGGCCCAGGGCACTGCTGGAGGAAGGGGGCCCTGCCAGACCACCTGTGGCCACTCTGTTTAGCTGCTGCCCTTCTCTCCAGGGCCTCTGGGTTGCAAAAGCCCTTCCTGCCAGCTGGTACTTGGTCCTCCTAAGCCAGTGATGGTGAACCTTTTAGAGACCGAGTGTCCAAACTGCGATTCAAAACCCACTAATTTCCCACAAAGTGCCAATACAGCCATTTAACCTGAATCCAGGTGGCTGTGAAGGGGCAATGTTGGGTGCCCACAGAAAGGGCTCCAAGTGCCACCTTTGGCACCCATGCCATAGGTTCGCCAGCACTGGCCTAAGCTATGGCCCTGCCAAGACTGGACGCAAGGGGCTCCAGGATGTTCCTGCTGAGTTTTCTCACTAAACTGAGGGACTTTGCACGTGAATTGTGTGGCTTCCTTGAACGCCAGAGAGAGGAGGAAGATAGTGGCCATTGGGACAAAGGGTCCTGCTGGCATTCCTGGCTGCTACCGCATGGTGTGCAGCGGTTAAACTGCAGCACTGCAGCCAAGGCTCTGCTCACGACCGAGGTTTGAACCCAGGTAGCCGGCTCAAGGTTCACTCCGCCTTCCAGCCTTCTGCGACCACTAAACAGAGTCCGCCACTCGCAAGGGGGGATATATGTATCATTAAACTGTAGACCAGCCAGAGAGTGCTTTAGGCACTGCAGGGCAGTACGGAGGCCGCATGTTTTGCTTTGCTGTCCCAGGCTACACCTTGATGCCAAAGGGACTTTGGTCCCCCCCCCACTTCCCTTCAGGTGGGCAGCTGCTCACCATTGTTGGCACTCCCCGAGGAGCCAGGTGGTGCCCAGGTCCATCTCCCGGCCGTCGCGCAGGCACAGAGGTGGGCAGGGCCCAGGACTGCAGGGACGCGTCTCCAGCTGCTCCTTCAGGCACTCAGGAGCCCATGAGCCTGAGGTGGGGGTCCTGGGGTGGGGGAGGGAGCAGCACCAGGGCGGGGTGGGGTGAGGAGGAGAAGAGGAGAGGTGAGGGGAAGATGATGTGAGCCACCCTGGGCCTCGATGGAGAGGAAGGCAGCATATCAGTAGAACAAAATAGAATGCAATCGAATAATGAACATCCACACCGGTCCAGGCGAGAGCGTCTGAGATGGTCACCCAAAAGAGTGGCACCAGCCGATCTGGAGCATGTGGAGCAGCCACCATGAAAATAACGTGTCTGTGTGGGGTGGTGGTGGGGTGGATGGGTGTGTTGTGTGGGTGCGTGTGGGTGGGTGGGTGGGTGTCGGGGGGGGTAGCATGAGAGCAGAAAGCAGGATCTGACCTCCAGGATCCAGCTCGGTGTCCACCTGGCGCAACATTCATCTCCCACGGAGGTGAACCAGGCAGGCCAAGGGGGAAGCCTCCCCCCCCACACACACACTCTAAAGCAGGGCTGCAGGGCAAATGGCCCCCTCCCCTTGCATTGCACGTACCAACGGGGCCTCGTTGGCCTGCTGCTTCTGACCCTGGGACCAGCATGGAACCCTTGGAAGGCCTTGCCCCTGGAATGAATGTCCTTGAGCAGCCATTCCTCTAAACTCTAAAGGACCCCCCCACACACACACACACACTTGGGGGCAGGACAGAAAAGTTACTTCCCTGAATACAACCCCAGTAGTGAGCACAGTCCAGGGCCCTGTGGGGGGTGGGGTGGGGTGGGGGTTCTTGAGGAGCTGCAGCCCCAGACCACGACTCTTCCGCGCCTTGTCCTGCCCGCCGGCCCGGCCTGTGCTCCGAGGGGGGTTTCCAGCTCTCCCCAGCCTCACCTGAAGCGTGTCCGCATTCCGTGACCGCAGGTGAGGCTGCAGGGGGACCAGCTGGACCAGAGGCTCCAGGCGCAGTCGCTGGGGGGGCAGGTCTGGTTGGTGCAAAGCAGGCGCCCCTCGGCGCAGGTGCAGTTGTTGCATCCGTCCTCCCGGAGGCTGCCGGGGGCCCAGCTGTGGCCCTGGGCGTCCGTGCACTCGCAGTCGGAGGGGGAGGCACAGGCACCATCCTGCTCCAGGGTCCCTGGGAAAGGAGGGAGGGGCAGAAGGGGTGGGGGCAGACAGCGGGCCTTTCAGGCAGGCACTGGGGGGGGGAGGGGCTGAGGGCTGAATTCTGGGGTTCAGCTCATTGCAGCGCTTCCTTTCCTATCCTGGAAATAGGGGTCCAGATCCAGCTGCAAAGGGTGTTCCTGGGCATGTGCAGAGGCTGCCACCTCCTTTCCTCCCATACAGCCATGAAACCCAGGTTGAGCAGCAGGGGTCAAAGGACCCCCCCCCCGTTTGATTTGTTCTCCAGGGGGGCATTCAGGGAGGCCGGGCCGCCCCCTCCCTGCTTTTAGGAACCGATGGTCAGGTCTTTGTTGCTTTCCCACCCCGAAGCTCAACCCAACCCCAAGGGGGGCCTCGGGCTGCAGGGCGGAGGCTGGCCACAGCCACCACCACCCCAATCAGACCCCCTGAGGTTCCCCTGGAAGGAGGCATCCTTCCCCCTTGCGCTCACCGTTCGGGCATCGACAGCCCGGCTCACAGGCTTCCCCGTCCTGGCACTGGAGGCCCTCCTGGAGGTGCCAGCAGTGGCTTGGGCAGGCGTTGGCGCAGTCAGACAGGTGCATCCCTGGGGGGCAGCCTTCCTCTGCTGGAAGAGAACGCTTGCTTGACCAGCAGTTGCCCCCCAGGGACCTCAATGGGGCTGCCGGCAAGTGGGTGGCAGGGAGGAGGGGGCTCATAACCCTCTTCCCCAGCCCCAGAAAGAGAGAGAGAGAGAGAGAGAGAGAGAGAAGATCAGCCCTCCAACTCACCACAGGGCTGGGGGTTGCAGACACGAACGTGGTACTTCTCCCCAGGGCAGTGCTGCCCTCCGTTCTTCGGCGGGGGGCTGGTGCATGTCCGGGTGCGAGAGGAGCGCCCCCCACCACACAGGCGGTCACACCAGGACCAGGGGCTCCATTGGGACCAGGCGCCGTCCACTGCAGCAGCAGGGGCCAAAGGGAGGGGAGGGGGAGCATGGGGGTGGTGGTGCTGAGAGCCCATCTCAAGGCCCCTGAGAGCCAGCTCCACTCCAAGGCCCAGAATCCTTCCCTGCACTGTTCTGGGGCTTGTGTGCCGCATTCAACTGGTGCATTTAATTATGCCCATTTTTGTACAAAATACCAGCGTTCTGTGCAAAAGGCACCGTTTTGGCCACCGGTGCAGCAGACCCAATGAAAGGGGGGGGGCTGCTGCTGCTGCTCTTCCTTCTCAGGTTGGAGCGGACATTCTTATGGGAGGGGGGTGTTGTCTTCAAGGCAGTGCCTGGGCAACCGAGGCGCCCCTTCCTCCCTTGTGGTGGAGGAGAAGATGGGCCCAGGTGGGCTTCCTCCTGAGAATGAGCTTCCCTGGGGTCTGCCCGGGAGCCCCCCTGGCCGGCCCTTCGCTTCTGTTGGCCAAGCGTGGGATGGAAGGGAGGCTCGTGCAAACCCTACCTTTGCAGGCCTGCAGGTTGCAAAAGCGCCGCTCGGTGTTGCCCGTCAGGATGTCTTGGCACCAGCGCCCGCCTTCCCCTGGGGGGCTGTAGGTGCGCAGGCGGCGCTGCTGCCCGACCCCGCAGCGGCGAGAACACTGGCTCCAGGGAGACCACGGGTGCCAGGTGCAGTTCAGGGACCGGCAGGCTTCACCCTGGCAGGGCACGGCGTCTGGGAATCGCAAGGGGGCAAGAAGGAAGGGTGGGGAGAAGAGCTGGGGGAGAAAAAGCTGCCCCCCCATATCTGCCAGGGAAAGGGCTCTTCCCCTTGCCTGGGTGGGGGTGGGGGTGGGGGCTCCTGAATGCCAAAAGCATGGGAGATGCAAAGGGTGAAGAAGAATGCACTCTGGACATGCCCAGAGGGGATGTCTCTTCTCCAGATCCCCTCCTAGGACAGTGTTGGCAAACTTATGGCACAGGTGCCAAAGGTGGCCCTCAGAGCCCTTTCTGTGGTCACCTGACATCGCCCCTTCACGGCCACCTGTATTCAGGTTAAATTGCTGTATTGGCACTTTGCAAAAACTTAGTGGGTTTTGAATCACAATTTGGGCCCTCGGTCTGTAAAAGGTTCGCTCTCACTGGGATAGGGAGGACCCAATGCATGCCACCTCTTCCTTGGTCACCACCATTTGCCCTGGGCCGGCCGTCAGCCACGCAGAGCAAAAAGGGAAAGCACTTGCCACGCAGGACGTGGGCAGAGAGCCCAGAGGGCAGGAGTGTCGGCCTTTGGACCCCAGGCAGCCCAAAATCACGCTCCTGGGCAGGGGGCACTGCCTTGGGGGGGAGGTGGCGGCAGGCGTGTCTCTGTGTGTGTGTGTGTGTGTCAGATTGCCTCCGCTTACCCGCGCACTGGGGCAAGTTGCACTCTTGCTCCTGGAAGGGGTCCCCGGTGCAGTTGGCCCCTCCTGGGCAGAAGCGCATGCGGGTCTTGATGGCCGGGAGGGCTGGGTCGCTGCAGGTCTTCGAACAGGGTGTCCAGGGCGACCAAGGGGCAAAGTGGTCGTCCTCGTAGCCTGAGAATGGAGAAGGAGCCAGCCGAGGGAAGGGAGGGAGGCGAGGGGGGTGTCATTTTTAATGGCCCAAGACATTCCCCTCTGTGTTCACTCTCCAACGGGAACAGCTCAGCCTTTGGGTGGTGGAGGGTGATGAGCTCTGAATGGGTCTTGCCTGCCTCCCCCCCCCCCAGCCGGGGTTCTTTGCCCCCTTACCTGGGATGCCGGAGATGGGCTCCTTCGTGGGCTGTGGCACTGCTGTTGCCGGGTGGGGTGGGGGGAGGAAAGAGGAGGCTGTGATGAGGGCTGAGCAGTGAGTCCCAAACCAAGGGCCCCTTTCCTCGGCGGGGATGGTGGGGCTCCCTCTGGGTTCCACTTCTCAAGGCCCCAGGGTTCAAATCTCCCCACATTGGGCGATGATGTCAGGCTGGGTGACCTTGGGTCAGTTCCTGCCCCCCACCCCCACCCCCGCTGCCGGCCTGCCCCACAGGGCTGCTCCGGGGGGGGGGGAAGGGCAGAGTCACGCCTGCCTGGGTTTGCATATGGCAGGAAAGGCTGGCAAGAAAGGAAAGCAACCGTGGGCCAACGGGCTTGCGTTTGAACGGCCTGCAGGAAGACTCGGGCACGGAAACACATTTGCCCCTCATCCAAGCTGCTTGTCACTCAGGCAGAACCGGCTGGGGAATCTGCCCCCCCTCCAGATGCCCAAGGGCGCCTGTTCCCAAGATTCCCAGGTTCCAGCCTTGGTGCAGGATGATGGGAACGGTAGTGGGGCCCAGGGGAGACCACCCAAGGCGTCTTACCATGGCAGTCCAGCGCCTGGCAGTACTTGCTATCCACCCGTGGGCCGGCACACTCTTTCCCCCCGTTGGCGGGGGTGGGGTTGGTGCAGTCGCGGGACCTGGTCATGTTGCCCAGCCCCCCGCAGGTCAGAGAGCAGGGGCTCCAGGGGCTCCAGGGGGTGAAGCCCCCATCCACGGGGCAGAGGGAGAAGACGCAGGCCAGCTGCCCGTGGACACAAGAGCTGCGTGGAGGAGAGGCCGCAGTGAGGCCAGGAGCGGCCAAAGGCAGCAGGGAGCTCTCGCCAAGGCAGGGACCAGGTGCGAGTCCTGGTAGGCTGGCGGTTGGGGGAGGGCTCTCTCTTTTGGACCCGCAACCCCACCCGCCCGAGGGATCCAGGGACACTCCCCTTCTGGAACAGGTAACGCTTCCATTGGCTCTGAGTGGGTGGGAGGGAGTTAGGGAGGTCCCCCTGCTGGTTCCCCCCAACTACCCCAGCCAGGACCCGACCACACGCCCTAGGGCAACCTCCTGGCTGGTTAGGTCAGGGCAAGAGGAAAGAGGCAAGGCAAGGGAAGCGCCTCTAAGCAGAGGAACAGAGGAAAGGAGGGAGCATCCTTTGGCCAACTCAGGCCCTCAGAGCCCCTCTCCCCTGGGCCAGCCAGTGGTCAGCCGCCAGGCTCTGAACCGGGACTCTTCCCAGGGGGTGACCAAGAGACAGGGCCGGGATGCTCCCCCGGACAAGGGGTGCAACCTCCCCAGAGCCCATTTCCCCTTAGAAAGAAGCCGTCCATCATGGCCACAGAGACACACCCGTGCTCACGAAAGCTGCCCGGTCCTTGCTCTCTGGGAGCACCGGAGTTTTCCCATCCAGGCGGCAGTTCTGCCAGGGAGCTGCAGCAGGGGGCACCCCGTCGCTGCCACAAGGAGAGGCTTCCCCGTGGATCCCTCCCCGTGGCTTCCCTCCCCTTTCCTATGGGGCTGAGCTCACCAGTTGCTGCAGGCTGAGTAGACGGTGGTGTTGGGTGCCACTTCCTCCCCCGGGGAGAGCCTCTGGCCCCAGGCTGTCAGGACAGCCAGGGATCTGCTGGGATCCGCCACCGAGCGATTCTGGAGCATCTTCAGAGCCTCCTCGGTGAGGACGCAGGGACACTCCTGGGCCACAGAAGAGGGACAGAAGAGGCTTCCCGATGCTGACGGGAGCTGCTGGGCATCCCCTGCCACCAGTGCGTGTGGGTGTGGGTGAACTCTTGTCCCCGTTTGGAAATCATTCTTAAAGCTTGACTGGGAGGGCAACGGGTGGCATCACTGAAGGGGGTCACACCCTCAACGGGGTGTCCACGCGCAAGGCCAGGCCGCAGGCCCTGCCCTTCCCCGGATGGAAACTGGCTCAGGGCCCTTTGCCTCTGAAAGCGACTTTTATGCATCCCAGAGAGCAGCCCGGTAGCTAAATGGGCACGATGGAAGTCTAATTAAACAAGCAAAATATGATTCAGGAATCACTTGGTGGGAACAGCGGGTGGGGAGATGCAGGGCGCTTCTCAGGCCTTTGCTCCGTCCTGCGCCATCCTCAGAGTGCCCAACCAGCAAAGGCCCCAGGCCAGAGTGGGGGGGGGGGGGGCAAGAGCCAGTTGCTGGAAGTATCACCTCTGGAAGTGCTAGCAAATGGCCCGATCTCCACCTTCCGCAGCTTGCGGGTCGGCCGGCTGGCTTTTGTTGGTGAGATGAAAGGCGCTCCATCTGGGTTGCCGATTTGGCTGCAGCCCAAGGGTGCCTTCGTCCAGCCCTGTTCCCCCCCCCACCTCACGCTCTGCCCTGCCTGAGCCAAGGTGGCGCCAAGGGCCACGCTGCTCTCACTGAAGGGCCCCGAGGGGTCAGCCGAGAGAGAGAGAGAGAGAGAGAGAGAGAGAGAGAGCAGGCCTGGCAGAGGAGCAAAGAGAGAGCAAGCGACGGCCGAGTCCTCACCTGGATGCAGCCCCCCTCGTGCTGGTAGGTGCCCACCGGGCAGTGGCACCCCTCTTCGCAGCTCTCCGAGAAGCACTCCATCCGGTGGGTGAGGTGGGCACAGCTGTAGGGGCAGCCTTCCTCCTTCAAGCACTCCCGGTACAGCCGGCCCGCCGGGCAGCCCACCTCTGGAACCCAGGGAGGAGGAGGAGGAGGAGGAGGAGGAGGAGGAGGAGGAGGAGAGGGAGGAGGCCTCCGGGTCAAAACAGCCTTAGGCCAGGGAGCCCAGAGGGAGCCCCACCGGGGGCGAGGGGGGGGCGGCTTCTCAGGAGGGATCCTCTGCCCACCTTGACCAGGTGCAGCCAAGGGGAGGGTTTAGAGAGAGGGACCTCGTGGGCCACCCACCCACACTTTCCCACTGGCCAGGCAAGCTCTTCTGGGTGTACCCCCCCCATCCACCACCCCAGGAGATGGTGAAAGCCTCACCACAAGAGCCCTGTGAGGTAGATTCGGCCAAGAGATTACTCACCTGGCCCTCTCCCTGTTCTCAGCAACACAGGGGATCCCGGGGTGGGTATGAGGAAAGGGCTGCCAGAAGGGGGTGGGCGGGGCATCAAATCCTCTCCTCTACCCCCACCCCACCCCCCACAACTTTTTGACGGGAGTGGGTTGCAGCAGTGGACTCACCAAGGCACACCTGGGTGTTGCAGGTCTTGCTCTGGACGGGCAGCCCCTGGCAATCCTGCTGGCGGCGACACTGGCGGTGGCGGACCTGCTCCCCCCCTCCACAGGACACGCTGCAGGCCGCCCACGTGGACCAGGGGCCCCACGGCTCCTCCTCTGCGGGGGATGGGGAAAGGGGGACTCCCATCAGCTGTTTCCCCCCCCCCACCTTTCCTCCAATCCTTTTCACCTGAGGATCCGTTGCCTGGGAGGGCATCTAGCCAGGCTGCACCAGGGGCAGTCCCCCCCCCCCCCGAACTACTACAGTCTCCCTTCACCAAGGCCCCATTGAAGAACGCTACCTCCCACTAAGGACCCCGACTGTTCCCCAATGGATTTCTTTTTCCACAACAGAAAAAGGATGCCTGGACACTTCAAGACTCCTCCTTCGCCAAAGAAAAGGCTGGCTGCTGCTCCTTGGTTTCATTCGCTGATGAGAGATTGCGGGGGGGGGGGGATCCTGGCAGGGCTTTGTTTTGTGGGCACCAAGGCCAGCCAAAAGCCCATGGCATTTTGCACAAAAGAGAGAGAGAAGCCTAGAGCTGAAAATTGCCCAAAGTGGCGTTGTTGCCAGGTGGGTGGCATACAAATCCAATGAATGAATGAATGAATGAATGATAGAGAGGGACATGAACCGAAAAAATGATGATTCGTTTCGTTTCATTTAAGGTTACGTTTCATTTCGGTTCATTTTTAACATTTTTTTTTCAAAAAAAATGTTTCATTGTTTCATTAATTTGTTATTCATTTGTACCCGTGTTGCACAATTTAAAGCAGTTGACTGCGTGCGGGCGTCCCAACATCAACCCAATAGCTATAATCAGGCATAAAAAAATTACGATATTTTTTCAAGTGTTCCTCAGCTGTTTAAAGTGTTTGAAAACAGCTCATTTCTTTGTGTGCTGCCATTAACGAAATGAAACGTAACAAACCAAATTTTCCCGGTTCGGTTTGCTTCATTTGGATTTTACTCCTAAATTCGTTATTTGTTTCATTATGTAACGAAATGAATGACAAATAACGAAACGAATAAAAAATTCATTTCGTACCCATCTCTAAAATGAGTGAGTGAAAAGTCCTTGAAAGCAAATTACAATTTTTGTGTATGCAAAAGGCAACTTGGCCAAAAGTCTTCAAACACAAAACCAATGCAAAAACTGTTGTAATTTTGACGTCAGGGAGAAGACTTTTACATTATTTTTTTCATCCTCAATTGTGACTGACTCCCTTGAGTTGCCCTCCTGCCTTTTCTAAGCAGGCCTGCCCAGGAGAGTGGGGGACTGACTAGCCCTGTGGCTGGAGGAGCCCCCTGCTGCACTGCTGGGAGGCTCCCTGTCCACAGAAAGCTAGTGCCTCAAGGGGAACGGCCAGAAGCTAGACTCCTCCATGACGTCCTCATCCCAGCTTTCCCTGTAGGAGGAACGCCTGTGCCGGGAGGAGCTCTGGGCAAAAGGGAAGCCCTGGTGGCCCAGCAGCCTCTGCCGGCATCCTGGGGGCGGGGGGTGTCCCTCCCTCGGGCTGCCCCCTCCCTCCTGCCCCAATCCTCACCTGGGCAATCTGGGTTCCGGCAGGGCCTCTGCTGTTCCTTGCTTCCTAAACACCCCCGGCCTCCGTTCTGGGGGGCTGGGTTGCTGCACCCACGGAAGCGCAACTGGGACCCCTCCCCACAGCTCTGAGTGCAAGGAGACCACGGTTCCCACGTGCTCCAGCCACCATCCAGGCGGCATGAGGGGTCCACACGGCATTGCATCTGTCCGGCCACGCAGGTGCTGGGGGGGGGGGAACGGCAGCGGGAGGGGAGGGGGAGGCTCGTTAGTCCCGGGTCTCCGAAAGCAGAAAGGTAGCCCCTGAGTAGCCAGTGTCCGGGAGGGGGTCCCTCGGGGGAGGGCTAGCTGAAACTCAGGAGGCTCTGGATCCAAGAGGCGGTGGGGGCAGGGGGCGGCAGTAGAGGAGGCTTTTTCATTGCAGTGCTTGGGAAATGGAGACAGTTGTCCTTTCCAGACCACTTTTGGGGACCAGCTTGGTTTTGGCCTCAGGCTGCAAAACGCCTTGGGACGCCACCTCCCCTGGTCAAAACTGGCATCCAAATGCAAAGGGCAAGAGGTGGCCCAAGGGCACGTGGGGAGGCCTCTCCTGGCCAGCTTCCATGGGGCTTCCCACCCCCCGGTTGCTCTTCCTTCCCCAGCCGTGGGGCACTCACCAGTTCTGGCAGGGCTGGTAGACGGTCTCCCCTGGCTGGGCGTACTCCCAGGGAGGCAGTCCTGGCCAGGAGGAGAGGTTCCCTCTTTCGGGGGCATCTGTTGGGGGAGGGGGGAGAGAGGGGGCAGGAGTGCCAGGGGGCAGGTTCTCCCTCTCCCTCACCCAAGGGCGCTGTGCCACCATCTTAGCCTCCCTCAGCAAAGCCAGGGCCACCCGCCCTCTCCAAGGCAAAACACGCCCGAGAATTATAAATCTCCCCCCCCCCAAAAGAGTGTCACTACAGTCAACTGGGGCTGCCTCTCCCACACCTGGCTCTCTTCCGATGGGTCTGGCTTCGAACCCCAAAGAGAGGACCACCCCCACCCACCCCACCCACGGGCCCCTTGCAGGGCTGTAGCAGCACTCACCCAGCGGGGCGCTCCGGTGCCTGCAGGGGCACTGGGCCGGAGGGACGCAGGTGTCATTCTGGAGCAGGTGCCCGTCGGGGCAGGAGCAGGCAGGCTGGCAGCCCAGGCTGTCCAAGCAGGCGGTGCCGGGGTGCAGATCGTCGCAGGTGCGTGGGCAGGGTTTGCCGCAAGGGAGGGACACCTGGCCCCCACCACAGCCTGCAGGGGGGACAGGAAAAGCTGCCAGAGGTTGCTCTCTGCCCTCCCTCCTGCAAGCGATCCTACAGCTGATCTAGCCGGTGCAGGTCCGCAACAACCCTGCTTCGCACAGAGCCAAGCCCTCGCCCGCCTGACCACCCGCCCGCCCACGCGACAACATCCTAGGACCACCACACAAAGCCCACAAAGTCCTCTGGAGAGGTACAACTCCTGTGTAGGGATTGGCACAACCATTGCACTCAAGCGGCGACGGCTGTGTGTGAGAACAGCTACAGAGAGCAGCAACCGATTGGGCCGAAGTGCAGCATGTCCATCCCCTGTGGGCCCACCCCCTGCCAGAGCATCATGCAGGACCTCCACGCAGGATGTGCCCAAATTCCTACACGGGGGCAGCTTCTCCCATGTACGGACACCCGGCTCGTGTTCGGAATGGCTCAGCCGAGTCCCAAAAGCTGTGTTGTATTTTCTTTAGATGGACAAGATAAAATGCTCAAATGCAGCTGGAAAAGGCAAGCTCCTAATTATTCTTATTTATTTATTTAATTTGCTAGATTGATCTTGTGCTCATTTTGTTTCAGGCCCCGATGTTACTTGTTGACTCCATGGTCAGGCCATGGGCTGGTCCAGAGAGGGGGCTCTATCCTGTCCTTTGGGGGTAGTGCACAAAATGTAAATATTCCCTCCCCCATGGCACCTCCTCACCTTCACACCGAGTGTGTCCATCATGGCAAGGGCGGCTCTGCCGGGCTTCTCCGGGGCACGGCAGGCCCCCAAAACGGGCAGGAGGGTTGCTGCAGTCCCTGCTCCGCACAGACTGGCCAGCACAGGCATTGCAAGGAGTCCAGGGGCTCCACGTGCTCCAGCCGCCGTCCACTGCCAGGCACAAAAGCGACACGTGTGTGTGTGTGTGTGTGTGTGTGTGTGTGTGTGTGTGTGTTTGGTGAGCCCAAGCTGGCTGCAGCCACAGAGACCCACTGGGAGCCAGGCTATCACACAACGGGGAGGAGGCATCTGGTGGAAGAGCCACGTGTGGACGTAACCCCCTGACCCACGGCAGCTGTGGGCTTTATTCCAGCATCACATCATAAGGTGCGGGAAGCCTTCAGGGGTCCCCAAGGGAAGTTGGAGGGGGGGGAGTGTAACATTTTAGAAGTAGGGAAGCCTTTCTCTAGGCCAAATGTAAACAATGCCAATATTAAAGTGCAGTTTCGGTTTAGTAGCGAAGGGTGGTTCTTGGCAGGGAACCATCCCAACTTGGCTTGTGTGCGTGTGTGGAAGGGGGTTTACCCCAAGGGAACATCCAACCCTGACCGCTAGGGAGGGGGCCCCTTTGGTTCTCCCAGCTCCCACCCCCTTCCTGCCAGGGTTTTGGTACCTGGGCAGAAGGTGGTCGTGGGGCAAGCGGTTCTTTGCAGCTGAACCCCACTCTCTCCGTGGTACTCCTGCACCCCCTCGCACTCGGGGCCGCCATGCTGGGGCTTGGGGCAGCTGCAGATCCGGTAGCGAGTCATCATCTCACTGCCGCACGTCCTGGGGCAGGGGCTCCATGGGGACCAGTCACACCAGCTTCCCGGAACTGGGGCAAGAGGTCAAGAAGTCATGCAGGACCTGGGCCTGCTCTCCCCGCTGCCACCCCAACCCCACCCCATTTGCACAAGGATGATGAAACAGCAGGATGAGGTGCTGGGCCCCCAAGGCTCAGGATCCTCCCAGTCAAGGGCTGCCCCCCCCCACACCCACGGGCCACTCCAGACCTCTCCCATTGGCCTCAGGCAGCATCACAGGGGGGCCAAGAGGCAACCAAATGTGTGCCGGGGGGGGCGGTGGTAGATGGGGGGGATAAGATCCAGCCGCCCAGAGTGCTGTGCACCCTCTGCTCCAGGGCCTCTGGCCCCCAAGCCTGCATCCCTCCCCCCATTTCATGTTTAACTTAGAGAAGCTTCATCCTTGGGGGCAATTTTACCATGTTTTTGTCCCACTTAACCTGTTTGCATTGTCTTCAAAACTAGAAGGGATCAGAAGACAGAGGGGAACCTTTAATGCTTGGGAGGGAAAACTCAAGATACCCCTCCCCCCCCCGGCTATGGTTCACTCATCTCTGACTCAGAGATGACAGCTCAGTATTTTCCCCTGCCTTGACTGTCCAAAAAGGGTCCATGTGTGGGTGGCTGCTTTTCAGGTTCACTTCTTTCCTGTTTCCTCTCTGTAGCTTTGTGGTGCTGACTGTTCTCCCTTAATTCCCTCGCATGGAGTCCTTGTGACCATCACCCCACGTGGAGGTTGCTTTTGGGGGCTTCTGTAACCGAGTTAAGGAACTTGGATCTTTCAATGGACCTCCCGAGAGAATAAATCCTTCCCCTTCCACAACACATACCTTTGGACAAAATATTGTTTTGACAAAATGTCTGTAATATTTAACATATTACAAAACGGTTTCTATATAAATGTGCCACGTCATGAGCTAGACAAGATTGTGCATTTGGTCTAGGACAGAAGTGCAAGCAACAATTAGAACTGGAAGGTCAGGATGATTAAGTACAGGTGGTATATAGCACAATCACCTCAGCTCATTTGGTGTGTGATTGGCTTCCTCCCTTGTGGGGTTCCGCACGGGTCGTCTCTGTCCCCTATGCTGTTTAACATCTATGTAAGGCCGCTGGCTGGGGTCATTAGGAGATTTGGAGTCTGCTGTCATCAGTACGCTGATGACTCGCAGCTCTATCTCTCCTTTTCCACCTCTGCAGTGGAAGCTGTTCGGACTCTTGATGGGTGTCTGGATGCCGTATTGACATGGATCAGGGTGAACAGGCTCAGGCTCAACCCCGAGAAGACGGAGGTTATGTTCTTTGGGAACTCGCCATCTGGGTACGGAGGCCCCCTTCCCTGTTTGGACGGAGTTTCCCTCCAACTCGCGGAGAGGGTGCGGAATCTGGGTGTGGTTCTGGATCCGGCGCTTACCTTGGACGCCCAGGTGGCAGCCGTGACCAGATCCGCTTATTACCACCTTCGCCAGATAGCACAGATCCGCCCGTACCTGGATGGCGACTCTCTGAGAATTGTGGTCCAAGAACTGGTGATCTCGAGGCTGGACTACTGCAACGCCCTCTACATGGGGTTGCCCTTGACTCTCCTCCGGCGTTTGCAGTGGGTACAAAATGCAGCTGCCAGGCTGGTGGCGGGTGTGTGTCGTTATGACCACATCACCCCAGTCCTGGCTCGCCTACATTGGTTGCCCGTTGCATCCCGGATTAGATTCAAGGTCCTGGTTTTAGTTTATAAAACCCTCCATGGCCTGGGCCCGGACTACCTGTCAGAGCGTATCGTCCAGCAATCAACCTCGGCCCGACCTGTTCGGCAGTCGCGAGCGCACTCACTCCGGGTCGCCACCCCTTGAGAGGCCCGGAAGACGCTCACACGTAACCGGGCCTTCTCGGTGGCGGCCCCTTCACTTTGGAACACCCTTCCGAGTGATGTGCGCTCTGCAGAGTCCCTGCTGGCCTTTCGCAAAGCCTTACAAACGCTTATCTTTCGCGAGGCCTTTGGCGAGCATTTATTATTATTATTATTATTATTATTATTATTATTATTATTATTATTATTATTATTATTATTTCCCCTTCTCTTTGCCCCATCAATACTTGCTTCTAAGCAACTCGCCTCCCTCTAGAAGGCGATGCTAGGGAGCCTATGTGCTTTGTGTTTTTAAAAATTGTCTATAACTGTTCTATTGCTTTCTCTGTTTTTGATATGTTATATTGTATTCTGAATATTGCGCTCTGTCGCCCTCTGTAAGCCGCCCAGAGTTCCTCCGGGAAGATGGGTGGGATACAAATGCAATAATAAATAAATAAATAAATAAATAAATAAATAAATAAATAAATAAAT
>JAHTLZ010000095.1:0-32535 GCA_023846285.1 Phrynocephalus versicolor | reverse complement strand
ATAAATAAATAAATAAATAAATAAATAAATAAATAAATAAATAAATATTGCTTTTATGTATAAAGGTCAGGCAAGGCAATGGTAAATGGAGACTGTCTAGGTGAGAGACAGATTCCCCACGCTCTGCTGTGTTTTTCTCTGATGTGTACATGCTGCACTTTGTGCATATGTTGTTATTGCGTATTACTCTTGCCATGTGTACATAGGTAATACAAGTTTTGTACTAAGCTCTACTGCCTTATTCATTTGTCTCCTACCTTCCATAATTACTAAGGGCATTTATTTTTCCACAATGATGCTAATCTCTGCTAATTTATTTTTCCTTGAACGTAACTAATCCCCCTCAGTCATAATAGGGTTATATGTTTTAACAGGACCCGGATCCAGAATCCCTGCTCCCCTATTCAATGGTCACGTGGTCAGCATGAAGCCCCTGCACACTGCCAGGGGAGAGCACCCTCCCAGCATTCAGTGGTGTGTGTGTGTGTGGCTTCCAAAACCTTTCCATCCCTCACCTGCGCAGGCCTGGTGGGTGCAGATCAGCTTCCCTTGGGAGCAGGTGCTAGGAGGAGGAGGAGGGGGGGGGTCAGAACAGGGAGGCCAGGTGAGTGACCCTTCCCCGGGCTGGCGGGATGGCTGGCAAGCTCTGCCAGGGCATTGGGGGAGCCCCTGCCAGCCCCCTGCCTCACCCGCAGCCCACCCCCCAGGCCTGGGCTCACCAGGTGTTGCAGCCATCTGGGGAGGGGATGGTCGATCCCGGCCGGTGCCGGCGTCCGGAGAGCAGGTCCAGGCAAGGGCAGCTCTCTTTTTCCACGCAGGCCGTGCCGTTGCCGTCCAGCACTCTCCCTCCGGTGCAGTAGCAGCCGGGCTCACAGGCCCACAGGCAGTGCTGGGGGAGGGGGTGGTCGGGGCAACAGAGGGGGAGGGGAACACAAGCCACGGGATGGGCCACAGAGAGAGAGGAGAGGTCCACGGGAGGGGAACCGACGGGCTCCCACAGGGTTCAAGGTGGCCACAGCGGGAGTGTCCACAGGTGCTGCTGCCTCCCCTCCCCTGAACCTCCCAGCAGCCAGCAGGGCTGTGGCTTTTCTGCCTGGGGAATCTGGGCACTGTAGTCCCACAAAGCTACCCATGGGGTGGGGGGTGGGTCTCGGGGGAGCTGGCTGTTTTAAAGGGAAGTGTTCCTTCCAAGGAAACCAAGAGCCTTGAGGTGACGCTACCAGGATAGCCCCCCCCCCTAGGAGGATGACAATAATGTGTGGGCCCTTCTGTCTCTCCCCCCCCCCCCCACTGCCGAGGAGGATGGCAGCGGGGCAGGAGACGGCTCTCTGGGGGCGCAGGGGTCCCCCGGCGAGGACGCCAAGGGCTGTCGCTCCAGAGGTGCTGGCGGTACGGAGGGGTTATGGGTCGTGCAGAGGGTCTCACCGAGAGGTCGTCACACGAGCGGGGGCAGGGGGGGCCGCAGCTGCTGAAGACGGAGCCGCCCACCGCAGAGCAATCCAGACCTGGGCAAAAAGGCAACGCCGGGGAGGGGGGGCACAAGGAGAGGGTCAGGCCGGGGAGGCCCAGGAGGGAAGCCCTAAAACTCACGGGGCGGATCACGCCCACACCGATCAGGAGGGAAGGCAGGGTGGGATTTGGGGGGGGGGGTGTGAGGATCAAAGTACACGGAGTGCAACCGTGCATGAGCCACTCTGACCAAGGAGGAAAGGCAAGCGAGCCCGGTAGCCAAAGGACCGGGCCAGGTGGCCCCAGGACTGGCAGGGCCGGAGCTCCAGGCTGAGGAGGGGTCCCAACCTCCTCCAGCCCCGTGACCCCCAGGCTCCCCTCTTCACTCTCCGCTTGGTGGCAAACCTCACAGGAGCTGCGAGGAACCAGCAAGACATTGTTGCTAAAAGCAAAGCATTTGAGGATGACTGGGCAACTAAGAACCGTTAGGTCTATAAAAGACTGCCTAGCTATCCATTTGTGAATACGGGCCAGCCAAGCTGCCTGCATTTCCAGACTACTCCTCTTGTGCAGAAGGGCTGGTTATGGAGACCCTTGGAATAATGGCTCCACACCCAAAATATACCATTTCCCTTCCTTCGGCAGCCAAATGACAAATGCAAATCTTCCCTCAGGAGGCCTCGTGAGAAGTGGGGCCGCTCCTCCTCCTCCTCCTTCCTTGCCATCGAAGCTGGCCCTGCCTCCCACCCCCCACTCCCAACATGGGTGGGGGGGGGACGGGCCTTGTCCTGTGCCAGCAACGCACCCCCTTCTTGGGGGTTGCCCCCCTTTCCCCTTTGGGTGGCTCACCTGGGCATGGGTTCAAGCCGCAGGCCTCCACCTGCGTAGGAGGCCCCTCGCAGTAATCCCCAGCGCCCTGTGGGGCGGGGCTGTCGCAGGCCCTGGCCCGGCTCCGCAGGCCTCCCCCACAGCTGACGGTGCAGGCGGTCCAGTGGCTCCAGGACCCCCAGCCCCCGTCCCCTGCAAAAGAGAGCCACAGAAGGAAACACCCCCGCAATGGATCCGGCCAGGGAGAGAAGGGATTCCTTGGTCACAAGCCAGAAGCCTTGACAACAACCCCCCCGAAACTAGGCAGGTGGTGCTGAAAGGGATCGCGGGCAGCCCCGCCCTACCCCAATCCATGGGTGGGTCTGGCAGGACGGGGGACCTCCAGCCTGGAGTTCTGAGGTGAAGCTGCCCTCGTCCCAGGTGACGACGCCCCCCCCCCGCTGCTTCTGGATGGGGGGGAGGGGGCAGAAGCCCCGAGCCAGCCGCCCCCTCCTCTCCTCTCCCCACCCCTGCCGCCAAAGCCTCCACCAGGCTGGCCGGGGCCCCCCAGCCAAGGCCAATGAATGAGGCCAAGGGAAAGGAGAGGGACTCACTCTCACAGGCCTGGAGGTGGCAGGGCTTCTCCTCCCGCTCAGGTCCCAGGCAGGGCAACCCCATCCCCGCTGGAGGAGGGTCCGAGCAGAAGTGGTAGCGGCTCCGGAAACCCAGCCCGCAGGAAGCCGAGCACTCGCTCCAGGGGGTCCATTCCGACCAGAGGCCGTTCACTGGGGAGAAAAGCGGGCCGGGGGTGGGGGTGGGGAGGTGGGGGAGAGGAATCAGGTGCCCGGAGGAAAAGCTCCTCAAGATGAGGTCGGCATTTATTTATTTAAAATGTCTTTTATCCTGCCTGTCACCTTAAAAAGGGATCCAAGGCAGCCTGCATCACTAATAGACAAGATGGAAGCTTAAAACAGTGATACAACAAATGCTATAAGGAAAATGCTGTAGTAAAAGTCATAAGGAAAAATCTAATTATCTTCCGAGCAGTCAGGTGCAACCATCCATTTAAGAACCCCCTAACCCCCACCCCAGGGAGCCAGCCACTGGAGGGAAAGCTTGCCTGGAGAGAAGGGTCTCTGCCTGCTTGTGGAAAGACAGCAAAGATGGGGCCAGCCAGGCCTCCTGTGGGAGGGAGTTCCCAAGTCTGGGTACAGCAATGCATGCCCCCCCACATGTGCGCACGTGTGCACACGCGCACACACACACACACACACACACACACACACACACACACACACACACACACAACCTCGCCACACACTGGGAAAGAAGCAATGCCAAAAAGAGTGTTACCATCTCCGCAGCCCACACGGGAACAGTTGTCCAGCTGGCCAGAGAGGCAGGAGCTGCCAGGGAGAAAAGAGCCCCATGAGGGTGGAGGGGTCACCGGGAGGGGCAGGAAGGGGGCAAGGGGGGCACTAGACAAGGCACTGACCAGTTCTCACAGCCCCTGGGCACCACCTCTCCGGGCGCATACAGTACCCCATCCACAGCACACGGGCACTCCTCGGCCAGCACACAGAGGTTGTTCTGCAGGAGAGAGAAGGTGGGGGGGCATTCACCCATGTTAGAGGCAGAAATGCCCCCCCTCCCTGGCCCTTTGATGCTCCAGAGGGACAAAGCTGCTGCGTGCACACACACACACACAAACCCTAATCCCAGCCCCCATTCCCCCTAGCCTGCAGATGCCTCCACAACGAGGGCCGGGTGGGAAACCCCAGGAAGCAGAGGAGAGGGCAGCTCAGAACTAGGCCTCGCAGAACCTTCCAGGGTCCAGGATCACAACAGGGAGGAGGCTCTGGCCACCTTTAAGGGAGGAGGGGGGAGCAGAGGCATCTGTGGCAGAGAAAGGGGTTGGTGGCCGTCATGAGGGCGGTATCTCCCCTCCAATGCCGGATTCTCAAGCCTTGTTTCTGGGGAACATGGGTAGGAGAGTGGCCCTGCACTCGCAGCCTGCCGTGGGCTCAGATTTCAGAGGATGCACTTCTTGTGAAGCCTCTGCCGCCATTCCTGCTCCCATCCCTTGGCCTTTGGACTTCGGCCTTTGGCCAGGGGCACCCACGAGCCAGAAAGGCTTCCCGAGAAGAGAAACTTGTTCTTCTCTGAATCCTGGGCTGCTGCTGCTGCTGCTCCTGGACGGAAGCAGGGAGCAAGCACTCACCAGCAGGACGGTGGCCCGGGGGCAATAACAGCCCGGGTGGCAGATCCCGTGGCTGGCACTGGGGCCGGTGCTGAGCTCTGCACAGGATGACGGCCGGTCTGCGCACTCCTGCCACACCTTCCCCTCCGGGCAGACCCCTGGCGCCTCACCTGTCAAATAAAGAGGCATCCATGGGCCACAGACGACCGGCGGCCTCTAGCATGAACCACAAGGCTTGGGTGCAGGTACCCCCACCCCACCCCACCCCCACCCCCACCCCACTTCCTCTGTTCCTTCACCTTCCCCGCCTGCCCTTCCGGTTCCTGGCTCCTGCCAACCGTAGTTGCGTCTGCTGAAGAGAGACGCCGCCAATTAGGCAGCAAGGGTGGCGGGCTTTCTCCGGGGGGGGGGGCTTTTAAACAGTGGCTGGGTGGCCACTGGCCAGGGAGGCTTGAGCTGTGGTTTCCCCACATCCTCGAGGGGGGTACACTCTTGGGGGTTCCTCCCTATGGCTCAATAGGGAGCAAGCGTTGAGGGTACCTGCGCAACAAACGTCAGTCTTTCGCTTACCTAAGTGGCATTTTAAAAATGCTTTTAAATGCTGAATTATCCGTTGCAGTTTAATGGCTTATTATTCATCTGAAATTTATTGTACTTCTGTATTTTAATAATAAATAGAAACATATCCAAAGAAAATACAAAGCTCAATTTAGAAGCAGAATTCCTAATACTCCCAGTGCATTATGCACTTGGGATAATGACAATTTTCCTTGTTTTTAATGTAATGCCCTGTTTCTCTCCAAAAATACAGTGGTACCTCTGATAACGAATTTAATTCATTCTCAGAGGCAATTTGTTATCCAAAAAATTTGGTATCCGAAATGTGGTTTCCCACTGAAATGAATGGGAAACTGATTAATCCATTCCAGAGGTCCGAAAAAAGGCAAAAAAGCTGTGGGGGGGGGGTCCAGACCTCTTTATAAAATGAACTTTAAAGATTTGCAGTACTGGAACACCCCCCCCCCACCCAGAACACCCCACTGCAGTGCAATGCAAACATGGACAAGATAAACCAGCAAGACTACTCCAGCCTGTTCCCTCCCAAAGTACAATGGAGAAAAAATACAAACAAAGAAATGTAAGCAGAAAGAAAAATCCAGCCCATTTTGCCCACAAAGTAATGAAAAAAGATTGCAAACATGGAGAAATGAAACCAGCAAGACTACCCCAGCCTCTTCCAGCCAAAAATGCAAAGAAAAACAGTGCAAAGATTAATAAAAGCTAGCTCCCTATCTTACCAAGTTCGAAAAGTCCAAATCCCTCAGCAGAACATGTCCAGAATGGCTCCAAAACACCATAAAAACACTCTTGGAGCAATTATTTATAAGCTAAAAAATGGCAAAACCCCGGCTTTTGATGGACTAGGTTCACATTTTTATAAATTGTTTAAATCAGTTTTAGTTCCAAGGTTAAAAACACTTTCAATGGAATCTTACAAGGAGACAAAATACCGTTATCTTGGAAACATTCATTAACAATTCTTATTCCAAAACCTAATAAGGATGTGATGGACCCTAGCTCATATAGACCCATTTCATTAATACATCAAGATGCTAAGATTCTTACTGCAATATTAGTGAAGAGAATGAATGGGTTTATTACCAAATATATCAAGGAAGATCAAAATGGGGTTCTAAACGGAAGACAAATGTCTAACTTAACTAGAAGAGTGTTGAATATAATATATGATACAGAAATGAATAAACAGAAGGCTGGTATTTTGTCATTAGATATATTTAAGGCTTTTGCTTGTGTGGAATGGCGAACATTAAAAATAGTGATTGAAAACTGGGGGTTTGGAATGAAATTTAGAGGGGTGGTAGATCAATTATATTCTCTAAATATGTCTGAGATAATAATTAATGATGGGATTTCAGATCGGATATCTCTAGGCCAAGGTACGAGACAAGGTTGCCCCCTCTCCCCAGTTCTATTTTGTTTAATGATTGAAATGTTTGCGCACAAAATAAGGAATGATGAGTTAATTAGTGGATTAGGTATTGATAATAAAGTAAAGATTAATTTATTTGCAGATGATTCCTTATTGGCAATTAAAAACCCACTAGAGAGTATGGATAGAAGTAAACATCATTTGGAGAAATTTGGGTTAATATCTGGATTGAGGGTTAACTGGCAGAAGTCTCAGGTGATGTTGTTTAATCATAATAAGGAAAAACAAGAAGTGTTTACCCACAATTACGGATGTAAGATAAATAATTCAATTAAGGCTGGATGGCCATCTGTCGGAAATATTGTGAAGGGGTTCCTGCTTGGCAGGGGGTTGGACTCGATGGCCCATGAGGTCTCTTCCGACTCAAAGGCCCCTGCGGTTGTCCCGAGGACTTGTGGGCGGCCATCGTGTTTCCCTGAAGCAGAGCAGCTGGGTTGGTTTTTTTTGGGGGGGTGGGGGTGGGGCGGGGAGAGGCTTCTCTCAGCTTCATCGCCCTGTGTGCCCCGCCGCCGCTCTGTGGGTGGGCGCGCGCGGGGGTGTCTTGTAGCGGCGGCACCGACACCCCCTCCACCCTCCCCCCTCCCTCTGCGCAGCCCTTCGCCATCCCTTGCAAGCGGAGGGACTCTGCTCACGTCACCCGGGGACGCTTGCCCCCCCTCTGTTGCCCCTGCCCCGTGTTCAGAAGGCAAGATCAAAAGAACGGGTAACCCAAAATAACTATGCATCGGCATTTCGGACAAAAAGTAAGTTAAAAAAAAATAAATATACATATTAACTGGCCACACGTGACTTTGGATGCGAAGCGGGATGCGAAGCGAGGAAGATTCCCGGCCTCCGGCAGGGGAATCTCTTGCCCCGCTTGGAGCACGGTTTAGGGGGCGTGGTCGGGGTGGCGCCGAATCCAAAGAGGAGGAGCGTGCGGACTGAAGCGATCCATTTGCACGGAAATTACGGCTCGCTGCGCAGCGAGAGGTTCGTGAAGTAACGGCCACTGATTCTAAGTATTTAGGGATAGAATTAGTAAAGGACACATGGAAATTAAAGGAATTTAATTATAGTAAACTAAAGAAAGAAATTAAGAATAAAATGTTAGAATATTCAAATCTAAAACTTTCTTGGTTTGGAAAGATTGCATTGATGAAAATGAAAATTCTACCAAACTTACTTTTTTTATGATGCTTCCAGTACAGTTAAGTAAGGATGACTTTAAATTTTGGCAAGATCTGATTAATAACTATTGTAACAGTGGTAAAAAAGATAGAATAAATAAAAAATATTGGTATATGGCCCGAAATAAAGGTGGTATAGATTTACCGAATGTAAAAAATTATTATTTAGCAAATCAAATAAGGTTTATTGGGGATATTGTGTATAGTCCAGAAAGATTAATATGGTGGAAAATGGAATCATCGGAAATAAAGGAAGATATTGAAAAATACTTATATGGCACTATTAAGAAATCAAAGTTAAAAGAGATTAATAACCCCTTTCTTAGATCTATGTTAAACGCATGGTACATACATAAAAAAAATTATGTCCCTTGGATTCACCATTGAGATCTGTAACTGAAATGGAGAATTTCTCTATACATTTGAAAGTTCTCAAAAAAGTATTTAGGTATAAACAAGTGATTAGATTGAAAGATTGGATAGGCAAGATGAGAAAGTACAAATGAAGGAAATTCTCCAAGGTAGGGATATATCTTGGTTTAATTTTATACAATTAGAGAAATGGACTGATGGTTGCATAAAGAAAAATAATAAATGTAGAGAGTACACAATATATGAACAACTCTATTGTTGTATGAGGATACTCAGAAGTAAAATATAGTAAAACGTACTGTTAGCAAACAATATAAAATTATTTTGGATTTAGATGAAAATAGGGAAGGATCTGGATCAAAATTATTGTGGGAACAAGATTTCAAAAAAGAAATAAGAGAGGAAGATTGGGCTAAAATGTGGAGAATGAGAATACTTAGATCTATGTCTGTTAGAATAAAGGAAAATTTCTTTAAAATAAGTTTAAGATGGTATTTGACGCCAGTGAAATTGAATAAAATAAATGTACATTTTTCTAAGTTTTGCTGGAAATGTGATAATGAGATTGGTACCTTTTATAATTTATGGTGGGAATGTAAAACAACACAAACATTTTGGAAATGTATTTTTAAAGAACTAAGTGACATACTAGAAATGACCATAGAGCCGAACTCTGAAATTGCTTTGTTATCAATATTTGTGGATCATAGTTATGATGTTAAAACTAAAGAGTTGATTACAAATTTGTTGACTGCGGCTAGATTATTAATTGCTAGAAATTGGAAATCTAAATATGAACTATGCTTAGAAGAATGGTATAATGAAATATGGAATATTGCTTTAAATGATAAATTGACATGTTCTTTAAAGGTTAAAAAAGGAGAGTTAAAAAGAGATATTTTCTATGATATATGGGGTAGATTTAATATGTGCTTGTACGAGATAAGGGTAAGGCTTCCGCACAACGATCGATTTTGTTCTGGAGGGGAGAATAATGAATGTAAATATGAAGAGTGATCCTGTTGGTGAAGGGGTGCACTGTTGTTGATGTTTGTCTTTTTTTTTTTGTAATTTGTATAAATTTAAATAAAATAAAATAAAATAAAAAACCACCCTAACTCCTCCCACCCCTTCACAAACTATGCATCCTGCAATGCATGCAGGGTACACATTTTTTGCAAGGCATTATGAAACATTTGTTATCCGAGGCAGCCCTATACCTGGAAATTTCCATTTGTCATCCAAAAAAATTGTTATCCGAGGCATTCTTTATCCGAGGCATTACTGTATAACGATTCTTGGCCTGGGCTATGATCTGTACCTTTCTTAAATGTATTTTAAGAATCCCCATACATCCTCCTACATAAAAACTGAGGCGGTGTGGGGGTGGGTGGGAACAGAGCTTTATCCCATGCGGACTCTGTCCGACCTGCCAGGGACAGAGAAGCCAAGCGGGAGGCCCACCTGGGCACGGGTGAAGGTTACAGGTGGCAAACTCAATCCTGCGCAGGGCCGTCGGGCTGGCTCTCGTGCGGTTCTGGTAGCCGCCCCCACAGGGTACGGAGCAGGTGGACCAGGGCCCCCACTCCATGCCAGGACCTGTGCGGAGAAAAGGCAGCAAGGGTGGGGGTAGGTGGGTGGGGGTGGGTGGGGTAAGGGGGAGCGTCACGCTGCATGAGAAGAAGCTCCCCGAGTGGACCCAGAGGGAGCCTCCCCCCCCTTTGGGGCCAAAGGACCGAGGGGGAGACGAGGACAGGACTCTGGCTACTTCTGGGCTCCCTTCCATGGGGCGGGGGGGGGAATCCTATGCCATTTAGCAACCCGCCCATCTTGCTAGCCCTCTCTCCTGGGTCCCCTGTGGCCAGCTCTGCTGGAATTCCACGGCAGCCCACGGCCGATCTGAGCTCTGGGGCTGCTGCTCCGTCTTGCTTGCCCGCCCCTGCCCGAACCCCGAGATGGCAGGTGCCCGCTGTGCCCCCCCCACTCGGCCACCAACACCCACACCCCGGGCTCCTCTCACCCAGGCACGGCTGAAGGCTGCAGAACTCCACCTCCACGTTGGACCCCTGGCAGGGCCGTCCTCCGTCGGCGGCTGGCGGCTCGGAAGCGGAGCGGAAGCGGCGCCGGGTGCCCACGTTACAGGTGTGGCTGCAGGAGCCCCATGCCGTCCATGCACTCCAGCCACAGTCCACTGCAGATGGGGCAGGGATGGGGAGGGGGGAGGAAGCGAGGGGGGTCTCTCTGGGGCCTGTCCCCAGATCCAGCCCCCCCCGCCCACCACGACCCCTTGCAGCTCCCAAAAGAGGCCTTGCAGGGCACTGGGGCCCTTTTTTGCCTCGCCCGCCTGCCTCTTCCAGAGCGTGGAAGCCTTGCTGCTTTGGACTCTGAGTCCCAGAATCCCCAGCTGGCTATATTGGCTGGGGATTCTGGGATCTGTAGTCTTAAAAGGAACCTGTTCAAGGTCAGGGCCGTCTCCTTGAAACAAGTGAGCAGTCTCGGGAGAGGAGCCCGCCCCCCTCTGCCACCGAACCTCCCCGCCCCCCCCCCGAGCCAGGGAGGGAGCAGCAACATCCCTGGGCAAAGAATCCTCCGCTTCCATTTCAGAACCCACATCCACTACATGAACCATCTTCCCCCTCTTTCAGTTTTGGGCTCCACCCGCCCCATGGTGGAGGTTTTGGGGTCTTTCTAGCCAAGCAGGGGTGGGGGCTGGTGTGTGTGTGTGGGGGCTCCCATGGTTCTGGGGTTACCTGGGCAGGGCTCCATCGTGCACTCCATTTCCCCATCTCGGCAGGTGCTGGAAGCAGGAAGCAACAGAACGGATTGATTGACTGATGGATTGTACTTCTCTCCCCGGCCCATCTGGCCCAACAGTCACATCAGAACGCATCCCTCGGCCTGGGTGGGATGCTGATACCTGAATCTGGCCAACCCCGGACAAGGGAGGCGGCTTTCTGGAGCTGTCCACCCACCCACCCACCCACCCTCCCAGAGACCTTGAAGGCCCCCCCTGCTCCCCCTGCCTTCCCCTCATTCCCCGATCCCTCTTTCTCTCTCTCTCTCTGCACGCATGCGCACTGCAGGCGGGCATCGCTCCCTACCAGTTGTTGCAGGCGTCCAGGGCCACGGAGCTGCCCCTGGGGTAGAGCTCCCCTTGGTGGTAGCAGGGGCATTCCCAGAGGGGCAGGCAGGTGTCATTCTGGAGGAACAGCCCCTCAGGGCAGGAGCAGCCCTCCTGGCAGTGGGAGGTGCACTCCACCTGCGTGCCCTGGTCCAGGCAGAGGCGGGGGCAGGGCCCTCCTTTCCGCTGGCACTCCTCGGCTGTCTGGTAGACCATGTTCCCCGGGCACAGCGCTGAGAGACAGGGAGAAGCAGAGGCCCTGGTGAGCCGGGGCGGGGGGGAGGGAGGAACAGCCGTTCTCCGAGGTGTCCCTGGCTTTCCCCCGTCCCCTCCACCCCCCGAGTCTGCCGTGCTCACCTTTGCAGGGCTGGGTGTTGCAGTCCCGGGTCTGGATGAGGGCTCCCAGGCACCCGGGGCCTCCGAAGGCGGGGACGGAGCAGGTGCGGTTGCGGGTTTGCACCCCGGAGTCACAAGGAGCCGAGCACTTGGACCAGCTGGCCCAGGGAGTCCAGAGGCCTTCCACTGGGGGAAGCAGAGGACGGGAGGATGTGAAGGGGGGACAGCTGGGGGCGTGTGGGGCAGGGCGGGCATCTCTGGCCCCTGGGCTGGCCCCTGTGTGTGTGTTTTGCAGGAGTCAGTGCACGAGAAAGGGCTCTCTCGCTCTCTCCTGGCTGGTGCCCAGGCCACCTTCCGCCACTCACCTGGGCAGGGGGGCGTGTCACAGGGCTCCTCCTGCATGGCTTCCCCGTGGCACCCTGCCACGCCCTCCTCAGAGGTGCCGTTGCAGTGCCGGAACCGCTTCCTGACTCCCACCACATCTGTGGCGTAGAAACAGGTCTTGGAACAGGGTGACCAAGGGGTCCAGGAGCTCCAGAGGAAGGTGATTTCTGTCAGCAGGCAGACAGAGAGAGATGGGGGGGGGAGGCAGGGCTTAGGTTAGGGGGCTCAGCGGGCAGCCGGACAGGCAGGTGTACTACTCCTGGTGAAGTGGTTAAACTGCAGTGCTGCAGTCAAGATTCTGCTCACAGCCTGAGTTCAATCCTGATGGGCTCAGGTAGCTGGCCTGACCTTGGCTTAGCCTTCCATCCTTCTGAGTATCCACCTCAGACGGGGTGCATGTGTGCAATGGGTAGCCTGCATAATTTGGGCCCCGGTCTCACAACGATTTTGCTCTTTTTGCTGCAAAAGATTGCGCAGCAAAAGATTGTGCCTTCACTCCGAAGAGCAGTATTTTGGTACCCCGGGTGACGACGCCCCTGGAGGCGCACTTTAACCGCAGCATTTTGTACCACTGCTAGGGGTTGTGTTAAAATAGTTCTGTTATTGATGCACACTTTTTAACACCTCGAACAAGGCACGACCCCAGAAAATTCACACCAATTTGATTCGTACCCCTTTTCCTACCACTTCCTGTAGTTCTGCCTTGGTAATCGTTTATGCTACAGTAAACCCCCCCCCCCCGCCGATCGCAGGGGTTAGGGACCCACCCCACCTGTGATGCATGAAAATCCGCGATATGCGGAAGCGGGGGTGGGCCTGGGGGCGGGGGGGTGATCGCGCACCTGTCCGAGAAGTCTTGGGGCAGCACACGCAGGCGGTGTTGCAGGATCTGACCTCCCGCCGCCGCCACCCGCCACGCCACCCCAAGACTTCTCGTCCGGGGCCGTCCCCATTGAAATCCATTGGCTCAATGCATTTCAGTGGAGAAAACTTTCCCCATTGGAATACATTGGCTCAATGTATCCCAACGGGGAAAATTTCTCCATTGAAATGCATTGACTCAATGCATTTCAATGGAAATTGCGGGCCCACTGCCGGCTTCCCCCTGCGTGGCTCCGAGGCTTCTCGGAGGAGCACGGAGGAGTGTGGGGGCGGCACAGAGCGACACAATCACCCCCGGCACCCCCCCCGCACCCCCCCGCGGCCCGCGGCTTCTCGGAGGAGTGCGGGGGCGGCACGGAGCTACGTGATCGCCCTCCCCCCCCGCACGGTCTGAGGCTTGTCGGAGGAGCGCAGGGGGGCGGTGCGGAGTGACCCCAATGCCCCCCAACGCCCCCCATGGCCCAATGTGCAGGTACTGCGATCCCACAATGTAGTGGGACCACAGTACCTGGACCGCGAAATGGCGGGGGGGTGACTGGACTGAGTTGCTGGCATGGCGGCACATTGGAGGACCATGAAAAATAATAAACAGCAGTGACACTCAATGGTGGTTATTGACATTGCTCGTTCGTATAAATTTGCCCATAGAAAACACATTACAGATGGGGAAATAAAACATACACTTCCGCACGAGGACAGTGTCGTGCTAGAAACCCAGCATGCCGGTAATCGACCAGCAATTTTAAAAAATATATATGTAAGCATGATGGAGAAAATATAGTGCGCATCAAATTTATTTATTTATTTATTTATTTATTATTGTATTTATACCCCGCTTATCTTTCATACGAAACTCTAAGCGGCTAAGATGCGCAGATCACACCATGTAGATCGGCAGCCCAGGGATGCTTTGCTTTTTGGTCTGGAAAGAAGGAAAGCTGGGAATGGGAGCCCCCCCCCCTACTTTGGAGCGGATCCCCTCCCGCTGGTGGCAAAGGAGGGAGGCTCCTTTCCTGCCTGCCCAGACCTGTGCAAGCTGGCTGCGGCAGAGTCTGCTCTTCGCATGCAATGGGGGCCGTGTGTGTGCACATGTGTCGTGTCTGGGGGATGCCCGTCTCTTACCTGAGATGCAGACCGTGTGACACTCCCGGACCTCCTGGGCATCCCCTCGGCACGGGGCACCACCATTGGCAGCCACTGGGTTGGAGGGAGACCTGCATGGGAGACCGGGCAGGCCTTGAAGGGAGTGGTGGTGGGGGGGCTGTGAGCAAGGAATAGGGCAGCTGCCGGTGGGGAGGGGGAGGGAGGATTGGTTCTCCACGACAACTGTTTGGGGCGTGCTTTTCAAAGGTTGCAAACATCTCGCCGACAACTTTCCTTGCGTCTCGTGCGGGTGTGAATAAAATGGGCTTTGCAGAAGGATCCCAGTGACCCACAGCTTGCCAGGCACACATACCTGAGCCCCCCTCCCGCCTCAAGAGGGGCTCCTGGTCCCCCAACATTCCTTACCGAAATCTCTGCTGCATCCCTATCCCACAGCGCTGGCCGCAGGGGGTCCAGGGGGACCAGGCCGACCAGCCACAGGCCACGGGGCAGGCCATGGAGTCACAGGTCACCGTGCCATCCAGGCAGACACTAGAACAAGGGGTGGGGGAGAGGGGGGAAAGGAAGGGGGGCGCTTCAGGAGGATGGTGGCTCTGCCCCCACTCCCTCCCTCCTTGCACGTCAGCCTCTGCCCCTGGCCCGACAGATCGCGGGAAACCCTTTGCTGCCACGGAGTGAGTGGAGGGTGGGAGGAGACCTTCTCTTCGGGAGGAGCATCTCCAGGGAGAAACAGAACCACAGGCTCAAAAGGGTCGTGGGGCTGGAAGGGGGGCTGGGAGGCCATCGGGTCCAAGCCCTTTCTCCAGGCTGGAAGAGGACCACTGCCAGGGGGACGGCCCGAGTTTCCCTTGGATGCATCCAGCGCGGGAGGGAGCACCCACCCTCCCACCCACCCACCCACTATCCCCTCTCAAGGTCACCGGTCCTGTTGTCCTACTGCTCTCTCTAACAGAGAGGAAGTTTCCCCCTGGTTCCAATTTGTCATCGTCCTTCTTCAAGCGCAATGTCCAGAATTAGAACTACAGGGAGTCTAGAGGAAGCCTATCCAGTGCCCAATAGAGGGGGACGAGCCCCTGAAAGCTTGAAATTCCTTTTCTTGAATTCAGATGCAAACAGTGAAGGAAGGGAGGGAGGGAGGGAGGGGCCTTCCCTCGCATGGTAGCAGCTACCACCTGGGGATCCCCAGCCCTCGCCCCCCCGCCCCCTCCCGTGGCAGACTTGACTGATCCAGGAGGCTTTTGCCCCCAGGCGCCCATGCCAAGGAGCAGCAGGAGAGCCGGTTCCCAGCTCACCACTGGCTGCAGTTGTCACGCAGGAACATCTCCCCGGGAAGGCGCCGCTCGTGGTCAAAGAAGCAATGGCACTGGCTGATGTTCACGCAGCCGCCATCTTGCAGGAAGAGCCCAGGGGGGCAGCGGCAGCCTGCAAGAGCCAAAGAGGTCCCGGGGGAGCCGAGGCAGGGACGGGGCGGCAGCTCCATGCAGCTGATTGAGGGCCTCTTCCCTCCTGACGTCGGCTAGAGATCTGGGCAGCCTGAGCAAGGCCACGGAATCACCACAGGCCACGTACTGTCTGGGCACTGGGGGTTCTATGCCCTTGGGCCACGGGGAGCCTTCCCCCAAGAGGCAGGGAATGTGGAAGTCCAGTGTAACCTTCTACCCTTGAGAGAGACCCCTGTGCCTGGGCAAGGGGGCAGAAAGACCCCCCCTCTGCCGGAAACCCCCTCACTCACCTTCTATGCAGCTGCTGTGGCACGTGCCTTTGGTGGTCAGCTGCTGGCACGTCTGGGGGCAGGGGGCAACGAGGCCTCGCTCACAATGCCCGGCTTGCACGTAGACCATGTCTGGGCCACAGTCTGTGGGAGGAAAGTGTCGTCAGCGGAAGGAGAGGCGCAAGGTGCAGAGGACGGGAGGCTGGAGGGAGGGAGGGAGGGAAGGACTCTGGGCAACCTGGCAGGCAGCCCCCAACAAGGATCCCGGAGGAAGGGAGGGGGCCGTTCCTGAGCTGGGCACTCCCCAGGACCTCCGCTGGCCTTCCCTGTCGAGACCAGGCAGGCTACTGACCCCGGGCATCTCCGCAGGGCTGCTGGTTGCACGACTCCATCTGCACGGCGTCTCCCGGGCAGGGCTGCCCCCCGTTCTTTGGCGGAGGGTCTGCACACGCCCTCGTTCGGCTCCTCACGCCTCCCCGGCACTCGGCATCACAGTCGGACCATTCGCTCCAGGTGGCCCAGGCGCCGTCCACTGGCCAGGAAGAGGCGGCGGAAGGAAAGAGTCAAGGCCCACGGCCCAGGGGCCCTCCGTCCAGCCGTTCTCCTTGCCCCTGGACTGGCCCAGTGCGGTGGTGTTCCCATCCGTGGGATTTGCCACGCGGTCCCACCATTCCCCACCCACCCACCCACCCCGAGGTCAGGCAGACAGGTTTCAACACAGCACACAACCCTGGGTCTGGCTCCTACCTGAACCGTTTCCTGAGAAAGCCCATGGCCAGGCACCCCTGGGGGCACCCACCCCCTCACCCCCCTGCCCCCAACACACCCCCACCCCATACACACCACGAGTGGGAAGAAGCGTCTACCTGGGCAGGCCCGGAGGAAGCAAGAACGGCTGTCAAACTCGTCCCGGCTGCACTGCCCTCCGGGGAGAGCGTTGCGGAGGAGCTCACGGCGCCGGAAGGTGACCCCAAGCCCGCACGACCGGCTGCACGGGCTCCAGGGGCTCCAGGGGGAGAGGATGCAGTCCACTGTCAGGGGGAGGAGAGGGAGGGGGTGAGGGTCCCGTCCTCCTCCCTCCTAGAGCCAAGCGCCCTCCCAGCCAGCAAATGCAAGGAGAGAAGGCTCTCTCCCCCCCCCCCGCCGCCACCCCCAGAAGCCACCTGCAAACTCTTCCAGCGCCAAGGCACTACCAGGCCCACTTCCGAGCAGTTTGCACCAAAGAGAACTTTTAAACAAGCTGCTTTGCAGATTGTGCACGGAGGAATCTGGTCAGGATTCCTGAGCTTCAACACAAAAGGCCCCCCACCTCCGCCCCTTCCCAGACACTGCTCCCCTTGGTGCTGCTTCTCCAAGGCTGAACCCCAGCCCCACAGGCGGCCTGTGTGCCGACAGGGGATCCCGCATCCCTCCCCTCCCGCGTACCGCAGTGGGATTCATCTGATCCATCCTGGCAGTCCTGGTGAAGGTCGCAGTGCCGCTCCAGGGCCAGGCACTCCCCGCTGGAGCAGGTGAACTGCTTGGTGGAGCAGGCGCTGGGGGGGCCCACGGGCGTCAGAGGGGCCACCGTGGGAAGGGAAGGAGCTGTTGGCCCCCCTGCAAAAGGACAGAAGAAGAGGGTCAGCCCTGGAAGGGCAGCCCATGGTCCCACTACAACTCGGCCGTGGGGGCTTCCTTCCATGCTGGCAGTGGGGCAGGATTGGAAGGGGGTGCCGGATGGGTCCCTGCCCTTTCCCTGAAGGGTCTCTCTGAAATCCCCACGGCCGCAGCGGCTGCCGAAAGCCACAGCCACGCCAGAAGGGGCAGCCGCCCTCACCACACAGCGCCTCATCCGAGCCGTCCAAGCAGTCCTCCTGGCCGTCACAGACCAAGGCGGCCTCCACGCAGCCCAGGAGCTCACAGGCAAACTGCCCCTGCCTGCAAAGGACCCGGGGCCCTCCAGGGCTCGGGGTGCCGGCCGGTCCTGGCGGAGGACAAGGAGAGGGGCGTGGGTGAGTTGCAGTAGCCCCCACCCAAGCCATCCAGCAGAGCTCCTCTGCCCCCACCACACCCCCTCTCAGTCTACCGGGGGATCCCCCATGGGTGGCCACTGAGGAGGAGGAGGAGGAGGAGGAGGCCAATGGGAAAGCCCTTCCTCACGCACCCAGAAGTGACCCCCATCAGCAGCTCACCCCAAATGGTGGACCTCAGGCCTGGTGTTGCAGGCAAGGAGGAGAAGGTGTGGGTGACCGGCAGGGCAGAGGGTCCAGGCTGAGTGGTAGGCCAGAAGAGGGTCGGGGTCCCTGGGGACAACAGGGTGGAGGCCGCTGTCCCTCGGGCCTGCGTGGAAGTCTTGGCCCCAGTCAGGAGGGAGGCCTCCGGCCCTGGCAGAGGTGGAGAGGCTGCCCCAGTGGTGGGGAGCCCGTGGCTGGCCAGTCCTGGCTCTGGGCTGGCAGGCAGGGTGGAGATTCTCGTGCCCACGGTGGGCTCCGTTTCTGCAGGGACTGGAAACAAGAGAGTGCCAGAGGGGAGCTGAGAACCCTGTACATAGGCAGCAGTTCTAAAAGCCAAATATTGTCCTAGTAGGGATTTCCCTACTTCTGGCCCAAAGATGAGGGCAGCAAAATGCAGGGGACATCCCAGAGGAGGCCAAGCCCAGAAGACTCCTTGCACCCCAGCCTGGCCAGCAAACTCACCCCAGGGGCAGCCGAGCGCCTCCATGCGCAGGGAGATGCTTCTGTGGTATGCCACAGGCACAAGGCGGAGGACGCGGCCCAGGATGGCAGGGCTCAGCTCCTGTCGCACTGGGGTGGCGCTGTCAGAATTGCCCTCCAGGATCTGCAAGAGGGGAGAGGGCAGCAGCGGAAGAGGCCGGGGGGCCACCAAGGACCAGCCAGAAGCTCCCAGGCAGGGGGCTCGGTGGCTGGTCTCCCCGAGGGGAGCAAGCCTGCTGGACAAGGGTGGGTACAAAAGACCGCGTGTGGCCCAGTGGGATGTGGCAGGATCGGAGGCAACTTGCTCAAGAATCTGGCAAGGTTCTGGCCCTGCCGTCCCCTGGCTAACACAGGGTCTATGCAGACTATGAGACTTTTATAAGCACCAAGCAAACCCAAAGTGTGCGGCTGATGTAGCGCTTAAAGCTCTCCCTGGGTGGTTTACAAGTTTATTTTGCAGACGACATATTAGGATGGACGGCTGCGTGAACCTGCAGCTGGCTACCTGGGATCAAACCAAGGTTGTGAGTAGAGTTTTGGCTGCAGTGCTGCAGTTTAAACTCTGCCCCATAGAGCCCCTGTCCCTTCCCCCAACATCTCCTTGGGAGGTGTGCAGCTCAAGTCCCCCTGGGCTTCTCCTGTGTGTGTGTCCCCCCCCCCACCTGTTGCTGCAACATCCTCGAGAGCGTGCGTGCATGCGAGCGACCATGAGCCTTTCTGGGTTGGCCCAACAATAGTTTCCCAGTATGGAGTTTGCCCAAGGGCCTCCATAGAAAAGGCAGGCCAGGGACGGCAGAAGGAGCCCATGTCTGACTAGGCACCGTTATCTTTCCTGTGGGGAATCACACAGATTACAAGGCCTGGCACCAGGGTGGGCACTGAAAGCCCTCCCCACCCCCACCCCCGGCCAACAGGGCAGCCCCCGTACCAGGGCCTGTGCGGAGGTCGCTGGGCCATGCCCGGCCTTGGTGTAATTCTGGAAGAGGATGCCGTCGTGACTGTAGGCCAAGCGGTAACGGGAGACGTAGCCCCGGGCACGGCTGCCTCCCTGGGTGACCACGGCGGTGATGAAGACGGGCTGGAGGAAGTCCACCTGGAAGTAGGGCTCAGGGTCGGATCTGCGGGGGCTCCAGCCGGGCTCCATGTCTGGCCTGGGGAGGTGCAGCGGGGGGGGGGGGGAGGGAGAGAAGATGAAGCCTCTGCTTGGCTCCTTCCCCAGCGAGAGCACAGCAGGAGGGGCTTGGAACAGCTCCTTTGGCCACCCCATCCCCCAGGACGCCCCAGCCAGCAAGTCCTCCTTCTCTTAACCGCATCCCCGGCCGTGTCTGCTGTGGAGGGTCCAGGGGTTGCCAACACAAGCGCCCCCCCCTCAGGGACTCCAGCTTCCCACTCTCCTCCGCCATAGGTCAAGCCCCACCACCACCTCCAGCACACACAAAAAGTGGGTTCTGCTGCTGTCAAGAGGGGCCTCTCACAGGTGCCTGAGAAGTGATGATGGCCAAGACCCCCGAGGGGCCCAGGGCCCAGGGAGAAGTGGCTGTTCAGAGCAGTTCCCGCTGGCCTAGAGGGAGCAGCAGCCCAACTTGAGGGAGTCAGCCGTCCTGGGAGTCCACTCATGGCACCAGGTTCAACCCCCGCAGCAGAGTCCCCCCCGCTTGGCCCCCTGCTCTGCCTGCAGCACCCTCTCTACTGTCCCCTTGGTCCCTCCTCTGGCGCTGGCTTGCCTTTCTTTGCCCCATCCCTCTCCCCCTGGCTGTGGCTGGACTTAGGGGTGGGGTGGGGTGGGGAGGCACCACGTGACCCTCTGGGACACCCACCCAGCCATACCTCTCCTCCTCTTCCATGCCAGAAGAGGCAGGACTCAAGGCCTCCTCTTGCCCACCCAACCCACTTACATGTTGGGCACACGGTTGAGGCGCCCAGAGTCTGGGGGGGTCCCGTCCTCAGAGGAGGAGGCGCTCAGTTGCTGGCGCTGCACCCGCCTGTCTTCCAGGCCGAGGGGTTCCTGACATGCACCTGGGCAAGAGGGCACAGAATCCCCAACAGAGTTAGGGGAGTCTCCAGCTGATTGTGTTTGTTCCTGCCGACCGCAGACTCTTGCGACGCTCTCGTGGAGCGACCGCTGTCCAGGGGTCCAGAACCCCCCTGACACCACTCCCCAAGATGGCCCGCTCCACCTCTCCTCGTGGAAAGACCCCCCCCCATGAGGAGGAAGGCCAGGGCCACTCTCCTTCCTGGTGCCATGAGTGTGTGGGGAAGGGGGGGGGAGACGCCACCAGGGCCGCCTGTGGCCGAGGGGAGATGGGATGCGCAGCCCTCCGCTGCCATGCGCGCACTCCTCCCGGAGGCCCCAACAGGCCCAACGAGGAAGGAGAGCTGCTGGGACGGATCTGGGAAGGGGTGAAGGAAGAAGGTCAGATCCTGCAGGGAGCAGAGGCGCCCCGTACCTGGTGGAGTGGGAGCAAAGCCCTCTGGAAACGGCCAGCCTCCTGGTGCCACCTGGAAGGATGGAGAAATGAGTCACCCGTGGCCGGCTTGTGCCGCCTGGGGCAGAGTGGGTGGCCAGCCCAGGCCGGCCGGTTCCTCCCTGGGGGGAGTGGGGGCAGGCCTCTCTCTGCGGCTGCCCGGCCCAAAAACAGGAACTGACCCCAAAGGTTCAAAGGGCACACGGAGGGACACTGCCGGCAGAGGCTCCTGACGCAAGCCCCTTCTCCCGTAGTAGCTCCACAGCTCTCCATTCTACATGCACCGGGGCCCCCTCTCTGGGCAGCCCCTCTCCCTCTCACCTGCGTTGGAGAAGGTCCCGAGGGAGGGCTCATCCCTGAGGTCCACGGGCTGGAAAAAAAATGACACGGAGGAAGTCATTTTTTTCAAGAATAGCCCTCCTTAAAGACCCCAAAAATAGGAGAGAAGGGAGGGGGAGGGGTGCCCCACTGGACGGAAGACTCTAGTCATCATGCACATGGAAGAGGGGACTCTGGTTTTCCTTGTGCAGGCTCTGGAACGGATGGTCAAAGGACACAAAACCATTGACCAGTGACTGGGTTGGGCTGCCTAGGGCCCCTGGGGACCGGGTGACTTAGGGGTCACAGATATATATATTTTTAACAAAACCCTACAGGCTGTGCGTTGCCAGCAGAGGCAGGGCCTTCATCATCCCAAGAGGCTGAGGCCCCATTGCCTGCCAAAGAGCAGGCGCCCGTGCAGGTGAACCCCAGGCCCACCTCCGGCCCCAGCTGCAGTTACCTGATGGTGCCAGGTGGGGGCATCATGCTTGCCGGTGCGCAGCCCATCTCATCCGCGGCATCTGGGCAGTGGGCTGCACCGTCGCACCTCTGGGTGGCCTCGATGCAGATGCTGGAAGAGGGGCACTGGACTTGGGAGAGCGGGCAGGCCCCCAGGAGGGTGGTGGGAGGCTCCGGGGAGGATGGGCTGGCTCCTGCCAGGAGGGAGAGACGGTGAGAATGCCCTTCCCAGCAGGCCCCGGTGGGCCAAGCAGCTTCTGTCGGGTCTCCAAGCAGAGATGACGAAGTGCGGGGGGGGGGGGGCCCCCCCCCCCCCGGGGCGGGGGCCGGGTGGGGGCTAGAGGCCCTTGCTGTTGTTTCTGCTGGGCCCTGCTGGGCCCCATACCCCCAGATTCCTCCTTGGATTCAGAAGGGACCCAAGAGGCTGGCAGCTGCCTGTCCTGGGGAAAGGGGGACCTTGCAGGTGAGGTGACGGCATCCCAGGTGTGAGAAAAGGGCGGCTCTTGATTTCAAAGAAGCTGAAGCCAGGACTTGGTACAAGTTCTCAACCCTAAGCCATCCACCAACCCACCAAGGAGAGAGACGGGTTGGGCAAGAAGGAAAAAACAGGTCACTTTTATGAATGAAAGCCCCGTGTTTGTTTGGGTTGGAAATGGGGTAAAAGAACTTTTAAAGAATGATTGGTTGGTTGGTTGGTTGGTTTGTTGAGTGAGTGAGCGAGCGAGCTTCTAGACCGCCTGTCTTAGGGCGTTTATACACGACCCCTAAACTCCGGGGCAAATGGCTCCCAGCTCCGGAGCTTAAAAATGTTTCCCCACCAGCTCCGGAGTTTACAGGAAATTAAGTGTGACCACGCCCACTTTAGCGTGACCCAGCGCACCTTTCAAGTACCTGCTCTCTGGAGGTGAAAATTATTTGATGCGGTGCAACGATAGTAAGTGCGGGGCTCTCCTCGCTTCTGTTTGCTGTTTTTTGGCTCCCGCCCCTTTAAGAGCTGCTTAAGAGCTACTGGAATGTTACTTTACTATTTGGGGTGGTTTACATAAAGGTAGTGCCAGGTAGAAGCCAGGAGCTCCGGATCCACCTTGTGAGGCTGCACAGGACGAGTAAGTGGGGGAGGGGACGGGGGGAGGGGTTTCTCGGCATGATATTTGCTTATTGCACTGAGACCCCCCCAATACTCCCCCTAGTTAGAAAAAAGCCCCTCCTCTTACTTGGTGTTCAGTTTGCCCCCCACCCCCCACCACTCACCGCAGCGCCGTTCATCGGAGAAGTCCCCGCAGTCATTGACCCCGTTGCAGAGGGCGCCCTGGGGCCCAGCTGGCACGCACTGCCCGTTCTGGCACTGGAACTCCCCGGTCCGGCAGGGCCTCCAGCCAGGGAGGGCAGTGGGGCTTTCGGGTGGTTCTGGGTACACTGAGGGAGGCGGGGGGGAGGGTCTTAATCAAGGACCCCCCCACCCCCAGGGAGAAAGGGGAGCCAACATGAAGACTCCGCTTCCGCCAGCTTGGGGAGGAACCTATTATGGCCTCGCCAGGCTGCTCTATCTTTCTGCGCAACCTTTCCTGAAGGCACATTTAGCTGCCCCGGGGTGCATGGGAGTTGTAGTCCACCAAGCCTGGAGGGCACCAGGCTGGGGTTGGCTAGTTTACCCTGAAGGCTTGGCTCAGACCTGTGTGGTTAGGAACTTCCTCCCTCTTCCCACTAGATCCATTGCACCCCATGCCCTGCAGGAACCCACGGATTCTCCATCTTCATCATCCCCTGCCCCTCCCCCACCCCATCAAAGGCACCCCACTTTCTGCTCCTCACCTTTGCCACAGCCCAGGAACTCCACCCGCAGGAAGATGCCGTTGTGGAAGTCATGGGGCAGAACACGCACACGCCGGGCGCTCACCGTGTGCTGGAAGGTTCGGACCACGGGGGTCGAGTCATCAGAATTCCCTGGGAAGAGCTGCGGGGGTGGGGGCGGGGGGGTGGAGTGGAGTGAAGGATGCATGAGAACCTTCACCTAGAGCAACCCCCCCTCCGTGTTGTCATCCCCAGAAAGTGGGGTGGGGGATGCTCCAACTCCCTTCTTTACATGTGGATCATCTCCCCACATCCCTGGGGAAGTTACTTTTAGGGGCTTCGCCTTGGAGAACTGCAGCTCCCAGGCCTGGCAGGCTGAGGTTGCTGGGAGCTGTAGCACCAACCAGGACCTTTTCCAGGTGCCATTCCACGCGTGGCCTTCAAGGGTCCACATATTCTCCAGACGCTCCAGCTTAAACCACACAAGTCCCCTTGAGTGTGGGGCAAAAAGGGGGAGTGAGAACCCACTGAACTCGATCACTGGCCCCCTCCTCTGCAGCAAGGAGGGAAATCAGAACCCTGTTTCATTTGCAGGACTGACACTCCCGCCTTGTGAGACTGTGGTCCATTTTGCCCTCCTTTCCTCTCCTGGCCCTGACCACCACCACCACCACCACCCCCTCCCCGGCCCACGCCCATCTCACACCTTGGGCTCGGGTGGACCTCCTGTGGGAGGGGCCTCGCGGTAGTCGTGCCACCTGCCCCCGTCTAGGCTGAACTGCAGGAAGAAGCTGGTCACGAAGGCGTCGGAGGATCCTGCCCCCTGGATCACCACCCCTGAGGAACGGCAGGGCACGGTCAGCAACCCGAAAGCACCAGCCCCCCAGTCTGCACTGTCAGAAGCCAAGGACCTCTCTCCCCATGGAGCTGCCCCTTGGCGGTCACCATACCTGGGGGGGGGGGGTCCTCTACAGCACCTTGATGATGCTCCAGCCCCCTTGAGAAAACCCACCTCCAAGGGGGACCTTAAGATACTAAGCGGTTTTTGTTTTGCTCTCTGTGTGTGCTTTGTAATTTGCATCGCTGTCTCTGCGCAAAGCAGACATCTTCCTACCCAAAGGCAGGCTGGCTGATCCCAAAGACACAAGCAACCCATCCGGGGCCACTACAGGGCAACAGCTGGCCAGCTACAGAGCATCTTTGTTTGGACACTACCCAGAGTAGCGATTTTGCTAGATGGTATGGTTGAATGAATGAATGAATGAATGAATGAATAAGTAAATAAATAAATAAATAAACAAACAAATAAATAAATCTAGATTTTCAACGACCTCCCTTGTTTGGGATTTCTTTGTTTGATATCTGTCTGTCTACTTCTGGTGCCGACAATACACGATATTCTTCCGCCAGGAGAGGGACCGACCTGTCAGGTTTCTGGGCTCGCCGAGGTCCACTTCCAGAAAGGGGGGGCGGGAGAGCAGCTCAGGATACGCTTCCGCCCGAGGCCCCCAGCCTTGCAGGTCGGCATGGGGCAGGAGGCGGTTGAGGCGGGCGGCGGGCGCCGGGTTCTCTGGCTGCTCTGAGGAGGCCGTGAAACTGGCATCTGGCAAGGACGCAATGCCCAGGGGGCCGTAGCAGAGATCTGTAAGGGGCGCAGAAGCACAGAACGAGGGTGACCCTCCAGCATCACCCAGGCGCCACCTTGGCTACCTGGCACCCTTTTTTTCTCGCCTGCCTTTGTCGCTCTCTTGAGCAGCCCTCTGCCTCTTGCCTTTCCAAACTCACTCAGACCATGCCAGAGCATCCCGTGGCATGGGGGTACACTATGGTCTCGCGAGGGGTCCTCTGAGAGCAGGGTCTCTGGCCTCTCTTAGCTTGGCTGGGGAGAATGGCGACCCATGGGCCATGAGGGCAGGGCTACAGTCCCCCCCCCCCCCAGGCCACCCAAGAGGAGCACCAGGGACAGGGCATCTGGAAGTTGAGTCATATGGGCAACTGGCAGATACAGTAATCCCCCACCTATTGTGGGGGTCAGGGACCCAACCCGACTCGCGATAATGTAAAATCTGCGGTATCAGGATGCTAGGTCAGGTCGGGACTAGGGGCGGCCTCTCTAGGGGCTCCTACACTTACCTGAGGCCAGGCTCTGCCCTGAACGCGAGCTTCCTGGGCCTGTCGGAGGCCCCAGAAGTGGTTTTGGGCGATCTGGAAGGCACTTCTGGTTTTCCAGAAACCACTTCTGAGATCTCTGACAGGCCCAGGAAGCCTGTTGGAGTAGCACCAGGCCTGGGGTAAGTGCAGGAGGCCTCAAACGGGGCCCAGGAGCAGTCCCTCATTATACCAGGACTGCAGTATATGGAACGCAAAATGGCGGGGGATGACTGTATAAGAAGGGACCGGGCAATGGCAAAAATCAGAAACCGGAGGAGACCATCCCAGCAGGCGGGGCTGGAGCAGGGAGACCCTCCCCACAGAAGGGGGAAGGAGGAGCCACAGGGCGGATTGGAAAGGCCCAAGGGGGGGGAGCAGAGCAACCCCTTCCTCCAAAACCAAAACAGAGGAACAGGCGGCTGAGTTAAGGGGCAAAGGACCCCCCCCCCAGTGCCATAAGAGCAAAAGATAAAAGGGCCAAGAGGGCAGAGAGACACGGAAAGGGGCCCAGGCCTCTCTGAGCTTGCCATCAAGGCCATTCCCAGTTGGATTCCAGTTCCGTAAATGCTAGCTTGTCTCCACTTTGTTGCAACTGATTATATTTTATGAATCTGTTTGTTACTTGGTAGTTTTGCAATGTTCAGTTTTTATTTTATTTACTTATTTTGCAGTTTTACACACAAAAGCAAACCCTGAACTAGCAGAGGTTATTACAGATTCATTAAAGATGGTGTTATTGTTCTTTATCGCCATTACATGAGCTCTGCAACTGTCAAGGATTGTAGTTTGGACAAAATGTCTGTAATATATATTTAACAGATTACAAACAGGATCCTGTGTAAAATGCTATGTCATGAGCTAGACAAGAATGTGTGTTAGGTCTAGGTCACAGGTGTAGAGAATCAGCAGTACTGGAAGGTCAGGATGATTAGGCACAGGTGGTGTAGCTAAAATCATCTCATCCCATGTAGTGTGTGATTGGCTTACACCATATTGCTTTTATGGATAAATGTATCATGCAAAACGGTGTAAATTGGGACTGCCTAAGGTGAGAGGCAGCTTTCCCCATGCTCTGTCGTGCTATGCTTTGTAGATTGTTATTGTATATTACTCTTTGTCATGTGTACATATGTAGTATAAGTTTTGCACTAAGGGTATTTGTAAACGACCCCTAAACTCCGCCGCAAATGGCTGCCAGCTCCGGAGCTTACAATTGTTTCCCCACCAGCTCCGGAGTTTGCAGGAAATTAAGTGCGACCATGCCCACCTAAGCGCGTCCCAGCGCACTTTTCATGTACCTGCTCTTGGAGGGTGAAAATCCAAAGGTCCGGATGTTTGGTTATTTTTGCCTTCTGCCCCTTTAAGAGAAGGGGTGGGAGGCAAAACAAAAACAAAAAAAAACAGAAGAGAAGGAATCAGGACAGGACGGGGCTGGGGGGGGGCCCTTCGGAGGTGAGCCTGCATTTTTTCCTCTCTTTTTTTCTCCCTCCCCTCACGCAGACAGGAGCAAGGAAGTGCAGAGGGGTGGGGACGCAGGAAGAGCAACGAACCCCCAAGATCTCTGGTCCGAGTTTAAGTGGCCAGTGGATCTTAGGGGTCTTGTGAAAAGGCCCTTAAGTTCTATTGCCTTGTTCATTTGTCTCCTGACTCCATATTCACTAAGTGCTTTATTCTTCCACAACGCTGATGATCTCTGCTAGTGGTTTCTATATTTCCTTGAGCATAACAAATCCCTATCTGTATAAAAGGGTTATTATATGCTTCAACAGTTTGGACAATTGTTCATGGTGTGAGCTTCCATCCCCAACAGAATAACACCCATCCTGAGTCCAGCCTCCCTGACCTGCTGCCCAGATGGTCTCCTACTTCCTCCCCTATGGGGCTCAGGTGTGGGGTGCAGAGAGACTCACCTCCAAGAGGGGGCAGTGGGAAGGTGCTTAGAGGCACGGCCGTGGTGAAGCTGGCCACGGAGGGCCCCACGGGTCCAACTGCAGGCACTGTGGCGCTTGCTGTGTGGTTCTCCGCTGAATAGGATGGAAACATATAGGAAGCTGAGTTAGACCAGGAGGCTGTGAGCTGGGCCACCAAGGCACATGGAATCCTAGCCGCTCAGGGTGAGCCTTGTGCCGTTTCTGTTATTCTTGGAGTCCCACCACCGGCCCACCGGCCCACCCGCCTGCCTGGGGTAGTCCATCAACTGGGGATTTAGAGAAGATATCGGTTCCTCTTGTTTTTTTTTTAAAGACAAAAACAAGCTGTCCAAGACTCCCCTTATTGTCCATTGTTTATGTTTAAAATAGCAGAGGCTATTGGGGATAACAAAATAATTACATAACTTGAAAAGCCAGGGACAAATCTGCCCCCCCCCAAAAAAAACCCCAATCAATGGCACCCAAGGCAGCAACGCTCTGTTTCTGGGACTACAGTGACCAGTATCCCCCAGCCAGTAGACCCAGCATTGGAAGCCTAGTAGGAGAACCACATCCTCCCTTCCAAAAGGACCTTCTCTGAGCCTCCCTGGATGGCCAAAACCAGAGGGTAGAGGATTCCCAGTGGGGACCATCATGCAGAGCCTTTCTCTCACCGCCAGTCAGGAAGAAGATGGGGCCGCTTGCTTCTTAAACCTCCCTGGCTCTGGGCTCCACAGACCAAACTGTCCCTCACTGTATTCTAACTAAAAGCATCAGCCCAGAGGAAAGTAAGCAGATGGAGTGGAGGGGAAGGGGAGGGGAGGGGAGGGGAGGGGAAAGGAAGGAGAGCCATAAGGTGCTTGCGTCCCTCCCTGAAGCCTGCCCAGCTGAGAACGGGGGTGGGGGGTGGGGGGGGAAAGGGACGGACTCACCAGCCTCCGTACAGTAGCAGCAGGAGTCTCCTCGGCCCTCCACCAGGACCTGGCCCTGCAGGAAGGAGGGGGTTGGGAGAGTGTCAGTAAGGAACTCTGCCCGTGCTCAGAGGCCCTCTTGCCTTCCCCGGAAGGCATGGGCATCGTGCCAGGCTCACCTCTGGGCAGGCCACGGTGCTGTAGGGGCAGTACGGGGAGCACTGCACCGTCAGGTTGGGCAGGCAGTGGCAGACCTGGCACTGGCCCGAGCGCCAGCGGTCGCCTATGGCATGGGTCCGGCCGTGGTGCTCACACTCCTCGCACGGCTCAGTCTGGCACCTGCAAGGGAGAGAAGCCTGGGCGTTCAGCCAGCAGGAGCGCACACAACGGTTTCATAACCACACGTGAGGGTGCAGAAGCTTTGGGTGGAGGAATCAAGGAATCAAGGCAAGGACCTTCGCCCCCCCACACACACACACGTCAGATCGTTGGCTCTGATTGGTGAGCATGGCTCTCCCTAGGATTCCAGCAGGATTCCTCCTTAGCCCGACCTGGAGATCTCCAAGATTCCTGTGTAGGGCCTCCCATCCAAATTCTAACCAGGCCTGATCCTGCTTAACACTCTCAATGGGATGGACACAAGAGGTCTAGCAGTACATCATGATACCTCAATTAGTTCTCTCTCTTTTGGGGACACAAGCTCCCACCAGGTACTCTGGCGCCCCCCCACCCCTGTGGCACTGAAAGGTAGCCCCCTGCTCTGACCCTTGGTGCAGGTCCGAGATCTGCTGGGACCACTCGTCCCACCAAATTACGGGAGCCCTCCTGGGTGGCTCCCGCCGGTCCAACTGGTGGGAGCAGGGAGAGCCAAAACGCCTTCCTCCTCCCTGCCAGCCCCCCCACCCCACGCCCACCCCACCCTACCCCGCTTCCCAGGCTCACCTCCGGGCCTTGCGGTAGATGCCTCGGCACTGGCGGCCGTTCCCATGCTTGGTGGGGTTGTTGGGGCTGCGGAAGGACCACTGGATGCTCTGCACCCCGCAGGGGCCCAAGCAGTCCCCCCAGGGGGACCAGGCGGACCAGCCGCAGTTGACTGTGGAGGCAGGGAAAGGGTGTGTGTGTGTGCGCGCGCGTGTGGGTGCTTCAGTTGGGGGAGGGGGAGAAGGTTACAGGCAGACCTTGGCTACCTAAGGCGTGTAGATTCAGGGTTTCAGCACGGGGATCCCACCGGAGGAGCCTGGCATCTCCTGAGAAAGCCCAGATCACCGCCTGGACTCTTTTCCAGTATTGGTCTTGCAGGGGGAGGGGGAGAGGGGGGATCAGCTCCAGAGGTCCTGCTTGCACCCCAGGGCAAGTGGGAGAGGACCCCGCGGCCCCAGCCCTGGCGGCACCGTGAGGAGGAGTTGAGAGGATGCCCAGCAGTGGCTGGCAGGCCAGCGAAGTCCTAGAGTGGTTCTGACTGGGAAGAGCAGGCCGGGGCCCGCTTGGATCAGCAGGAGAGCGTCCACACCACGGGCAGCCGCGCGGGGGGGTGGGGGGTACTGATCCGCAAGGGGTCTGGGCCCTTCTCAGGTCGATGAGCGAGCAGGCCGACTGAGGGGGGGTGTCAGAGAAGGCGCTCTCAGTTCGCACAAAGCATCGGGAGCTGCCTTCAGCTCGACGGGGGATCCCCTTCCTCCTCCTCCTCCTCTCTGCCAGTCTCTGCCTCAGGAGGCTACCGGGGAGAACCCTGGCTAGCGCTGGTCCAGGAGGAAGCCCTCGGCCCCGGGAAGAAGGGAGCGAGGGAGGGAGGGAGGGGGCTGGAGCCAGCTGGACTCAGGAGAGCTCTATGGTGGGCCGGGCTCCTCACTGTTTCCTTTTTTTGAGGGGGGGGGAATGGTGTCACGCTGAATCCCAGCCAAGGCAAAGGGGGGGGGGGCTTCTCCCTGCCTCATCAGGAGTCAATGAACAGAAATTCATTGGGGTTCTGAGCAACCCCACTGATTGCATCCCTCCACCCCAGTTTGGAGCCCTGTGACCCGGGGTGGGGGTGGGGGCTTGAGGGGAGGGCCCACCTGTACACTCGGGATTCTGGCGACACCGCTTCATCTGCCCCTCCTGGCATGTGCAGATTCGGCAATTGACTTTCACCAACTGGCCCGGCCAGTACCGCGTGCCCTCCACCTCGCACGGGCACTCCCGGGGGCGCACACATTGCTGATCGCGGCTCAGGACCAGCCCTTCCGGGCACCAGCAACCTTGGCGGGGGGGAGGGAGGGAGGGCAGAGAGGGCCAGGGAAGGAGGCGGTGAGGAACCCGGAGGCACCTTGGAGAGGAACCCCTCGGGGGGCACCAGGTGCCCTTTTCCCTGGCGGGCACTGAGGCCACCGAGGCCAGGTGGGAAAGGGGAAACAGAAAGGAGCCAGCCCCCAAGATGACCTGGACCCCAAGACCTCCCGTGGCAGGCAGTGCTGCCGATGAGGATTCCGTGGCTCGACTGCTAGGTGGCTCATTAGCAAACCCTTTAACGGGGCCTCTTTCTCCACACAGGCCGGCACCGCTCCTGGGGGCTGAGCAGAGCAGGGCGCTTCCCTTCCTCTGCCCCGTTGTTACCTGGCCTGCAGGGCCGGTCTTTCCTGCACCTGGTGCGGCTGGACAGCTGGGCACACGACGTGGGGCAGGGAGCGCACATCCAGCGGACCAGCTCCCTGGGGCAGGCGGAGGCATTGAGGCAGTTCTCCTCCTGGCACGGCTCTGCAGGGGGACGAGCAGGGGACAAGCAGGGGTGTGTGTGCGTGCGCGCCATTGTCCTGCTTTTCATACTTCCTACGTTTGCACATTTTCTGTGCAAGAAGGAACCCCCAGTGCCAGGGAAACAGGAAAGGGCAGGAAGCAACAATGCCCTCTTCCCAAGTGGGGAAGCTCCTCTTTTTTTGTGGGGGGGGGTGTTACAGACTTCAGCTCCCAGGACCCTATAGCCACAATGGCCACTGGTCATGTTTCCTGGGGCTGGGGACCCCAAACAGTAGCTTTCCCACATCTGCCCATTCTCTTCTGGGGGCGGGCCTGTCGCCGCCCTTTCCTCCTGCGGCCGGAGAAGGGTGCGCCTCTTTCCCTCTGCCCGCCTTGGCCCCGTCCAGGGTGGACTCACGGATCTCCAAGGAGGCGGCGGAAGCGCCCGGCTTCTCCGTGCAATGCAGGCCCCCGTTCTGGGAGGGCAGGCACTCCCGGTGCCTCACCACCACCCCGCGGCAGTCCTGGGTGCAGTTGGACCAGGTCGCCCACTCGCTCCACACGCCGTCCACTGGGGGGGGGGGGGGGGGCAGAAGTGACACCTGAGCTCCCGGGGTGAGAGCCTTAGGGGTAGTAGGTGTGATTTGCCCTTGGGGGATTTCTGTGTGGCCCCCACGGCTGGCCGGGGGGGGGCTGGAAGGCTTCTAGGGCAGAGGGTATGCTTGGCATTTCTCTGGGTGGGGAGCAGGGGGTTCCCAGGGGGAGAGGAGGTCTGAGGAAATTTGACGGGCAGGCCACCTGGCTGTTAATAGGGTGCTGAAAAGGGGGGTGCTGAAGCATTTGGGGTGCAGCTGTTCCCTCCTCGGACTTTGGACTCAGGATCCTGGATAGATGCTTTGGGTCCCCATCCTCCTCCCCCCCCCCCCATCCCAGGCCTTCCGTGCTGCCTTTCCATACAAGGGGTGGCCCCAGACTGGCCTGGATCACCCCCCTCAGCGGCCATTTTGTGGCAGCAAAAGGACTCCCACTCGCCCTAAAAAGGCTGCCCCTCCCCCCGCTCCGGTCCATCAGCAGGAACAGGATGAGGGGCAAGAAGGATCTACGCCTGGGTTTGGAACTCAGAAAACACCACTGTTGTATCAATTATTAAATTAATTAATTGTTATTAAAAATATTAGAATGTGCAGAAATGGATAGATTAACTAAAAAACTAAATGGACAGAAAGAATCGTAATTTTATCTTAGTTGGGACCTCTTTTATAACTGGTGGAAGTACTGTAGCATAAATTTTTTTAAAAATGGGAGGAAGGAAGAATAGATAGCATAATGTCAATGACAGAGAATCAGCAAATGAGATATGTTTCTTTTTTCCTTTTTTCCCTTTTACATATCTGCTTTCTATGTTTCTTTTAATTGAAAATAAAATTATGATGATGAAAAGAAAAAGAAAAAGAAAACAGCACCGCTGCTGGGGAAGAGGCTGTCTTTGTGTGTGGTGGGGTGGCTCGTATGCCATCCAACAAGCTCCCTCTTCTCAGCAGGGACGGGGGTCTGTGGCTCCAGCCTCCCCCCCCCC
>JAHTLZ010003613.1:0-10676 GCA_023846285.1 Phrynocephalus versicolor | reverse complement strand
GCCAACCCAGAGATTGGTTGAGGGTAGTTTGAATGATCCAATCAGAAAGGGGTTGGGGTTGGCTGGGGGCAGTCCTGGGTGGTCTCTGGCAGTTGAAACCAGGTGCTAATGCAAATGCTAATGAGTCCAAACATTCTTTACTGGAACCATCCGGATGACACAATAGGGCAGGGAAGTGTTGCATTGTTTTCTGGGCATAGGTAAACCAAAGGAATCAGTAAATCAATAGTGGGTGAGAGAAGGCAATTATCATGGCCATTGGGTGGGGGGCAGGAAGGGTTGATGGGATTACATACAGGTATTTGGACAGTCACAAGAAATCGAAAACATAAGAATACAAGCCCTTATGGGATTACATACAGGTATTTGGTCAGTCACAAGAAATTGAGAATATAAGAATACAAGTCCTTTTCTATGTGTATGAATGTGACAATGGAATGTTTCCCCAGGCGTTGATGACAATGTGGGTTGGCAGACAGGAATGTTGATCCTCTGAAGAGCGGCTGCCGGGATACATGTTGAAGATTCTGGTGATGATGGAGTTTTCTGGATGCCTCTGCCAGCCTTGCGAAGTTGCCATCTTTAAGTTGCCATCTTCTTCCCCATGCTCTGATCTTCCTTGCCCCAGAATAGTAGGGTATAGGGACCAAAGAATAGGACAGGCACGCATATAAGCACTCCCAGGGTAGAAGCATGGTGGGAGAATAGGTGGAAGAATAGAAATAGGACAAGAGGAAAAAGAAGGAGAGAAGGGGGAAAGAGAGGGGAGGGGTGCCCACTGACTTCTAGCTTGTGCCAGGCGTGTGCAGTGGGACTGAGCTCTTGAGGGCAGGGAAGCCCCTTGACCCATGAGAATGAGATTGGAAATCATTCTCCTTCCCAGCCAGAGCAGAGAGGGAATAATCTCTCAACCTAGGACCTATTCCGCCTAGGTTGCATCTCTGACTGCAGCTTTTAAAGGTTCTTTTAAGGAAAACAAAGGAAAGAAGGGGCAGGGGAAGGGTTAGCGTGGAGGGGCAAGGTACAGATTGAAAAGCAGAAAAGGGCTAGAAAAGTGGCTGGAAGCTTGGGAAGCTGAGCAAGGGACAAGTTGAAGGGGGAGGGCAGGAGAGGGTTAATACATCATGGAAAGATTGGGGGAAATGGGCAAGGAAAGGGTTAAAGGGGGGCAGGAAAGGGGTTAGAAATGAGAGACAGGAAAGGGTTAATGAATCCTGGAAAGGTCTGCTTGAAACCTCAGCCACAAGCCAGTCGATTTGTCGATTTTTCAAAAAGGCGGTTCGCTTCCATAGGAAAGCATGGGAGCAGAGCTCCCATAGAGAAACATTGTAACAGAAAGGGAGGGGGGAAGCAGAGGAGCGGCTGTCTGGCCAATTCAATAGCTTAAGGACCTCCCGCAGCGCCCTCGTCCAGCCGGAATTAATTTGACAGTGATGGATGGGGTGAGGGCGCTGATTGGTCAAAGCGCACGGGGAGGCTTATCTCACTCCCTGCCGCGCGGCTGGTCCCAGCGATAATTATCTTGCCGCAGAGGCTCTTAAAATGGATACTTTTGAAGTGGGTGTGAATTTGAAGCTTCCGCCTGCCAAGTTCTCAGTTCGCAAGGCTTCTCTGGCCGCGGAAAAGAGGCAGCCCGCGTTTTGCCCGATATCTCGGGAACGGTTGGGTATTTTTGGACGGGGAAAAGAGGGTGGTGCTTCTGATGGTGTGAGGGCCAGTTGGGCGGTACCGGGGAGTTCCAGAACCAGCCCAATTTTTGGGAATTTTTACTTTTTTCACAGTGTCCGACAGGATCACAAGCACCACTAATAATCCAATTAAGCTTGCAAAGAGCTCTTTAAGCCAATTGGAGCCTGGAATCCAGCTTGTAAGCCAGTTTCATAGAGAAGCGTCGCTGTCTGAGTAGGTGGCTTGTATGGCGGAGGCAACATGCCGGATCTTTGCTATATCTGTGGTGATGCGCCCACTTTGGTCGATAAAATGGCAGCATCGGGTTTGATTAAGCCATTGACAGAATCCGCCTGCCCTACTCACGAGGAAGTCTAATGCCAATCTATACTGAACCAGGGTCTCTGCAATTGAAGTTATTTCTGTCTGTAAAGCGGAGGCCACATCAGCTGTATCGTTTGCCAACACTTAAAGTTGATATGACAGCCGGCGGATCTGGCGGACGTTTATAGCTGCCCCCCAAGCAGGAAAAAGGATAGAAGCAAAGCGTTCTCCTTCAGTTAAAAAGGTGCGGTCAGGGTCGTATCCCTTCTTCTCATCATAAGCCCGCTTTTGCCTATGAAGGTGGTGAGGTGGCACCCATGCAGAGGCAGGCTGATACTTTTGGTAGAATTGTATTCTGGCAGGCATTAGAGTCCCCAGGGTACAAGATCCATTCCAGGCTGCTGGAAGGACCCGTCCTGCCCATGTACCGCAGACCCAGAATACTCCCTGGGGAAGGCCATGGAGTACCACATTGAGGATGGCCGAATAGGTGATTTGGATCTGATTGAGAGACATATTGACTCGTTTATTATCCTGAATATATTGTGGCAGACAACTAGGGGGCGGGTGGGGTTCCCCATTAGGGTGGTCTCCCACATCCACCGTACAGTTACAGTATGGGTAATCTCCTAGTTGCTGAAAGGGGATTTGCGAACCCTCATGCGCCAAGGCCCTATGGGTCGGTTGGTTGTGCCAAGTGACACAGATAGGTGCCAGAGGCCAGTGTTGCTGGTAACTGAAGGTGAATTGGTCCGGATCAGTCACCTTCGCGTCGGTGCTCTGAGATACTGTATACAAATGGGTCTTATTCCAATCCTGCGGTTCCAGGCAGGTGGTTGGCATAATAGGCCACCCCGCCTGAATGTGGTGTGGCCCAAAGGCACATACCCAGCAGTCGGTAATGTTTAGGGTCTCGGTCATGTTATGCACCATCATGTGAAGAGTATTTTTATCCCACCCGGCCAACACTTTTGTGAGAAGGAGGGAGAAGACCCAGAGGTTAGTGAGAACAAGGACCACACAGGGAGCCATAGTGACACAAGAAATTTTGGGGGTGGGCTGGAAATGTAGAGAGGAGAGAAATGCAAGGAGGGCGAGTAGGGGGAAGGATCCAATACTTACCACGGGGCTCAGGGTGTAGTAGGCGTCACAGGTCAGCTCTGGTGTTCCCAGGGAGCAGGCTAGGCAAACTGGCAGCTGGCGATGTCGGTAGGCGAAGATGTCAAAAATAAGTCCAAGTGTCCCAACAGTAGGGGGGAATAAATCCAAACAACGTGAGTCCAGACAAAGTCCAGGGAGATGAGGCTGGTTCCCGCTGTCAAGTGCAGAAAACAGTGGTCAGTTCCTCATCCAACAGAGGATGTAGGGAGGCGACAGGGTCGGGGGTGGACGAGGGGGCCTCCTTCTCTCTCCGCCAGGTGATCTTAAGGCGGAGAGGCTCCAGTTGCTGGCATGCCCACTCCTCCTCTGGTGGGGGAACCGTCTTGATCCGGGAGAGGTGGATCCAAGACTTGATCCCTTCCACCTTCACAGCTGTAGGCGTGCTGAGCAGCACTTGGCGCGGAGGTGACCATTTTGCTTCCAGACAGCTGGGTTGAAGTTCCTTGACCAGGACCAGGTCCCCTGGGTGCACTTCGGTAGGGAGATCCCTCCGGGGCGGGATGGCTGCAGCAACCTGCTTAGAGAGGGAAGAGAACACCCCCTCCAACTCCCTAAAGTAGGCAGGCAGGGGCTGGTTTTCAGGGCTCGGTTTTGGGGGCAAAGCAACGAAAGGGCGGCCATAGAGGAGTTCGAAGGGAGACAGCCCTAGGTGAGAGGTGGGAGTGGCTCGGATCCGGGTGAGTGCGATGGGGAGAGCTTTTGGCCATTTCAGTCCCGTTTCTTGGCAGATCTTAGCCAATTGCCTTTTTAGAGTCTGATTCAGCCTCTCAACTTTTCCGGAGGCTTGGGGTCTGTATGCCGAATGGAGGGACCATGTAATTTGGAGGTAGGTGGCCACTCCTTGCACTACTTGGGACACGAAATGTGACCCATTGTCACTTTCCAGACCAAGGGGCAGGCCATGAACGGGGATCAGGTGTTCCACAAGGGCCTGCACTACTTCCCGAGCGGTCTGGGTTCTGCAAGGAATTACTTCGGGCCACCCACTAAAAAGGTCTACAAACACTAGCAGGTTTCGCTTAGCTCCAGCCCTGGGCATCTCGGTGAAGTCTACCTGCCATGCCTCCCCTGGGTAATTAGCCCTCCTTAGAACCCCCTTGGGTATGGGTTTAGTTCCCCTCGGGTTATTCTGGAGGCAAATGAGGCAGGAGGAGGCTATAGCTTTACACACAGGCAGGAGATCAGGATGAAAGTAACATTGTTTTAGCCATTGGAATAAATGTCGCCCAGAGGAGTGAAAGCCACTATGAAATCGCTGGACCAGATGGGGCAAAACCGCTGTAGGTAATTGTGCAAGGCCATCCACCACCCACCAGCCGTTCTCCCATTTCCCACCTGACCGCAGGCTGTCTTGGAAAGAGTAGAGTGGGGTAGTTTCTGATTCGGGGGGTCTAGGGATGAGGGGATTAGGACCGTCGGGAGGGATGGAAGGAGGGACTGGTTCGGTTTGGCACAGCTGTAAATCGCCCCCCTTTTCGGTTATGGCAGCTCTCTTGGTGCATGCATCAGCCAGGCAGTTTCCCTGGGCGATGAAGCTCTCGTCCGTTTGGTGTCCTGGGCAGTGGACCACAGCCACCTCCTTAGGAAGAAGGAGGGCGGACATGAGCCGGTCCAGCAGAGGGGCCATTTAAGGGGCTTTCCGTCTGCCCCCACGAACCCACGGGCTTTCCATAGAGCAGCGTGAGTGTGGGCTGCCAGGAAACAATACCGACTATCGGTGAAGATATTAACCCGCTGCCCGGTGGCCAATTTCACAGCGGCGATCAGAGCTTCCAGTTCTGCCGCCTGGGCTGAGCATTGGGGAGGAAGTGCTTGCATTATTAGTGGACCTTCCTCCCCCACCACAGCGAACCCGGTGTACCGGGCGCCGTCCTGAATAAAGGAGGACCCGTCGGTCCATAAGGTCAATTCAGGGGAATTCAGGGGAACGGAGGAAAGATCAGGGCGAATCCCCACCACCACAGAAAGGGTTTCTAAACAATCATGCTGGGGGGAATCAGAAGGGGTAGGAAGGAGGGTAGCAGGGTTGAGACAGGTGGATCTATGGAGGGTGATTGAATCATTATCCAAAAGGAGGGAGACATACTGGGCCAGCCTAGCGGAGGTTGCCCAGGCTGGCAATTTTTGCTCCAGGAGGGTAGAGATGGAATGGGGGGAGTGGACATGAATGGGAGCCCCTGCCGTGATTTTTGTGGCTTCAGCCACCAACAGGGCAGTTGCAGCCACCGCCCGGAGGCAGGCTGGCCACCCCGAGGTGGTGGGCTCGAGGGATTTGGAGAGGTAAGCCACAGGGAGGCGTTCTGGGCCCACTGGCTGCGTGAGAACCCCAAGGGCGATGGATGCTCTCTCGTGTACAAAGAGATCAAACAGAAGCGTTTGGTCTGGCAGCGCTAAGGCAGTAGCCTGCACCAACGCTTTCCGGATAGCCTCCCACGCGTTCTGGTGCTCCCGGGTCCATTCCCAAGCCATATCCTGTGTTGTGAGCCGGTAGAGGGGTTTGGCCAGAACAGAAAAATTAGGGACCCAGAGCCTCCCAAATCCAGAAACACCCAGGAAAGAACGAAGCTCTTTTACATTTTTGGGGGGGTTCAAATCGTTCAAAGCCTTTATTTGGGACAGATGAATGAGACGGGTACCCTCTTTAAGGATGTATCCCATATAGGTGACCTCCTGAGTCACCCACTGAATCTTTTTCTGGGATACTTTGTACCCGCATGAAGCTAAGTGGTTCAAGAGGGCCACAGATTGGGTTTCGAGTGAGTCTCGGTCCGAATGGACAGCCAAAATGTCATCGACATATTGGAGGATCGTGGCCCCAGGGGCTGAGAAGGACCGGAGGTCACTGGCTAGGGCCTGGGCGAACACCCGGGGACTGTTACAGTACCCTTGTGCCAATCTCGTCCAGGCCAGCTGGGACTTAACTCGGGTGACCGGGTCCTCCCACTCAAAGGCAAAAATAGGCTGAGACTCGGGAGCTAAGGGAATGCAAAAGAACGCGTCCTTCAGGTCTATTGCCGTGTACCAGACCTGGGAGCGGGTGAGGGTGGTTAGGAGGGTATGGGGGTTTGCAACAATAGGGTGGAGTAATTGGGTCCGAGCATTAACTTCTCTCAGGTCCTGAACGAACCTCCAAGTCTTGTCCGACTTGGGGACCGGGAAGATGGGGGTACACCAGGGAGAATCTATGGGAACTAGGAGTCCCTCATTGAGGAAATTATTAATTGTATCCAAGAGGCCGAATCGAGCTTCTACTTTCACCGGGTATTGCTTGATGGAAACTGGGAGGGCATCTGGTTTCAAGGGGACCTGGTGAGGGGTGGCATAAATGGCCCGCCCAGGCTTTCCGGTATACCAGACCTCAGGGTTTACTGCGGACCATGAAGGTGGCGGGTCCTGAGGCAGGGGGGAACTTGCATAGCATAGATGGGAAAGGGAAGAGGGAAAGGTGATGTGAATACCTCTGGGGTCACAATGTATGGTGGCCAGGAGTTTACAGAGAAGATCCCTCCCCAGAAGGTTCAATGGACACCGGGAAAGGACTAGAAAAGAGTGAGAGGTGTGGGAGACGGGGAGAGGTTGGGTGACTGGGGCTTGGGTTACTGATCCCCCCACCCCCACTACAGGAGTTGTGAGGGACTGGATTAAGGGGAAATCCCCGGGGGTGTTCAAGACTGAGAAGGTGGCCCCTGTATCCACTAAAAAATGGAAGTTACCTACCTGTAACTGTAGTTAAGAACATAAGAAGAGCCATGCTGGATCAGGCCAAAGGCCCATCTAGTCCAGCTTCCTGTATCTCACAGCGGCCCCACCAGATGTGTTTGGGAGCGCATGAGACTAGATATCTGTCTCCTGATACCACTCTTCGAGATCACGTCTGTGTATTCACACTGAGGGTTCTACTGCACCTGCGCAGTGGCCACCGGCATGTATCAAGCTTCTGCTCCATAGGACCTCCCCTCCTCTCTGCGCATGCTCCTCCTTTCCCGCGCTAGCGTGCTCAGTTCCCCAGCTATCCGCCGCTGAAAGACAAAAGAAAAGAGTGACGGATAGAGGGGAGGAGGGTGGGACGTGTGAATACACAGACATGATCTCGAAGAACTACAGTTACAGGTTGGTAACTTCCATTTCTTCTTCGAGACGTCTGTGTGTTCACACTGAGGGTGAGTAGCCAGCTCACTTACCGGTGGAGGGCCGTCACTACAAAGAAGCAGAGAGAATGGCCCGTCCAAAGACGGCATCAGACCTGGCCCTAGTGTCCAGACGATAATGGGAGATAAACGTGGACGGGTTGGACCAGGTTGCCGCCTTGCAGATGTCGCCTATGGCTACTCCCCTCAAGAAGGCTGTCGAGGAAGCTACGGCCCTGGTAGAGTGTCCCTTCGGCACGCACGGCAAGGGTGTCGAAGCCGACTCATACGCCAGGCGAACCGTGTATGAGATCCATTTAGAGATGGTTTGAGAGCAAACAGGAACTCCCGCCTTAGGGTTGGATGAGCGGATGAAGAGCCGTTTAGACTTTCTGATGTTCTTGGTCCTCGACAGATAGTATAGAAGAGCTCTCCTGACATCCAGGGTGTGGAGAGATTTCTCTATGTCTGAAGATGGTGCAGGGAAGAAGGTGAGTAGCACCAGGGGTTGGCTAAGATGGAATTCAGAAGCCACCTTAGGAAGGAAGAAGATGTCCGGGAAGAGAGTAACTTTCGTTGGATGGAATTGGAGGAATGGCGGGTCGATTCGAAGGGCGGCAAGTTCCGACGCACGCCTCGCGGAAGTAATAGCAACCAAGAATGATGTCTTTAGCAAGAGTATATATAACGGCACCGAGGCGAGTGGCTCAAAGGGTGGCTTGGTGAGTCTTTGCAGAACAAGTGTGAGAGACCACTGAGGGACGAGGGGTCTAGAAGGAGGATGGACGTTTCGTAGGCCTCTGAGGAAACGTTTGAGGTCCTGATGCTGGAACAGCCTAGCCGCATCAGACAAAGGAGGTTGATGTGCAACAATGGCAGCAACATAAACTCGTAGAGTAGAGATGGAGAGCCCTCGACTGGAGAGGGAAAGGAGAAACTTGAGAATGGTGTCGATATCAGTAGGCGAAGAAGGCAGCTGGTTATCTTTGGAGAAGCGGAGGAAGGCTTTCCACTTATAGGAATAGAGTACCTTCGTAGATGGTCTCCGTGTATTGTCCATGATGTAGTCTAGTGTAAGATGATTCTCCAAGCCGTGAGGCAGAGAGATTGGAGGTCTGGGTGGAGAATAGACCCGTTGCTCTGGGAGAGGAGATTTGGGTACTCCGGCAGGTGACGGAAGTCCATCGCCATCGCTGAGAGCGTGGCGAACCACGGTTGGCGAGGCCAAAACGGTGTTATGAGGATCATGTTGGCTGAGTCCATGTGGGCCTTGACTACGGTCTTCTGAATTAGCAGAATTGGCGGGTAGGCGTAAAGGAGGGACGGGTGCCATTTGATGGCAAATGCGTCCCCTAGAGATCCCTGTCCCCTTCCGGCCCTGGTGCAATAGAGAGGGCACTTGGCGTTGTTCGGCGTGGAGAACAGGTCGATGAGGGGCCTTTGCCACAGGTTGCAGAGTTTCTCGAAGACCTCGTCGAGGAGAACCCATTCGTGGGTAGTCGTGGCGAGTCGGCTGAGCCGGTCTGCCTGGTGATTGTCCTCCGACGAAATATGAATTGCAAGTGGGAAGATGTTCCTGTTGGCGCACCAGTTCCACAGGTGAATGGTGAGGAGGAGGAGGCTTCTGGAATGAGTCCCTCCTTGTTTGTTGATGTACCATAGCGCTGTGGTGTTGTCCGTTGTTATCTGGACAGTCTGGTTGAGTAACAAGGGTTCGAACGACCTCAGCGCTTTGAAAATTCCTAGAAGTTCTAGGAAGTTTATGTGCATTGTCCTTTCCTTGCTGTTCCAGGTGCCGTGGGTGTGGAGATGGTCGCAGTGAGCTCCCCAACCCGTGAGGCTCGCATTGGTGGTGATCGTCTTGGTGATTGGACGTGGCGTGAAGGGACGTCCTTCGTTCAGGTAAGTTGATGTCTGCCACCACCGAAGGGTACGGTGAATTTCCGCAGGAACAGTGATGTTTTTGGTGGGTGAGTCGTGAAGAGGGTTGAATTGCCTGAGAAAGCAAGACTGAAGGGGTCGGAGCCATAGACGGGCATGTGTGAGCATGGACGTCGTAGAGGCCATTAGGCCGAGGAGGTGCTGGATCCGTCTGGCCGGCACTGTGTGTTCTGGTTGAAGTAGTTGTGCAGCCCGTTGGATCTTGATCTTGCGTTCCTCTGGGAGGAAGGCCTTCCCTTGGGTTGAGTCTAGTACTGCGCCGATGTACTGGACTATTTGTTGAGGATGGAGTGAGGATTTGCTCTCATTGATTTTGAAGCCCAGAGAGGTGAGAGTGTGAACAGTGAATGCAATGTCCCAAGTGGCTTGTTTCTTGGAGGGTGAGACCACCAGCCAGTCGTCTAGGTAAGGGAAAACTTTCACTCCCTGAAGTCGCAGGAAGGCGGCGACTGGTGCGAGACATTTCGTGAACACTCTCGGGGCTGTTGAAAGGCCGAACGGTAGTGCCTTGAACTGATAGGTGTGATGTCCGATTTTGAATCTCAGGTATTTTCTGTACGCCTTGCGAATAGTGAGATGGAAGTAGGCATCCTGGAGGTCAACGACTGCAAACCATTCCCCAAGGTGAAGAAGTGGAAGAATATTTTCCAGGGTGGTCATCCTGAATTTGGTATATGTGATGAAGGTGTTGAGATCCCTTAGGTCGAGGATGGGGCGCAATCCACCGTCCTTTTTTGGGACAGTAAAGTATTTGGAGTAGAAGCTGAAGGTGTCTGTGGCGTCTACAAGTTCGATGGCTTGTTTGTCGAGGAGAGCGGTGACTTCCTCCTGCAGAGTTGGAGATGGCGCGGTGGTTATTACTTGTCCCAAAGGAGGAAGGGTGTGAAATTCTATTGCGTACCCCATTTCGACGATGGTGAGAACCCAGGAATCTGATGTGATTTGACACCATCTCTGGAGAAATGGTTGCAGTCTGACGTCCGGAGGATGCAGGCAAGGCGTGAGTGGGCTGTCAAAGGTTTTACTTGCCCTTGCATTCAAAACGCCTGGTTGGTTGTTGAGGGCGTTGTTTCTGGGGTTGAGACTTGTAGGATGACGAGTTGAAAGAGGCACGAGGCCTAGTGTGTTGTCTTTGGCCAGAGCTTTGGTTAGTGCGATGCCAAGAGGACTGCTGTCGCCGGTAGGGCTGGTGGGAATGATATTGTGGGTTGGAGATAGACTTAGCATTTTCCTCATCTTTATGAGGTTGTCTATTCCCTGGTCAGTGGTAGAAGCAAACAGCCCTTCTCCGTTGAAAGGGGAGTCCTCAATTCTGTTACGGGCGTCATCCGTAATATTGGTGGTTCGGAGCCAAGCATGCCTGCGAAGATGGATCGAGGTAACCAATTGCTTGGATGCAGCGTCTGCGATGTTTCTGGCAGCGATAGTCTCATAGTCCACGAGAGACATAATCTC
>JAHTLZ010003612.1:0-18854 GCA_023846285.1 Phrynocephalus versicolor | reverse complement strand
CAGGAATGTGAGAAATGTTTTCCGCAGAATTCTAACTTTCTGAAACACACGGGAATCCATACTGGAGAGGAATCGCAGAAATGCCACATGTAGGAAATGGCATGGTACCTAATGGACAGCTCATTCCAATTACATCAACCTGGCTCACCTGATCATGCAGGGATTTCATGCTGCAGACCCTGTCAACGGGTGAATTTCATCTGACAGGGTCTAGAAGACAAGTGTGATCTGCAGTGGCCCTAGCCCTCTGGATCAGCATGCCTCTGGAAGTGAGACAGGCACCCTCACTTCTGGCCTTCCTGAAGAATCTGAAGACTTGGTTCTGCCTGCTTGCCTGGAGTGGAACAAGTAGCCAGCAATCATGTTGATAAGTTGAAATTTGTTTTAAAAATAACTCTTTCTCTGCTTCATCTTGTTCTTTGTTGGCAATGACACACTCAGAGGTAGTCAAATAGTAAAAGCTTTATTAAAAGATAGGCTTGCAGCAGTACAGAAAGTATTTGAAAACACAGAGCACAGATAAAGGTTAGTAGAATCAGTGGTACAAATCCCAAGCCCCTCCCCAGCTCAAGGGAATAAGGGTCCCTTAAGGGTTTGAGGCAGCATAAGCCTGCTGTCCGGGACAGACTTCAATGTCTTCACCAGCATCTTATATGCCCTTCCCTGTGACATCAAACTTAGGTATCCTACACGTGCCAACCCTCACATGTTTTCTTCGCTCATACCCAGTTGACCGCCAAAAGCCAGAATGAACCAACCAGTTTGTTGATAGTTCCAAGTTCGCCTCCCACTCCTAGCTAACCGCAATGTTCACTCTCAGGAAACTGACACCCCCCACAACTTATTTTCTCTCCACTCATGCCAACCCTTAGCTGCAGAGAAAATGGGTCACTGAGACCTCCTGTTTTCTCAGGGAAGTGATAGTCACAGTCAGGATCTGTTACTATTTTTATAACATAATGCTTATAATAATTTTGACTTTTCTCATCCTTATCAATTCTTATCAATGTCGAGGGCTAACATCATACGAGTCCATCTCTTTTGAAGCCCTGCCACTTACCCAAATGATTGTTTATATGCATTTTGTTGTGATTTTTTTTACACTTTTTAATATTTATTGTTTTATTGTGTTGTATGTTGTAAATTCCCCAGAGGGGGGCGACATATAAATAAATTAAATTAAATTAAATTAAATTAAATTAAATAAGTAAGTTTTGCTCACAATTGTAACTTTTTGAAACACCAGAGAATCCATACCAGAAAGAAGCCATAAAAATGCCAGGAGTGTGGGAAATGTTCCTCTTGGAATTCACAGCTTTGAAAACATTATGAAATCCACACAGGACAGAAACCAGGCATATGCTAGCAGTGTGGAAATATTTTGTTCAGAATGTATATCTTCTTGATCATCAGAGGATCCATACAGGATCGATTGTATGCACGTGTCTCTTAAATCAAAGGGATTCTTTGGATACCAAACAATGATAGGCCGTTAGGCACTCAAGAAATGCCAAGAAGATCAGTACTGGAGTAAGATTTCATTTTTATTTCCTATATAATATAACCCTAATGAATCAAAGAAAGGGGTTCTTTCACTCTACCATTCACTCAAGACATACATACTTATCAGGGGGACACTTTGCTCAAGTATTGGTCAGTCCTTTGCCAAAGAGGTGGATGCCTGGTCACAGCAGTTGATAGGATCCAGGCGCACCCTATGTCCATCTCCATTTTCTTTTTTAGAATATCCAGATGCTAGGGCGGTGCTAGGGTGGACTCCTGAAACCATGTGGGTGTTTTCTCTGAAGCAGTCTGTTAGCCCTGCTATCTCAATCCTATACCAGACACTTCCCTTTATTTCTGCACAAACAAGTCCAACTTTTATCTCATGGTTCCAAATTCTCATACCTCCAGTCACCACAGTTTCTCTAGACTCCTATAAAAGTCCTTTGATATAAAATTGATTTGAATCAAATCTGCCTCCATTTTGTGTCCCCCTGGTTCTTCTCCTCACCCGACAATTACAGAAGTCGGCAAAGTCCTTTAAATGTCAAGGCCTATTCAAGGTTATTGAAACTTCCTGCCTTCATGGAAATATTCAGAATAGAAATGTATTGTCATTGTACATATGCACAATATGTGTTAGGTTTTCTGAAGCCTGAGATGCTGACAAGCTGCAACTGAAAAGAATTATCTCACAGTAGAAACTCACATGTGTTGTGTTTTGTATTTAAGGAGCAATGGTTTGAGCCTAGTCCTCCTCCTCCTCCTCCCTTTTTTCTCCCTTTTCCTCTGCTGGGTGGTGTTGGCATTTCTTTTGTAAGAGAGCTCTACATGTGTTTTGGAACTGACTTCAAATAAATCCTGGCTTGATTTATGAAGAACTCAACTACTTGTTTGCAACTCATTTACTGTGCAAAATTATAAACTCTGCAAAGAGGGATGTTCGCGGTAGCGCAGTGGAAGTGTAAACTGGACCAGAACCGTGAAACCTCTTAGGTTATGGAAAACAGCAACTGCAATGTGTAGAGATACGATAAAAAACAGCTAAGAGGTGAGAGGAGTCTGCTTGGCTGTAAATCAGAAATAATTGTGAACTGTGGCAGTGAAAAGGCTTGTGTTAAAGGTCTTCAGTCAGGAGAACTGCATAAGAAAAATGTATAGCTTCATTAAATGAAAAAGAAAAAGGCTAGTTAAATCTTTCGTTGGGTTTCTTTTTGTAAATAACCCAGGACAGTAGTAGACTGTTAATGAATAAGAAGTATGTGGAAATAAAAAGGGGGAAAGAAGCTGAGAATTAAAGAAAGAGGAGAGACACACCCATAAATGGGCAGCAGAAAACTTTCAAGTTCCTTTTCAGAAGCTGAATGCCTTTAATTATGAACAGTGAGCAAAAAGAGCTCAGATTTGGTTGGAAGCTAAAGATGTGTGGTCAGAATATGTTCAAAGGCAAAAACCTGTTGTAGCTGTTGCTGCAGGTGCCACAGCAGAGGAACAAGCGGAGGTACATGCTCAGAATAGAGAGCATGAGAGAATGGACACAAAGGCCAGATGTATGATAATGGTTTCAATGCAAGATTCTCAGTTGTCCGATATTGAAGGTCTAAGGTCTGCATTTGAAATGTGACAAGCCCTTAGACGTGTTCATCATAAAAATATGCCTGGGGTGAAGGTGAACATTAGGCGTTCTTTGCATGCAATGAAATTGAGACCAGGGGACAGTATGATTGAGAACACTTCGCAAATGACTGATTATTTTAATCAATTAAATTATCTGGGTTGGGTGTTTCCTAAAAACATTAACATTTATACACTACTGAGTAGCCTGCATGAATAATTTGAAAGCCTTTTTCTTACTTTGCAAGTGTTGCCAGAAGACCAGTTAAACATAAAGTATGTAGCTGGTGGATTGTGTGAACAAGAGTCTCAATACCAGAGAAAGCGAATTGAAAATCCAAATGCCACAAGTGTTGTATGTTTTGAAAACTCACAACAAGGAGGAGCTGCCAGACAAACAAAGAAGTTTCCCAAGTGTTTGCAATGGGCAGCAGGTCATGTTTTCGATGTGGCAGCAGATTTCATTTGATGGCAAGGTGTCCAGAAAAACCACAGCAATTTCAGCAACATAAGGCTGGTTTTCAAAGCAATCAAGAGAGAGGACGGAGAACCAAACATGAGAACTATAAACAACACAGAAGAAGTGTTGATAAAGGACTATCTGCAGTGACAGTACAACAAGCGTCTGAAAGGAATCAACAAAATATGAAAAGAATAATTGACAGTGGAGCACGTCACAATTTAATTCCAGATACATTACAAGGTCATCTTACAAACTGTAAAACTTTCACAACTGCAAAAACAGTAACTATTGCAGATAATAGCAAACGAGAAATGAAACAAAAAGGCACTATTTATGTTGATTGTTTGCAAACTAACCTTTCTGTTTTTATTCTTCCAGGGATGAAGAATGGTCTTTTAAGTGTGTCAAACCTGGTAAAAATTAGTTTTAAGGTGGAATTTGAAAATAATATTAGTTTTATTTCAAAAAAGGGAGAGAATTGGTCAAAGTTTCCTGTAAGGAAGGATTTTTTGTTTTATATGAGGAATAATTAACAGTAGGTAGCAGTTTAAAGATTGAAGTGCAAGCTAAATGTGTGAATAAAGCTCCACATACAGATTGTGCACATCTACATAGAAGGTTAGCTCATGTATGTTTTAAGTATATAAGTAAAATGCCAAATTTAGCTGAAGGTTGTTAGCTTAAACCTTGTTGGAATTATTTAGATTGTTGTGCTTGTAAGCATTCTAAAATTAAAAGTTGTAATTATTCTAGATCTTATAGAGTAAGAAACCTTTTGAACTTGTGCATACAGATGTATGTGGTCCCATGCCTGTAAAATCACTTGGAGGTGCAAGATTTATGCAGATTGTAGTAGATGATTTTTCAAGGCTACTTGAGTTTTCTTTCTAAAAGAAAAATCAGAAGCAGCATCAATACTGATGAATTGGATTGAAGTAGTAGAGTGTAAATTTGACACTAGAGTGTGAAAGATACAATCGGATTGTGGTGATGAATTTGTGAACCACACAGAAAAATGGTTAAAGAAAAAGGTATAGTACATAGACTTACCTGTCTTTATTTGACGCAGGAAAACTCTGTTGCAGAAAGTTAGTTTAGAACAGGCCTGCCCAGCAGGTAGACCGGGGGCTACCAGTAGCCCATGAAGGGTTCAAAAGTAGCCCACCAGCCATCAATTACAAAAGAGAGGGGATAAGTTCTCCACCCCTCCCTTCCCCATCCCAAGGACCAGCAGTGACTCAGCAAAGTTCTGGGCCTGCCAGCCCACTGTCTTATCCAAGCAGGGCAGCTTAAGGGCCATGGAGGAATCCCCTGCTCCCCTCCACTGGCCAGATGATCAGTGCACTTGAGGTGGGTGCAAGGGAGGCATGTGTATGGTTGCATGGGTTGGCCCTTGGAAGGGGCAATCTGCGTAAGCATGCACACATCTCTCTTGCACCTGCCCACACCGGCTCGAGCAGGTGCAAGGGAAGCATGTGCATTGTCAGCCTTTCCATTGGAATGCATTGGAATCTGTTCCCTCCAGAATAGATTAATTGATTTTCAATGCACCCCATGGGATAATGTTGCTATACTTACAATTTTTTACTTATGAGCATGTGCTCGGAATGGATAAAATTTGTAAATAGGTAGCCCTCAGGCACTTTGGGCCGGAAAAAGTAGACCTCGGCCTGTTCAAAGTTGGATAGCCCTGGTTTAGAACATTACAGGCAGGCATTGCTGCTTTACTATTTGACTCTGAACTTCCACAACGTTTTTGGGCAGAGGCTGCCTTGTACACAAATTATTCATTTAATAGAGTGTACAACTCAACAGTAGGTAACACACCTTATTTTATGTTGTTTGGAAAATACCAAAAATAGACATCTAAGAGTTTTTGGATGTCATGCTTACGTGCTTGTGTCAAAAGCACAACACAAGAAAGGCGATCCTAAATCTAAAGAAATGATTTTTTGTGGGTAACAAACAAACACAAAAGGTTGGTGATTCATTAACATAAAAGGTAATCAAACAAAAATCACCATCAGTAGGAGTGCTGAATTTTGTGAACAAGATGGAATTTCGCCAGAATTACCAAGGCGTTCACAACATTCAAATAAAGGGAAACCACATGAAAGATATCAAGCAATTAATGTTCGGGTAGGTTTAGCAAAATCTCAACCAGAAAGTTTTGAAGAAGTTAAAAAATTACCTCAGGAAGAAGCTGATTTATGGTATGAAGCTATGAAAAGAATTTAATTCTATGAGAGAACTTGGTGTGTTCTCCATCACAACACTGCCAGAAGGTGCAAAATCAGTAAGTTGTAAATGGGTATATAGAGTTAAACCAACAGTAACTGGTAAACCAGAGTATGAAGCTAGACTTGTAGCTCGAGGTTTTACACAAAGAAAGGGGTTGCATTATACTGAAATTTATGCACCTACTTCAAGAAGTGAAATTTTGCGTATGCTCTTGGCAGTTGCTGCACAGAAAAAATTAAAAGTAAATCATTTTGATGTATCAACTGTTTATCTTCATTCAAATCTGACTGAGGAGCTTTATATGGAACTTCCACCAGGTTTTGAACTTAATCCAAATCAAATATGGAAATTATATAAACCCATTTATGGACACAAACAATCTGCTCGTAATTGGAATGATTGTTTGAACGATGCTGTAATGAGCATTGGTTTTCATAGAAACATTGCTGACAATTGCCTGTATTTCAGAGGTCCAGGAATGTTTACTTGTTTATGTAGATTATTTACTTTATGTTTCAAAAACACAGAAACAAATACAAGAGTTTAATGGAGAATTGGTAAAACATATCAACATTTAAAAATACTTGGTGAAGTGAAAGTCTATCTTGGTGTTCATATAGATAAAGCTGAAAATGGTAGGTTTTTTTAAAACCAGAATGGTAAAATATTACAAATACGGGGGAAACTTGGCATGTCAGAATATGCAGGTGTCAGAACACCAATGGAAATGGGTTTTATTAAATATAGTGAGTTTACAAATAGTAATGAATTCAAATGTTATGATGTTTTTCAGTCTGCTATAGGAGGCGTGTTATATCTTTCACAGTGGATATTACTTATGCTGTTAATTTGCTCAGCAGAGAAACATCAAAGCTAGCATAAATGCATGGAAAGGAATTCAAAGAGTTTTAAGATATTTACAAAGTACTCAAGATTTCTGCCTTGGATTAGCTGCTGAAGGACAAGAACCACTTAACTGCTGGGCAGATAGTGATTGGGCAAATTTAAGGGACAGAAAATCTGTGTCTGGTTATGTTAAATTTGGAAATTCTCTGATTGGGTGGAAATCCAAAAAGCAAGGTCTGATTGCTTTATCTTCAACAGAAGGTGAATTCTGTGCTCTGCCTGATTTATGTAGAGACTTGGAATATTACAAATGTTTAACTCAAGAGATGTGTCAAAAGGATATCACACCCATTGCTGATTGGTGTGATAATCAACCATGTCTAAAACTAGGAAAAAATGGACAATTCAAAGGATGTACAAAACATTTAGATATACATTTTTAAAATGTTTTTACCCAATAGCAGTAACCATGCTAAATTCTGTTAAAAATTAAATTGAATATTAGTGTTGAATGTGTTACATATATATTGTTATGGGGGATTGTGTATGGCTGTTGTTGTTTTTAAATTGTAGTTTTTATAGATTGGGTATGAATTTTGCCAGGTGAAAGAATGTAGGGCTGTGTGTGTATGTTTGGTTTTTATGTCAGTTTTAAATGAGTGTAAGTGATGTTCGGCATGTGAATGTTGGAGTATCTGTATGGATGGTTTGTTCTTGTAGATTTTACGTCTTGGATTTTTATGCTGGGTTTTGTGAATGACTGACTGGATAGCACTTTTAATCTCGTTGTATTTATACAATGACAATAAATTGCATTCCGATTCCGATTCCGATTCCGAAACAGTAAGAGCTGAAGTTATAAAACTAGATTACTGTCCTAGTCGTGAAAATCTAGCTGATGGATTAACAAAACCGCTTAGTTTCAAGCAACACAGCGAATTTTGTAAAGAAATTAAATTAAACTAATTCTTTGTCAATTTTGTTACAGCACTGTTAGCGAGAGGGGGTGTTTTTTTTTTTTTTTTGAGCCAAGATGGCGGGCGGCAGCGGCAGCTGTTCACGCCGGCTGCTTCCAGCGTTCCTGATTATGCTGCTTTGTTTTATTATTTTTGCTTAATTTTATTTTTGGATGGCCAGGGCTTTGGAGAGGAAATTGAAGGGGCTCCCCTGACGACCACTTGACGACCATCTGGAGAGACTTAAGAACTTTTCCTGTCAAACAGGTTGGAGCGTCCCTCCCCCCTTTGCCCTCGGTACCTTACTAGCTGAGCCGTTGCTTGCGGCAAGCCGTTTGCCTCCTTCGCCCCGCGGCGAGCCTGCTCCGGGAGCCTGCCCGGGGGCCGTTCGTTGCTATTTGCTGCATGCAGCTTGCCGCCCAGCATCTCCCCGTGGGCCAGCTGGGGAGACTGCCGACGCCACCTGGTTCCATCTTGCGGTCTGCCTCCCTCTGTTATGGCAGACCGGCTTCGGTGGCTGCTGCTCGTGTGTGGCTCGCCGCCGTTACCACCGCGGTGGGCCATCCGAGGAAGTTGAGGTGGCTCCCGCCGCCGCAGTTGTCTCCAGCGGTCCGCCATTTTCCATCGCGGCGGTCTGCCAACGGTGGCGGGTTAGCAAAGGAAGCCGCCGCCGCCATCGCCGACCGTAAGGGGCTCGCCGCCGGCCGTTTAATGCCGTCCCTGAAATGGAGGCTACCGGCGGCATGGAGTGTAAGCGGCCGCCGCCCGTTACCGCTGCGGCGGGCCAGCCGAAGAGAACGCCGCCGCTGCTGCCTGTTGTGGAGGTATGCAATGGAGGCTGCTGGACCCGCCTCTGCTTTCACCGCGGCTCAATCCCGGCGCCCAGTTTACATCTTGGGGAGCCGGGAATATCTCCCCGGGCGGCAGTTCGGCCGTCGGCGTCCATGGCCCCCCCCCCGGGCTGGGGGCTCGGGTGGCGCATCGGCCACCGGTGTCCGACCCTTCATCATTCGGCCCTCCAGCTCCCCCCCCATGCCCCCCTGGGAGTTCCAGCGATGGCACCGGACTGGCTCCTATGCCGACTCCTCCTCAACCTCCATCGGCCTCGGCTGTTCGTGTGGCAGGCCGGCCACCATCGCCTTTACCGTCGACATCGGAGCTGGGGGGATTTTGGGGGGGAGGGTTCTTGCGGGGGTTTGGGGATTTGGGGATTTGAGAACTTTTGAGAACTTTTGGGACCTGCCGGGTTAGAGTTTTAGATTAGATGGAGTGGCGGGCATGATTTTCCATCCTTACCCGCCCCCCCCTCATTATGACCTTGTTTCTAATCAGTTCTTCTGACCTTCGGCTCTCCTGCCCCTGCTCCCAGGTGTTTTCAATCTTCTTTGGTCAGTCAGTCCTGTTCCTGGTTTTAACCATCTCCCTCCTGCCTTAGGTCCTCCTGTTATTTTGTTTTCTTTATTACTTTGGATTTGTATCTTATTATTTGTTGTTGTATTGTATAGTCATTTTTTTTTCTTTATTTATTTGTCATTTATTTAACACTTTTGTGGTGGGGGAGGTTGATTTGTTATTGTATTTATTTATTGTATTACTGTGAATTTTGTTGTTAGTGTTTTATTTATTAGGTTTTTTTTTTTTTTTTTGCCATGACCGCAGGGACTCATATACCAACGGTGTCGGGCCGTGGGCGGTACGCTTGTAGCCGTTGGGTTCGTCAGACTAGAAGAACTCGGGTCAGGCAACTTGTGCCTGTCCCTCGTTCTGACCCCTCGGCTCCCTCTCACGTATCCGGGAGTCACTCCACCAGCGCCCCCAATCTTACCTGTCTCCTGTTGAACGCCAGGTCGGTGCATAACAAAATCCCCATCATTCATGATTCCATCGCGGATGGCGACTCCGACCTGGCGTTTATCACCGAGACCTGGGTGGGCACGGAGGGTGGGGCTTCCCTTGCTCTCCTGTGTCCGCCCGGGTACTTGGTAGAGGGAGTGGGAAGGTTGGGGGGTCAAAAGGGGGGAGGGGCTGCGATCGTGCACAGGGATTCTCTTCATGTTAGCAGGGCCTCGACATTGGTTAGCCAGGGGTTGGAAGTACTTCACCTGTTGGTGGGTCAGCGGGACAGATTTGGCATTGTGCTGGGTTACCGAGCTCCCCGCAACCCAGGACAATCCCTTCCAGAGCTCACGGAGTTCATCGCCGCTGCTCTGTTGAAGTCCCCGCGCCTGTTGGTGGTGGGTGACTTCAACGTGCATGCCGGCGGTGGACTTTCCGGTGCTGCCCTGGAGTTCATGGAATCCATGGCTTCCATGGGTCTGTCCCAGCATGTTCTATGCCCCACCCACAGGTCCGGTCATACCCTGGATCTGGTCTTTACCTCCATGTCGGGGGATTCGTGTCTGGAGGTGGGGAACATTGTTTCCCTGCCTGTGTCATGGACAGACCATCACCTGCTCTCTTTTTCCCTGGCGATTCCGGCCCCTCCCCGCGGGGACCCTCGGGCCTCTGTTTTGGCCCGCCCCCGGAGGCTCATGGACCCTCAGCGGTTCGGTGAGCTCTTCGGGGGGTTGCCTGGTGGTTTGACTGGCGCTCCGGCCGAGGTTGTGGCTAACACTTGGCATGAAACAGCTGCCCACACCATAGACCGGATCGCCCCCAAGCGCCTCCTCCGTTGCCGAGCCCGGCCTTCCCCTTGGTTCACCGGGGAGCTTAGGGCAATGAAGCAGGAGAGGAGGAGGCTAGAGCGCAGCTGGAGGAAATCCCGGACGGCGTTGAGTAAGGCTGCCGTTGATGCCCAGTCTAGTCGCTACACCATCGCGATAAGGGAGGCTAGAACATCTTTTACCTCCCTGAGAATTGCTGAGGCCTCGAACCGCCAGGCGGAGCTTTTCCGGGTGGTTCGTGACCTCAGCAATCCTAGTCTGGCCAGGCCTCCTCCTACTGATTTCAGTAGTGAGCAGTTCGCAGCCTTTTTTCAAACAAAAATAGAGGCCATCCGTGCCGGCTTTGACTCCGGTTGCAGTGGTCCCGCCCCGCCATCACCAGTTGCTGGTCCGCCTTCGTCGCCTCGGTTGGATGCGCTTGGGCCTGTTTCCGCTGTCGAGGTCTCCAGGGCTATGGCGCATTGCCGGCCTGCCTCCACCCCTTTCGACCCTTGCCCTGCCTGGCTAATTAGAGCTGCCAGAGGGACCATGGCCGAATGGGCTTCTGTCATCGCCACCGCCTCCTTCAGTGAGGGGTTTTTTCCCTCTCGTCTGAAGGAGACGGTGGTTAAGCCCATTTTGAAAAAACCCGGCCTTGCGGTTGACGATTTAACAAACTATCGTCCAATCGCCAACGTCCCGTTTATGGGCAAGGTGATCGAGAGGGTGGCGGCGGTCCGGCTGCAGTCATACCTGGAGGATCGGCAGTGCCTCGACCCATGCCAGTCCGGGTTCAGGCCCCGTCGGGGTACCGAAACAGCTTTGGTCGCCCTGCAAGATGACCTTCTCCGGGCGGCCGACAGGGGTTGCTCTACCCTGTTGGTCCTCCTGGATCTGTCAGCGGCCTTTGATACCGTCGACCACGGTATCCTGCTGGACCGGCTCTCTGAGGTTGGGATCGGAGGCTCTGCTCGCAGATGGCTCCGTTCCTTCCTGGAGGGCCGGCCGCAGTACGTTCAGCATGGGGGGGAGTTATCGGCCCCTTGGATTCTCCCTTGTGGGGTTCCACAGGGGTCGTCTCTGTCCCCCATGCTGTTTAACATCTACGTAAGGCCGTTGGCGGGGGTCATCAGGAGTTTTGGAGTCTGCTGTCATCAGTACGCTGATGACACGCAGCTCTATCTCTCCTTTTCCACCTCTGCTGTGGAAGCTGTTGAAGTTCTCGATGGGTGCCTGGAGGCCGTACTGACCTGGACCGGGGCGAACAGGCTTAAGCTCAACCCCGAGAAGACGGAGGTCATGTTCTTTGGGAGCTCGCCGTCGGGGTACGGTGGCCCCCTCCCCTGTCTGGGGGGAGTTTCCCTCCAGCTCACGGAGAGGGTGCGGAATCTGGGCGTGCTCCTGGACCCGGCGCTTTCCATGGAATCCCAGGTGGCGTCGGTGACCAGGTCCGCCTATTACCATCTCCGTCGGATCGCCCAGATCCGCCCTTACCTCGACGCGAACTCTCTGAGAACAGTGGTCCAAGCACTGGTGATCTCGAGGCTGGATTACTGTAACGCCCTCTACATGGGGTTGCCCTTGACTCTTCTCCGGCGTCTGCAGCGGGTACAGAATGCGGCGGCCAGGCTGGTGGCCGGCGTGCGTCGGTATGATCACATCACGCCAGTTCTGGCCCGCCTGCACTGGTTGCCCGTTGCAGCCCGGATTAGATTCAAGGTCTTGGTTTTAGTTTATAAAACCCTCCATGGCTTGGGACCGGACTACCTGACAGAGCGTATCGCTCAGCGATCCACCTCGGCCCGTCCCGTTCGGCAGGCGCGAGCGCACTTGCTGCGGGTCGCCACTCCCCGAGAAGCCCGAAAGTCGAGTACCCGGGCCCGGGCATTCTCAGTGGCGGCCCCTAGCCTTTGGAATTCCATCCCTCCTGAAGTGCGCTCTGCAGAGTCCCTGCTGGCCTTCCGGAAGGCTTTAAAAACCTACCTCTTCTGGGAGGCCTTCGGCGATTCCTAGGTGTTTTTTTTTTTTACCCCGCCATCGCCATGTCTCTGAATGATATTTTTATTAGATTTTTATTAGATTTTTATCAGATAGGATCAGGAACACTATCAGGTTTTTAACTATATTAGTTTGTTGTGTGTATTGTCTTTGTCTAACTGTGATTATCTGTGCCAATTGTGGCTTTGTAAGCCGCTTAGAGATCTTTCGATATTAAGCGGGATATAAATACAATAAATAAATAAATAAATAAATAAATAGGTTTTCTGAAGCCTGAGATGCTGACAAGCTGCAACTGAAAAGAATTATCTCACAGTAGAAAAGTCACATGTACTGTGTTTTGTATTTAAGGAGGAATGTTTGAGCCTAGTTCTCTTCCTCCTCCCCTTTTCTCCCTTTTCCTCTGCTGGGTGGAGTTGGCGTTTCTTTTGTAAGAGAGCTCTATGTTTGTTTTGGAACTGACTTCAAATAAATCCTGGGTTGATTTATGAAGAACTCAACTATTCGTTTGCAACTCATTCGCTGTGCAAAATGCTAAACTCTGCAAAGAGGGATGTTCTCAGCAGTGCAGTGGAAGTTTAAACTGGACCAGAACAGTAAAACCTCTTAATATGTCCAATGAAATTAAGTGCTGTTCCAGCACTACACAAACCAAAAGCAAACAAAAGTGACCTAAAATGCTTAAAATTTGCTGGAAGACTTAAAATGCTTAAAACCTTAAAATGCTAAAAATTTGCTTCAAATAGACACTAAACTGCAGCATTTAATCCAGATACTGCTCGGGGGTAAAAACTGTTCTTTAATTTATTTGTTTTTGTCCTAATGGTCCTATATCTCCTGCCAGATGGCAATAATTCAAAAAACTGATATCAGGATGCGATGGGTCCTTCAAGATTCTAGAGGTCTTCCTTGAACATCTGGTGTTATACAGTTCTTCCAAAGAGGGGAGAGGACAACCAGTTATCCTCTGGGCAGTATTTATTACCCTCTGGAGCACCTTTCTGTCTGCCACTATGCAAGTGGCAAACCAAATACAGAGGCTGAAAGTCAATTTACTTTCTATGTATCCATGGTAGAAGGGTCATATCCTCCCAAAACCTATAGTCTATCAACCGCTCTACACAGTCTCCATCAATAATCAAAGGCTGAAGATCTGATTTCTTTTTCCGATAGTCCACTATAAACTCCTTAGTCTTATTGATGTCGATAATCAAGTTGTTATTTCTACACCACTGTAGCAAACATTGCACCCCATCCCAGTTGGCAGATGCATCCTCTCCGGAGAAGAGCCCCAGTATTGGTGTGTCATCAGCAAATTTGATGATTCTGTTATTAGTGTTTGTATGGGTACCATCATAGGTGTAAGTAGGAAACAACTGATGAGTCACAATGAAAATGGAAAACATAAAATTATAAAATAACCGGAGGGGTTTGGGGGCTCCCTGAGGCTACTGACTATCACCCCACACTATCATAAGCAGAACACAAGAAACCCGATCCAAAAGGACCATGCCATTCCGGAGATATCAGGAAAAAACACCCCCGTGGCTTGCTTCACAGCCAGGAGGCTCCGCTGTCAAGAATCTGAGGCGAACAGGCAGGAAAAGGCTACATTGTTTGAAATTGCAGGTCCCCACTAAGCAAAAGTAACAAGCAGCAGTCCATTACAGCGGGGAGTCAGCACCGGTAGTTTCCACTCTTCACTGCCGAGTCTGGGAACCATAAAAACAGGTCGTTCTCTCAGTAATGTTCCACAATGGTGGTAGACCAGTCCCTGCTTTCAAAAGCTTGTGGAAAGGGACCATTCTCCCTCAAAAGCCTCTGTAAGTTCACTTTTCGTCCTCACCACAGTATGACTGGGTCTCTGACAATTTGGACTGGTTTAACCCTTATCTGGCCAGATAAAGATTCATTTTCTGGACATTTAAACAGCCAGACACAGGCCCCAGGTATAACTCCCCTTGGGTTGACAGTCTGCATTCACTATGTTCATAAACTCATGAGATGACATTCATGGATGGCCATCCTTGTACTCAGGGACACCCTCCACGTCTAGGGCATAGTTATGGTTTTCATACCCAGGCAAGCCCCTGGCCCTAGCACTTCTGTTCCTCCTTTCCCCTCCCTCTTCTGCCTACCTCTAGACACTATCCCTCTCTTTCCCTTCTCCTCCCAAAACCCACTCCCCCTGGATGTGCTTAGGACATGTTCCTGTACTGCAGACAGAGCGGATCGACCAGCGGTTAACATCGACCCGTCCGACTAGGTTGTCGCGGGCACACATGCTGCGTGTGGCCACGCCCAGGGAGGCTCGGAGAACATCCACCCATACCCGAGCCTTCTCTGTGGCTGGCCCCACTATGTGGAACCATCTCACAGCAGAAGTGCGCCTAGCAGAGTCCCTGCCAGCCTTCCGGAAAGCTTTAAAAACTCTCCTCTTCCGGGAGACGTTTGGTTGATTCAATTAAGTTGCTGTTCTTCTTCTTCTTTTTTTTTTTGCCCCGCCATTTGCTACTTTGCTTTTATTGTTTTGATATGTAGCTAACTCTGTGTTATTTTAACTGTTTTTTTCCCCTGTTACATTGCTTGTTGTGAACCGCCCGGAGTTCCTTCGGGAAGACGGGCGGTATATAAGCTTAATAAATAAATAATAAATAAATAAATGGCATAAGAAGGACAATATGGCGACCCCAAGGAAGGGACTGTGTCTTCTAGAACAACCTCCAATGGTCGATGGGGTGAGGATGCGAATTCCTGCACGTACCACGGATTATCTTCAGCCAAGAGGCCCCCTATTGTTCCATTTCCACATTCACCAAGAAGTTCCCTCTGCAGTTCAAGATTCCTTTGTTGACTTTCCAAGCCACTTATTGATTTGATAATTGCATGGACTCTCGAACAATGCTTTCTCCCCTTCCCCTATTCTGACACCTTGAATGGCCCATCAAAGAACATAGAAGGCCTGGCCACACCTGGCAAACAGGTTAATCTGGTATCCTGTTTCAGGACTTGGGAACGCCTCGAGACCTCCCCCAGGAGACCCTCTGGACTGTCCCCATTGGATGCCTCCTGAGGACCACCTCTTGCCCAGCCCAGGATATGTGCGCGCTTTGTGGGAGGGAAAGAGAGGGTATAAGAATATGTGTTGTTCATCTCCTCGGGGCCGATGATTCCGCACTGCCTTGATGTGAGTTGTTGGCCTTACCATTTCTTTATTGGGCCCAATAAACCAGTGATTCTCTGGACCTCTCTTGTGCTAGATTTCATTCACTGAGTACTAGGGGAATCTAGCAGCCTTTAGCTTGGGCTAGCCAAGCTGGAAAAAATATTCAACATAATAGTGGGCTCCGCAAACAACCCTGTGGAGTACCCGTGTTAAAAGTCATGGCTGACAAAAATTAATCTCCAAATATAACCCTCTGATTGCGATTGGATAAGATCCAGGAACAGATAGAATAGGAGAATCCATGCTCCTCGAGTTTAGATATCAGTTTGTAAGGTATAACTGTGTTAAATGCAGAGCTGAGGTCCACAAAGAGCATCCTTACGCCGGTCCCCCACTGCTCCAAATGAGTTACAGCAGTATGCAAGGTAATGTCTATGGCATCTTTCTTAGATCTATTCGCTCTGTTGGCAAACTGATATCTGTCAAAAGTACCCGGAAGACAAGAGATGATGTATTGTTGGACTAGTTGTTTGAGACACTTCATAATGATGAAGGTAAGTGCCACTGGTCTGCAATTGTTAAGGCTGTAAATAGAAGGCTTCTTTGGCAGAGGGGCCTTCAGACAAGATGGAATAACGGACTGGTATAAAGACCTATTGTTAGTCTGTGGAACTCCCTGCCACAAGATGTGGTGATGACATCTAGCCTGGATGGCTTCAAAAAGGGATTGGACAGATTCCTGGAGGAAAAGTCCATCACAGGTTACAAACCATGATGGAGATGTGTAATCTTCAGGCTTAAAATCAGAGTACTTCAAGGGTCAGATGCAGGGGAGTAGTATCAGGGGACAGATATCTAGTCTCATGCACTCCCAAACGCATCTGGTGGGGCCACTTTGAGATACAGGAAGCTGGACTAGATGGACTCTTCTTATGATCTTATCAGGTGGGAATTACTAGTTGGATTTCCTCAGGAAAGAAGAAAAAGGGGCAGGCAAGCGATCTCCTGAGTCAGGCTTTCCCCTCCCATGCCAAGAGGGAGCCAAAGGCCCTGCTTGTTTAGGAAGCTAACCCTCATCTCTCTGCAAAGGATGTTTATTTTTCTCCCTGTCCTATGGAAGGGTTAGGTGCATAGAGCTCCGATTCCTAGAGGGGAAGAGGAAGTTGTAGTCGGGAAGCGGCAGGGGGTCCTCCGCAGGAAGTGTCCCTTTGCCATAAAGTTCCCCACTGTGCCCGTCCTTGTATCCCTTCCGGAGGGAAACGGGGGCTTCGGCTCTTCCGAGGTCCGCGTAGTCTCTTTTCCCGGGGTCGCCTTCGCAGAGTCCACCCAAAGGGTGCCCAGGGAGAGACAGCGAGGGAGGGAAGAGGGGGAGACACACACGGTGAGTCCCTGATATTGGGGGTGCAAGTGAGGGTGGGGGGGATCGGGAGTGAGGGGGTGAGAGGGAGAGTCCTGCTCCCACCCCCACACCAATTAGGCTGGATAATTGGGTCTGGGAGGGTCCCTTAAGGAAGAGATTTTGCTGCCCGAGGCAAGGGACCAGGTTTCCTCCCCACCTCCCTCCCCTTCGCTGGTTCCTCCTGGATGGCGTCTTGGGCGCCAGGATTTCCTCCGTGGCTCTGACTGGGAAGCAGGCTTAATGGTTTTTTTTTGGGGGGGGGGGGGAGCAGGAGAGGCGATAGAGACGCGCCTTGCTTCCAAATCAGGAGGAAGGAGTCCCAGAAGGATTAAGAAGGAAGAGGGGAAAGAGCTTCAACACCCTCAGAAAGAGGCTCCCCCAGAAAAGCTTTGGTTCCCGCCCCAAAAGGGCCAGGAGTCCTGGGAATACAGCTTCCTTTTAGGGGGAGGAGAATCTAAAGAAAGTTGCTGGGCTACAGACATACATTAGGTAAGATTATCGGGGGGGGGTCTACATTGACTGGTTGGTGTGCTAAGCACCCAATGCCAAATGGGATAATTTTCTGTCTTGGATAAGGTGGCAAGAAAAAAAACCAAGGTTCAGAAGGTAGTCCATACTGCTGACTGACATACTCTCCAGGTCTCCCCTATGTTGGGTATTAAGAGGAGGGAAGGTGGGCATTCTAGTGGTCCGTCACCTAGCCGGAATATCTTGACAGTTCCTTTACAACAACTATTATTTTGTCAGTAACGTTGAAAAAAGCTCGAGGAGGTCTTGTCAAGAGTATTGGGATTTTTGGGGATGGCCTGTCATGAGCCATCAGATACAGCCAATATGGAAGGTGTGTGCAGTTATTTCTTCTCAAGTAAAGGAAATGTGATGGTTTCATCTGAAAGAAGTCCGTGGGTCTCTCCTTTCTCTTCTGTCCCTCACATTTGCCTGTCTTTGCCTTCATCCATCCTCTCATTATTATTAACAGCACATCTTCTTCCTCTTTCAGGGTGTGAATAGAAGGGCTTGATGACACAGTCCTTGCCCTAAGAGCGAAGTCGTAGTGACCTCTTGATCAAGAGGCAGCCTTGATCAAAGATGGATAAAGAAGACTCAGCTGGCCCTGAAGCAGACGCAGGACATTATGCTATCCAGAATAGAAGGATCATGGAATCATTGAAAAGAAATACGGAGGATGTCCTGGATGAGAAGATAATCATCTTAGATGGACAGCAACAGCGCTTCAGGGGATTCTCTTACAAGGAGGCTGAGGGCCCCCGAGAGGCTTGCTCCCAACTCCACCATCTTTGCTGTCGGTGGTTGAAACCAGAAAGACATAGCAAGGCTCAGATCCTGGACTTGGTGATCCTGGAGCAGTTCCTGACCATCCTTCCCCCAGAGGTGTCCTGCTGGGTGAGAGAATGTGGAGCAGAGACCAGTTCCCAGGCAGTGGCCCTGGCCGAAGGCTTCCTCCTGAGCCAGGCCGAGGAGAAGAGGCAGGAGGAGCACAAGGTGAGAGCATTTCCTCCTTGTGGCTGAGAAGCAAGGGGGGGGGGTTATGGTCTCTTTACCCTGGTAGGTATGGGGGAAAATACGCACCCAGTTCTAGAAATAATGGGGGAATTCCTGCCATTGTTAGTGGACATTTATCTACAATCTTTGCATCACCGAACTTCATTGGCCAACATTTCAGCCTTCATTGTTTCTTTGTTCTTTCCCATTTCCAAATTCCATGGCTTGGACCCTCAACTGCAATATCAGATTGGAAATCTCGCAGAGAAGACAACATCGGACTTGAGTGAGAGACCTCTCTCAGGAGGAGAGGAACAAGCGGGCAGTGGAGGCGCCCCCTTGAAGGGTAAGGATTTGCTGCTGGGAAAATGCAGTGTGTTTCAATTTGTTCTCATTCTCCAGGGGTTAAGATTCTTAGCCTGTATTTCTCATTCACTGAGAATCAAATCAAATGTGAGAAGTATTTTTTTTATTACTCAAATAAAATGTGGAGCTGCTAGAACAAACCAGTGTAAACTATGAG
>JAHTLZ010003611.1:0-10795 GCA_023846285.1 Phrynocephalus versicolor | reverse complement strand
CTGCTAGAACAAACCAGTGTAAACTATGAGCAAGACAGATCCTTACATGAAGAAGTGGTCGGACAATTCCTTGCACGTTTTAATGTATTTATTTGCAACTGATGTTTCTGCCTGAAATGTCCTACAGTAATAGGTTCAGAACATTGTTTCAATTTTGTTTAACGGATAAATTTCATAAACTGACACTGGGTCAGTTTCCATCACTCGCTGGGGGGAAAGTGAACCCAAACATGGGTGTACAGGATAACAACGGATACAACTGACTCTGATTCTTCCTAGCATTTTAACTGCATATGTGGGGTCCCTTGTGTGTGTCATTGGGGGAAAGGAGACGGATCTCCTAAGTGTCAACCTGACACCACAAACGCTATTCTTGCAGTCTTATGGAACAGTTCTTTACTGGGATGAGCTGTTTGAGGTTGAATAAGGGTTCTAAGCTGCTTTTGTTGGACTTTGATTTCAACAATCAAAACGAATCTACATTCATCCATGCTCTTGTAATCTCAAGATTGGGCTACTGTAATGCTCTCTACGTGGGGCTGCCTTGGAAGTTAATGTGGAGGCTGCAGCTGGTGCAGAATACTGCAGCCAGATTAGTTTCGGGCACCAAAAGTTTCCAACATATCACCCCAAGGCTGGCCGTACTGCACTGGCTGCCAATCCATTACCGCATTGACGTCAAGGTTTTAATGCTGAAATACAAAGCTCTAAAATTGGTTTATGATCTTCCAATCTGTCAGGGTGGCTCCAACCCCAAGTTTCGGCTCGTGTCACTCGTTCATCACAGGCAGGTCATCCGAGGGTGCCGACACCGAGGGAGGCCCGCAAGTCAACAACATGGAATCGTGCCTTCTCGGTGGCGCCCCCCACACTTCGGAAAAAACTTCCCTCAGAGATGTCTGTGAAGATTCTCAGTCATCCAGGTGAGTTTATCTGGAAGTTGAGTCATGGCTACTGGACTTCTTTTTTGAGAGATAGAAACGTTTCGCTGTTCATCCAAACAGCTTCATCGGTCCTCAGAGATCTGCCATTCCCCCCACATTGCTGAACTTAAAAAAAAATGTTATTGACCCGGTTGTTTAAATCTGCTTTCCCTGGTTACCAAGTGCTTCACTGTTCCACCGATTTTGTCCATCTTAGCCCATCTTACTCACTTTAGACTTTATGAAGGGTGTTGACTTAATGTTTTGATCTGCATTATTTTTAGTTTTCAGAATCAGAATCAGAATACTTTTATTGGCCAAGTGTGGTTGGACACACACAGAATGTGTTTTGGTAAAATATGCTCTCCATATAGAAAAGGATATATAAGAATCATATAGTCAGCAATAAAAACACAGTAAAACAATACAATATAACCTATTATCCAAAAAGGAAGAAGCGAAGTAAACATTAATTATTCAACAGTTTGATAGCACTTGGAAAGAAATTATCTTTATATCTAGTTGTCCTAGTGTGCAATGCCCTAAAACGTCGCCCTGAGGGTAACAATTGAAACAGGTTATGTCCAGGATGTGTGGAATCTGTATATATTTTCATCACCCTCTTTTTAGCTCGTGTGGTATACAATTCCACAATAGATGGCAGATTAGTAGCAATAATTTTTTCTGCAGATCAATTATCCTTTGAAGTTTTATATGTGTCATGCTTAGTCGCAGAACTAAACCAGACAGTTATAGAGGAACAGATGATAGATTCCATAACACCTCTATAGAATTGAATCAACAGTTCTTTTGGCAGTCTGAATTTCCTAAGCTGACGCAGAAAAAACATTCTTTGTTGTGCTTTCTTAAGGTACTATTAGATCTCAAGATTTAAAATGGTAATCTAACTTTCAATGTTAAATGACCATTTTAAATCTTGAGATCTAATAGTACCTAAAAATTTAAAGGACTCCACTATTGACACTAAGTTATTTGATATCATAAGAGGTGGCTGTATAGAACGAGTCCTCCTAAAATCCACCACCATTTCAACAGTTTTGCACGTGTTTAATTCAGGAGTATTTTGAGTACACCATAAAACTAGTTGTTCAATCTCTTGCCTATAGGCAGATTCATCATTGTCTTGAATGAGGCCAATCACTGTAGTGTCATCTGCAAACTTCACTATTTTAACAGAGGAATCCTTTGAGGCACAATCATTAGTATATAAGGAAAAAAGAAATGGAGAAAGCACACAGCCCTGAGGGGCTCCTATGCTAACCTTGCTAATATCTGATATAATTTTACCTAACTTCACCTATTTATTATTATTTATTTGTTACATTTGTATACCGCCACATCTTCCAGAGCGGAACTCGGGGCAGTGAACAATAAAAGCAAAGCAGGAGAATAAACATAAGAACATAAATATAGAAGTGAACAGCAATAAAAAAGTAGGGGGGATACAATATCCCCCCAAAGAGGATGGCATGGGCAGCAGGAGGGGAAAAAAAGAAAAAAAAACCCACAAAGAATTAAATAGAAAGGTCGCCAAAAGCCTCCTTGAATAGATGGGTTTTCAAGGCTTTTTTGAAGGCAGGCAGGGACACTGCAAGGCGCAGCTCACTAGGCAGCTGATTCCAAAGCATAGGACCCACCACAGAGAAGGCGCGGTTACGTGTGAGCGATTTCCGAGCCTCCCTGGGAGTGGGCACCCTGAGTGAGCGCGCCTGCGACATTCGAGTGGGCCTGGCCTCAGTTGACCTCTGAGAGATACGCTCCAACAGGTACTCTGGTCCCAAGCTGTAGAGGGCTTTGAAAATCAAAACCAGGACCTTGAACCAGGGAGCCAGTGCAAGCGAGCTAGAACTGGGGTGATGTGCTCGAACCTACAAGCACCCACCACCAGCCTAGCCACCGCATTCTGCACCCGTTGGAGCCTCCGGACATGGGTCAAGGGCAACCCCACGTAGAGGGCATTGCAATGGTTTATCCTTGAGATCACAAGGGCCTGCACGACTTCTCCTCAGGGAGGACTCATCAAGGTACTGTCGGATCTGGGCGATCCTGCGGAGATGGATAAAAGCGGCCCTGGAGACCGCTGTCACCTGGGCTTCCAGGGAGAGGGCTGAATCCAGGACCACGCCCAGATTCCTGGCCCTGTCTGTAAGCTGGAGGGAAACACCCCCCCCCCCAGTCTGGGTGAAATTGCCGACCCCTGGGGCACCCCACAAGGGAGAGTTCAAGGGGCCGACAAGTCATCACCCTGCTGAACCTGCTGAGACCGGCCGCTAAGGAAGGAACGGAGCCAGGACAGAGCAAGCCCCCCAATTCCCACCTCCGCAAGCCGGTCTAGCAGGTTACCGTGGTCGACGGTATCATAGGCAGCAGACAGATCAAGGAGCACCAACAGGGAGGAACACCCCCTGTCAGCCTCCCTGAGGAGGTCATCCTGCAGAGCGACCAGGGCAGTTTCGGTCCCCCGGAGCAGCCTGTACCCAGACTGGAAGGGATCCAGGATACGATTATCCTCCAGGTACGACTGGAGCTGGACGGCCGCCACCCTCTCAACCCCCTTGCCCAGGAAGGGAACAATGGCAATCGGACGATAGTTGGATAAATCATCCGATGCCAGGCCAGGCTTTTCCAGAGTGGGCTTCACCACGGTCTCCTTAAGGCGGGAAGGGAAAATACCTTCCCTAAAGGAAGCCGTGGCAATAGCCAACACCCACTCCGGCATGTTCCCTCCGGCGGATTTAACAAGCCAAGAAGGTGGGCAAGGGTCAAAAGGGGTAGCAGCCAGCCGGCAACCAGTTATAACTCTGGAGACCTCTGCTGGAAACACCAGCCCAAACTCCACCAGGGAAGGAGACGGAGGGGGTGAGACCCCAGGGAAATCAGGGGATGAACTAGAGTAGCTGGAGGGCAAATCGGAGTGGATAGCCTCTATTTTAGATCTAAAATGGGCTGCAAACTGCTCGGTAGTGAACTCACTAGGAGGAGGCCCCAGCTGACCAGGATTGGAGAGGTCCCGAACCACCTGGAACAGCTGCGCCTGGTGGTTCGAGGCCTCACCAATTCTCAGGGAGACATAGGATGTTCTAGCGTCCCTGATCGCGCGGACATAGCAGCCAGTCAGCTGCTTAAGTGCAGCACTACTCACTTCTGTCCGAGGTGCCCTCCAAATGACCTCAAGTTTCCTGCGTTCTTGTTTCATCAACCGCAGCTCAGCCGTGAACCACGGCGAGGAGCGGGCTCCACATCACAGGAAACGCTTGGAGTTGATCTGGTCGACAGCCCCAGTGGCTCCCCCATACCACCTATCCACCAGGACATCGACCGGATCATCTGCCAGACTGCCAGAGAGCTCCCCGAAGGCCTCCATGAACCTTGCAGGGTCCAGGAGCCTACGGGGGCGGGTCCAGACAAACGGCCGACACTCCCCGTGGGGCGGGGCGGCGATCGACAGGGAAAATTTTAGCAGATGATGGTCCGACCATGGCACGGGAAGAGGGGAGATACCCCCAACCCTCAGACAGGAACCTGGAGACATGGAGGTAAAAACCAGGTCCAGGGAATGGCCTAGACTATGGGTGGGTCAAACAACATGCTGAGATAGATTCATGGAAGTCATGGATTCCATGAATTCCAGAGCCGCTCCAGAAAGTTGCCTCTCGGCATGCATGTTGAAGTCCCCAACCACCAAGAGGCAGGGGGACCTCAACAGGGCTGCCAAGACGAACTCCAAGATCTCTGGAAAGGATTGTGCTGGGTTGCGGGGAGCATGGTACACCAGCACAATACCAAACTTATCTCGCTGGCCCACCGATAGATGAAGGCATTCCACCCCGGGACAAACCAAAGTCGCAGATCTGCTAATATAAAGGGATTCCCTGTACACAGTGGCCACCTGCTGCTTTCTGTCTGTTAGGAAGCTTACAATCCATTAACAAATGTGATCAGGTACAGCCAGTTTTTTTAATTTAGTCATAAGGATTTACGGAATAATAATGTTAAATGCATCTGTGAAGATTCTCAGTCATCCAGGTGCGTTTATCTGGGAGTTGAGTCATGGCTACTGGACTTCTTTTTGAGAGATAGAAACGTTTCGCTGTTCATCCAAACAGCTTCATAGGTCTGAATACAGCTAGTGCAAGAGACCTTCTTATAGTCAGCTTGACCTCTTGTCCCCTGGTCTGATTGGCTTCATCGGTCTGATTGGCTCATAAGATGCAGAACTAAAATCAACAAAAAGAACCCTTTCATAAGATTTTGGAGATTCAAGTTGTTGCAGTATATAATGTAAGGACATATTAGTAGCATCATCTATTGATCTATTTGCACGATAAGCAAATTGCAATGGATCTAATGACAAATCCGTGATAGATTTCAGGTGAGCCAACACTAGTCTCTTTAAAGTTTTCATGACCACAGAAATTAAAGCAACTGGTCTATAATCATTCAATTCCTTGACAGAAGACTCTTTTTGTACTGGAATAATCAAGGAATGTTTGAAGCAAGAAGGAACATAACACATCTCCAGTGATCTATTAAAGATGCGGGTAAAAATAGGAGCCAGTTGTTCAGCACAAACTCTTAAACAAGAAGAAGTGATTTTATCTGGAGCTGGTGTTTTCCTTAACTTCTGTCTGTAAAACAGACCTTGCACCTCCTTCTCTGTGATCACCAAAGATGGAGGACCCGATGACATGGGGTAAGTTTCCACAGACTCAGTTCTTGTTGTTAAATCTGAGATGGAAATTGTAGGAATAGATGGTTGCAGTGTCCTCTCAAACCTGCAGTAAAACATATTCAAGTCTTTCACCAGTTGTTGATTTCCTTCAACATGGAGAGGAGGTTTACTATGGCCAGTAATGGTTTTAAGAGTTTTATTTATTTATTTATTTATTTATTGTTGAATTTATATCCCGCCCATCTTCCCGACGGGAACTCACATATTTGCTGACTCATTTGTTGAAAACTGGTTCTTTAACTTTTCAGTATAGTTCCTTTTTGCTGCTTTAATTTCTCTGGTCAATATATTCCTAGCCTGATTGTACAATATTCTATCACCCTTTTTGTAGGCTTCCTCTTTGATATGACGTAGCTGTTTAAGTTTAGTTGTAAACCACTGTTTGTTGTTACTGTACATTTTTACATTCTTAGATGACACACATAAGTCCTCACAAAAGCTGGCATACGATGTTATAGTGTCTGTGAGCTCATCCAAATCAGCAGAAGTGTTTTCAAATAGGTCCCAGTAAGTGCAGTCAAAACATGCTTGCAACTTTAACTTTGTTTCTTCAGTCCAAGTTTTCACTGTTTTAATTATTGGTTTTAAGGTTTTAAGGTTTTGTTTGTAAACAGGTACAAGGTGAACGATACAGTGATCATTGTATTTATGTTCCTGTCGTATTTTATATTGTAACAGTTTGTTTTGTGTTGTGAACCACCTAGAGTGGCCTTTGGCTAGATGGGCGGTATATAATTTGAATAAATAAATAAATAAATAAATAAATGTGAATAAATAATATAGTTATGTGATTGTCTTTAATTTTTCTTGTAGTGGGTGGAATGATGCCTGGGACTAAATGTCCATTGTCTTTTCTTCCTTATGATGGAGAGGACCCAGATCAGGTAAGGGGACTAAGGAAGGGGGGATTGCCTCTCTCTGTTTTTCCTGTGGGAAAGAATCCACTGTTAGGTGGATTTGTAATTGGTTGACTGGTCGCACCCAAAGGGTGCTCATAAATGGCCTCTCTTCAGCTTGGAGAGACGTGACCAGTGGGGTGCCCCAGGGTTCTGTTCTGGGTCCAGTGGTTTTCTATATCTTTATTAATGACTTGGAGGAAGGAATAGAGAGTATGCTAATTAAATTTGCAGATGATACCAAATTGGGAGGGGTTGCTAATTCCCTAGAGCAGTGGTTCTCAACCTGTGGGTCCCCAGATGTTCCTGGACTGCAAGTCCCAGAAGTCTTCATCACTAGCTGAGCTGGCCAGGATTTCTGGGAGTTGCAGTCCAGGAACATCTGGGGACCCACAGGTTGGGAATCATTGCCCTAGAGGATAGAATGAAAATCCAAACAGACCTTGAAAGATTAGAGTGCTGGGCCAAAGCTAACGGAATGGATTTCAACAGAGGGAAATGTAGGGTGCTACATCTAGGTAAAAAGAATGAATTGCACAGATATATAACGGGAGATACCTGGCTGGAAAATAGTACCTGTGAAAGGGATTTGGGAGTCTTGGTGGACCACAAATTGAACATGAGTCAGCAGTGTGATGCGGCGGCCAGGAAAGCCAATGCGATTCTTGGTTGCATCAACAGAAGCATAGTGTCTAGATCAAGGTAAGTGATAGTACCACTCTATTCTGCTCTGGTCAGACCCCACCTAGAGTCCTGTGTCCAGTTCTGTGCGCCTCAATTTTAAAAGGATGTTGACAACCTCGAGGGGTACAGAGGAGGGTGACCAGGATGGCTAAAGGTCTGGAAGAGATGTCATATGAGGAATGGCTTAGGGAACCGGGAATGTTTAGCCTTTCAAAAAGAAGGCTGAGGGGATATATGATAGCTATGTTTAAATGTTTGAAAGGATGTCATGTTGAAGAGGGAACAGACTTGTTTTCCATGGCTTCAGAAACTAGGACTCAGGGCAATGATTTCAAACTACAGGAAAAGAGATTCCTTTTGAACATTAGGAAGAACTTCATGACAGTTAGAGCTGTTTGGCAGTGGAATATGCTGCCAGAAAGGGTGGTGGCATCTCCTTTGGAGGTTTTTAAGAGGAGGCTGGATGGCCATCTGTCAGAGGTATTATGATGGGGTTCCTGCATGGCAGGGATCAGATTGAATGGCCCTTGAGGTCTCTTCGAACTCTATGATTCTATAAAATATTTAAGTCTTTGGGGTGTGGCCAAAAGGCCTCTTTCACCCCAGCAGGAAGGTCCCTCGATGGAAATCCCTGAGACCAGATAGAATGCCCATGGAAGCCAGATGTGCTATCTAAATGGGTCTTTTTTCCGTTCTGTCATTTCTGGTTGCATTCCTGAATGGAGCGAATTGGCTCCTCTTTGCCCTGGTCCTGTCCCCAAGGGAGGTATTATGCTCCTCTCTGTCCCTCAAGATGTCTCTTCTTCACTTCTAATAAGTTTGGAAACTGAGGGCCGGATCCCGATCCCTCCTGCTGTCCTTTATTCCCTCAGAACAGGGATTCAGAGGCAGGCAGGTTTGTCCCGGAGGAAAGAGGGCATCCCTCTGTCTTGTGGCAAAGGCCATCCGGATCTTCTTCTCCCAGGAAGACAGTGAATTCCACCCATGGACTTTGAAGTCCCTACTGTATAAATCCCAGCTACTCCATCTTTTCTTCACAAAGTTTTTTCAAAGGGTTTTTAAATGGTAAGGAGGAAAAAAAATTCTGTGGGAAAATTAGTCCACACATAGACGTTATTGGGTTTTCACGAAGCCAGGCCTCCTGCAATCTCTCACACACTCCAACCAAGAGGCCTGAAACTTTTATTAGCTATAAGAAGCAGGGTTAGGAGATATGGCGCGATATCCTGCGTGTCAGCCGGCCATAGGCTGATGGACTCCTGGGAAGGGCTTTACATGACGTGGATGTGTCACCGAGCGAGGGACTGGATGATGGATAACCCCAGTAGCTTGTTATTTCCTTACATCTCATTCCATGACGAGAGCAGTGAAGGAAGGTGAATGATCTTGTTTGTTCCTATGGCCATGTCATGGCCTGGTGGGAGGAAGAGATAACAGTAGCTGGCTTCCTGCATCTTAGATGCCATGAGCTCCATTGTTCTCTCCCGGGGCCTCCCCGCGCGGGGGGGGGGGTGTCAATATTTCCCACGGGACCCTTGTGCAGGAGGCTTGCTGTGTGTGCTTATTGATATTTAATATCTCTCTGGGGAACATGCCTATATCACATCCTTATAATTTTCTTTCCCCACAGGGTCCGGTGACCATTGAGGAGGTGGCTGTGAATTTCACCCAGGAGGAGTGGGCCCTGCTGGACCTGGACCAGAGATCCCTCCACAGAGAAGTCATGGAGGAGAACCGTCAGATAGTGGCCTCACTCGGTAAGGCTCCTCCTTTCCCTGGTTCAGACAGAGAGAAGTAACAGCAATCTCCAAGTTCCAGAGCAAGTCCTCCATTGGGGCATTCTGGGAGAGGTGGAGCCGGGATGAGGAAGAGGGGTACGAAGTGGAGCCTCGTGGCCCAGTAGTGAAGCGGATGTACTTCTGTAGCCAGACTCTGCTCCTGACCCAGGTTTCAGTCCCAGGGAGACGGCTCAAGGTTCACTCAGCCTTCCATCCTTCTGAGATACATAGAATAAATATCCACCTCACAAGAAAAGGCAGGGAAATACGTGCCCTGCATGATTACATTGTTAACCGCCCAGAGAGTGTCATCTGCACATTGATGATCCCCAGACCTCACCTCAAGACCTCTCCCAGTATGGGAGATAGAATTTTACCCTGCACTGCCCCACAGGTCATTGTCATGGGGCTTTTCAGGAGTCCCCCCAAAAGCCATTCAGTGGAACTGCTTCCAGAGACAGGAATGGCACCCCAGTAGTTCAGGAAATCCCATCCCATGGAGCCTGCACAAGAAGGAGTCTTGATGAATGGTATCACAGGATGGTGAAGGGCCCAGAAGGGTCAACAGAGCCATCCATTCCCTTTCCTTTGCCTCAAGTAGGTCATCATTTTCCTTATAGGTATACCATGATCATCAGCAGGGACCTCATTCCCTCAAAGGGCAGAAATCTCATGGTCCTACAGAAGGGGTGCCCAAACTTTTTGTTAGGAGGGCCAGATTTGGTGGCTGAGAATGTGTCAGGGGCCGGTTGCTCCCTGACCCTGCCATCTCACTGGAAGCCCCACCCACTGATCCATAAGCTCCACCCACTGACCCCTTGCAACCCCACCCACAGGAAGGAAGGCGGGGACCGAGGGTGGGAGGGAAAAAGGTGGCAAACAAGAGAGGAAGGAAGGAAGGTGGGGAACAAGGAAGGGAGGGAGGGAGGGAGGGAGGGAGGTGGGGACCAAAGGAAGCACAGGGAGCTGTGGCCACAGGTCACCCCTTGGTAGAGGTGATCTGTGCGACCTTGCACCACCACCCCAAGCTCCCCAGCAGTGGCGACGGCTCCCCCGTCAGCCTACCACAAAGCTCCTTGGTGGTGGCAGAGGCCCGCTGGCCTACCCACCCCTTTCCCCTGCGGTGCCGGTGGTGGCAGAAGATTTTTTTAAAAATGGGGCAAAGGAGGGGGAGGGAGGGGCGGACCAGCCAGCCGCGGACCACTCAGAATGGCCTGACGGGCTGGATTTGGCCCCTGGGCCGGACTTTGGGCAGGCCTGTCCTACAGTCAAGATCTGTTCGGCAATGGAATATGCTGCCAGGGAGGGTGGTGGAGTCTCCTTCTTTGGAGGTTTTTAAGCAGAGGCTGGATGGTCATCTGTTGGAAATATTGTGATGGGGTTCCGGCATGGCAGGGGGTTGGACTAGATGGCCCTTGAAGTCTCTTCCAACTCCATGATTCTATGATCCTATGACTCTGCTCACAACCTGAGCTTGATCCTAACAGGCTGAAGTATCGAGTTCAAGCCTGCCTCAGCCTTGCTGCCTTCTGAGTTCATTAAATTGAGTATGCATCTTACCTGGGGGGTGCAATATGTAGGCTGCATAATTACATTGTGAACTGCCCAGAGAATGCTTTAGTAGCTGTGGGTGATATATAAGCAGCACACTTTGTTTCTTCTATCAAACTGGTCACCAAAGACCATTTTAGGATTGAATCCTGCCCTCAGACCTTCTCTACTTACACCTCAAGAAACAAACTGTTTCAAATAACATCTTTT
>JAHTLZ010003610.1:0-11473 GCA_023846285.1 Phrynocephalus versicolor | reverse complement strand
CGGGGGAGAAGGGCTTCGAGCTAAGGAAGGGAGTGTTATACCTCATTGACCCGGAAAGGGGTGAGCAGAAATGCCAGATGGTGCTACCACAAAGGCTGAGACAGCTGGTATTGGGACTAGCCCATGATATCCCATCCTCGGGACATTTAGCTGCCAGGAAGACACTAGATAGGGTCAGACAGAGATTCTTTTGGCCTCATATGTCAGTGGTCGTAGAGGCTTATTGCACTTCCTGTCCGAATTGCCAGTTAGTGAAACTCAAACCCCCGCCTGGTGGGGGCCCGATTCCTCCACCCCTAGTCGACCGTCCCTTTGATAGAATAGCTTTGGACATAGTGGGCCCCCTAACCAAATTGGCCGGGGGACATCAGTACATTCTAGTCATCATTGACTATGCCATGAGGTACCCAGAGGCCATTCCCCTTCGTACCACCACTGCAAGGGTTCGGGCCAAAGAGTTGATCAACGTCTTTGCCAGGGTCGGGTTCCCCAAAGAAGTCCTGACCGATCAAGGCCGGAACTTCATAAACGAGACTCTCAAACAAATGTGGCAACTGCTAAAGGTGCGACCCCTGAAGACTAGCATTTACCACCCCCAGGCCAACGGCCTTGTCGAAAGGTTTAACCACACTTTTAAGGGAATGCTCCGGAGTTTGGTAGCCAGCAAGCCCGGACAATGGCATTTGATGATGCTACCACCCTTGCTATTCGCCATCAGAGAGATAACCCAGGCCTCCACTGGGTTCTCCCCTTTCGAGTTATTGTACAGGGGACAACCATGGGGGGAATTAGACCTAGTGAAAGAGCAGTGGGAGGAAGGGCAAGACTACTCCCAGAACTTGCTACAGCAGATTCTGGAAATGAGAAAGCATATCTGTGATACCTGGACCCTGGCTAAGGAAGCTTTGGGGAAGGCCCAGGAAGGACAGAAGCAACGGTATGACAGGAAGGTGAAGCCTAGGTCGGGGAAAAGAGTGTTGGTCCTGTTAACCACAGAAGGGTCCAAACTTATATCACAATGGCAGGGGCCTTACAAGGTGATCAAAAAAGTAGATTACGAGGTGGAGACCCCTGACCACCAGAAGAAATCACAAGTCTTCCACATTAACTTACTAAAGGAATGGGTGTAGAGAGAGGTGTTTTGGGGAGAGTACGAAGAGGGAGATTTAGGGCCTGAAGCCAAAGAGATGACCATGCAAGGGGAGGGACAGGTAGCCCTAGGGGAACAGCTGACGGAGAGCCAGAAGGATCAAGTAAGGATGTTGGAGGCTTTATATCAAGGGGTTTTCTCTAACCGTCCTGGAAAGACTTCAGTCATCCAATATGAGATTAGAGATGGGCACGACTTAGCGGTATTCCCGTTTCTGTTTCCGTTACTCGTTTCCGTTACGGAACGGAAACGGTAACGGGAATTACTCCGCCAGACTTCGAGCTCGAACCGACGAACGAACAATTTGGTCTGATTTTTCGTGGTCGTTACTTGCATCGCGGCGATCGCGCGATGCCAAGCGGCACAGAAAAAAAGTTTTAAAAGTTAAAAAAAAACACGATTCCCAGCCCTAAAAGCAGGCGAAAACTGTCTGAGGGCACCTACCAGGCCAGAAGGGCTTTTTTTGGGGGGGGGTTCCCCGCCCCCCTTTCCTTGGGCTAGTGCTACTGCTGCGCTGCGCTGGTACCAGGCCGGGGGGGGGGCCTTCGCCTCCCGTGGCCCGGCCGGGCGGACCCAAAATGGCGACCACAATTTTTCTTTGAAATCGTGGCCCAAATACCCACCAAAGCACCACAGAAACATGAGAAAAATAGCTATTTTAAACACTTGAATTTTTACTGTAGCAGCAGTGGGTTTGTCTTGCCAAAATACGTCTCCGTTGATTTTATTTTATTTTTTTTTAATTTATTTTTTTACACGTGCGCAACGATGGGCTGGCCATGGGACGGGACCATGCAAATTTTCGGAGCCATTCCACCAATCGCATGGCCAGGTTTTGACTGACACTTCTGGATGTGCCAGAGGGCATAAAAAGGCGAGGCAGTTCCAGTCTGTCGCAGTCTGGGCTTGGATCTTGTGGAGGGTGGTCAGGGCTGGATTGCTGCGCTCTCAGTCTAGTAGTTTCAATTTCGCGGTCGCGGTCTCGGTCTCGCTAGGCAGGGAGGGAGGGAATTGATTTGAATTTAATTCTCGCAAAACATAAGAATTTCTTTTATTCCCTGTGGGGAATAGCAACGCAGCATTTATTCTTTTTTGTTTTCGGAAGAGTTCCGTTTTTTATTTGCTTTGCTTATATTTGCTTCAAGGGGGAGGGAAGGTTTGAGCGGGAGGGGAGGGGAGGTGCTGCGGATTTATTTTGGAAATATATTATTTTACACTACTATACCATTTCTTTTCTATCCCAATTTCCCACCGAGTTCATTTACTTGGCAAAGGTCCTTTTACCCTGCGCCTACAGCTTTTTTGCTGCTGTTGCGATTGGGGTTTTGGAAGGGAATCCTGCAACCCTATCCTACCCTTAGCAGCTTATAGTTTTATTTATACCTTACCATTCATTTTCTATTCTACCTACAGTTTAGCAAGTGGCAGTACTAGTGCTTAGAAGGGGAGGTTGGAGGCTGTGGATTAAATTATTTTAGAACTATTATACAGAGCTGAGTAGGCAGAGTCTCCCTTGCCAACCAGTGCACTCAAAGATCTCAAACACATTTGTGTTGGCATTGGCATTGGCATTTGGCAACAAGGCTAGGGCACCTTCCTCTATAGAACATTTTACAATTTCATTTTACTTATTTATAGATAATTAGATATTCTTTCTCTTGTCCAACACCTCATTCATTTTTTGGAATTAAGGCACTCAAACAAACATTTGTTGAAGGGCAGGCACCCAGCCACTTCTATAGAACTTTTTCTTCAATTACATCTTTGAAGAAGTTACCTGTGCATTATTTGTGTGAAAGTTGGGTGCTGCCAGATTTTGCAAACCCCTTGCTTCTATTAGCTCGGTTTTTGTGCAGTAACTTGTAGTAACTTACATCTGTGAAGAAGTTCAGTTACAGTTCTCCTAATTACACTTGCCTTGTGAAACTTGTTTGCCAGGATTGGCAAACCCCTTCCTTCTACTAGCTTGGTTTTTGTGCTGTTTTTGTGAATCAACCTCACTCATTTACTTTTGCCACCAGGCTACATAAACAATTACATTTTTGAAGAAGTTACATTTCTCTTTGTTACACTTGCCCTGTGCTGTGCATTGAGAAACTTGTTTTCCAGGATTGGCAAACCCCTTGCTCCTATTCCCTTTTTTGTGGTGTTGTTGTTGTGAGTCCATCTCACTCATTTCCTTGCCACCAGAGCCTACATACACAATCCTATTATTATTTACAACTGTGAAGAAGCTACAGTTCTCCTAAAATTACAATTGCCTTCTGCAGCAGGGCATTGAGAGACTTGGGTGCCAGGATTGGCAAACCCTGTGCTCCTATTTCCTTTTTTGTGGTGTTGTTGTGAGTCCATCTCACTCATTTCCTTGCCACCAGAGCCTACATATATACAATCCAATTATTATTTACAAGTTACAACTGTGAAGAAGCTACAGTTCTCCTAAAATTACAATTGCCTTCTGCAGCAGGGCACTGAGAGACTTGGGTGCCAGGATTGGCAAACCCCGTGCTCCTATTCCCTTTTTTGTGGTGTTGTTGTTGTGAGTCCATCTCACTCATTTCCTTGCCACCAGAGCCTACATACACAATCCTATTATTATTTACAACTGTGAAGAAGCTACAGTTCTCCTAAAATTACAATTGCCTTCTGCAGCAGGGCATTGGGAGACTTGGGTGCCAGGATGGGCAAACCCCTTGCTCTTATTCCCTTTTTTGTGGTGTTGTTGTTGTGAGTCCATCTCACTCATTTCCTTCCACAGTTCCTTGGTGCTTTTCTTTACTATCACATTATACATTCCCTGGCCTGAGCCACAAGAAGTGAGAAAGATGAGGAGGGGTCGCAAAGCAAGAGGGCAGGGGAGGGGAACCCCTACTAAGATAAACCGGGCCACGTTTCTGAGGGAAGGGACAGGAAGTAGTGCAGAAAGTGATACTGGTGCAACTCCCTCCCTGAGTAGCAGTGCCAGTGGCACAAGCAGCACCGTACCATTATCGTCTGTCACCGAGGGAAGCATGGATGAGGCATACCAACTCCCATCTCCGTTACCTGACAGCATCACCCTTAAGCAGGAAGAAGACGAGGGCTCTGATTCCGAAATGGCATCAGAATCAGAATCGGGATCCATTTATCTAAACCTGCAAGATTCTGAGGACCTGTTGGCAGGGACAGACTTAAGTCAGGCTCCAGGCAGTGAGGGAAGGAGCAGCCCTCTTTCCACCCAGAGTACCACCAGTGAGAGCAGTAGTACTACTCTACTTTCCCAGCAGGGCACAGGCCACACCAGCACCACAGCAGCGCCGGCAGGCAATAACAGAGGGGGCGTTACTTTCTGTAAGCCACGAGGGTTCTCTGGGAGCATTTTGAGAACAGCCCCCAAGACCCAAAGATGGCGGTGTGCAAGATATGCAGGGTGGTCTTGCGCAGGGGGAATGACCCCAAACACCTCTCCTCAAGTGGGTTGCGCAGCCACCTGATGAGGAAGCACCCTGGGACTCTGCCTGGAACCCTGTCAGGCCCTTGCTCTTCAGGGAGGAAGAGAGGGGAAGAAGGGTTAGAGAAAGAAAAACACAGCTCCGCTAGTGAGAGTGGGAAGAGGCAGGCCACTCTGCAGGAAGTGGGTCTGTTGGGTGGGACTTTTGTCAGCCCGCGAAATAGGGCCAAAGCACAGGAGAGCACCACTCGAGTGGTGGGTGAAATGGTGGCCATGAACGGGTTGCCCCTCTCCTTTGTGGATTCATCAGGCTTCAGGCACCTGATGAAGCACGTGGCACCATGGTACGAGCCTCCATCCCGGCGTACCTTCAGCAGGTGGGTGATTCCCTCCCTTTATGAGTCTGTCAGGGACAGGATCCGGGCCCTGCTGCAGGCGGCCAGAGGGAGGAAGATCCACTTCACTTCCGACCTGGACCGGTGGGCACCACGGATACCTCTCTCTGACGGCTCACTGGTGGCAACCCAAGGAGGTCCTGGAGCCCCGATCAGCCCATGAGCAGCTGCAGGGGGAGGCACAAGGCAGCACCCCAAGAGGGTATAGGGTGGTGCTTCTCCAGGCCCCCACGAAATGGTCAGGCGTCTGGTGGAGCAGAAGGAGGTGGTGGAATACATCATGTCAACCACCCCAGTCCTGCATGAGGGGAGGGAATTGGACCTTGGTGCTACCGAGTGGCTCGCCCTCTCCCAGATGGCGGGTATCCTGCAGCCTTTTGAGGAGACCACCCACGTCCTCAGCAGCTACAACACCAGCCTGGGCCACGTTCTCCCCATAGTCAATGCCCTTCGCCAACGCCTAGAGACCAGTATCCGGGAAGAAGGCAATCTTCTCCCTAGGAGCAGGGCATTGGCAGAGAGGCTGTTGACCGGCGTGGATACCCGCCTTGGCCCACTAAGGAGGGAAAATGTGTACCAGATGGCCTGCCTGTGCGACCCTCGCGTCAAGGGTTCCCTGGCGGCCAGCAGTGCCGAACTGAAATCCTGGAAGACGGAGCTATGCCGTCAAGTCAGGGCTCTCTACGATCAGAGCCAGGCATCTCAGAAGGCGCACGGAAGCCAGAGCGATGCTGAGGAGGACTCCTCGCAAGGATCCACAACTCCAGGAGCGTACACCCAGAGACCAGGTTCCGTTCCAGCAGCCAACTACCTGGCCTCTGCCCTAGCCATGGCAGTTTCCTCCTCAGTGGAGCCAAGGGAGGAAGAAGTAGCGGACCCCACTCAGACCATGGTGAAGGAGTACATGGCCGAGCCCCTCCAACCCCTCACCTCAGACCCACTGCACTACTGGGCCAGAAAGGCAGACCTCTGGCACGCTCTTTCAACTCTGGCGTTGGACCTCTTTTCCATCCCACCCACCAGTGTCCAGAGTGAGCGTGTCTTTTCCCACATGGGAGATGTCCTGAGGCCGCGCCGCTGTCGCCTGGACCCGGAGACGGTGGAAAGGTTGACTTTCATCCGCTTCAACCTTTCCACCTTGGGATTACCCCACCACTCCAAAAACTAAGTTGCTGCCTGTAACCTAACCTCCTGCCTGCAATCCTCCATGCCCACCTGCAAGCCTGCCTGCCTCCCCTTGGCCCTACGAGCCTGCCTGCCTGCCTGGCCCTGTGACTACCTGCCGACTCCAGTGCCTAATGCCTGCAAAACTGCCTGCTGGACTGCCTGCCTGCCTGCCTGCCTACCTGTATTCTCTCTCACACACAACTGAAGGGTAGTGGCCCAATGTTTCTAGCCCTGGCCTCTGTCTCCTAATCCAGGCAGGGCCACTCAAAGCTTCCTTGGAAAGGGTCCATATTGGCCCAATGTTTCTAGCCCTGGCCTCTGTCTCCTAATCCAGGCAGGGCCACTCAAAGCTTCCTTGAAAAGGGTCCATATTGGCCCAATGTTTCTAGCCCTGGCCTCTGTCTCCTAATCCAGGCAGGACCACTCAAAGCTTCCTTGAAAAGGGTCCGTATTGGCCCAATGTTTCTAGCCCTGGCCTCTGTCTCCTAATCCAGGCAGGGCCACTCAAAGCGTCCTTGGAAAGGGTCCGTATTGGCCCAATGTTTCCCCGTTGGCCATGGCTGGTCTGAGTGAGACCCTAATACCTGCCTTCGCCTTCCCAATCCCTAGCCTTGTTGGCTGGTATCCTCTAAGCCTGCGTCTAGGCAACCCTTACCTGTAAGTCAGACTAGAGGCTTCCCTGCCTGCCGTGCCCTCTGCCAACATGCCTGCCTGTCAGACTCCACCAGTCCCGGCATTGAGCATGCCTTCCAGTTGCTTATCATTCAACCTCCTCCAATCTGCACTTCTGGCTTCCCAGTCCCATACTTTGTCATCTTGGCTGGTCTGTGAGTTACGTGATCCACAAAGAAGGGCTGTGGAAAGGGAAAGATAGCTGCTCCGCTTCTATTGGGATTGGGAGTTTTTTGGATGATACATGCCTCTCTGCAGGAAGTGCTGCCGGTGTGTGTGTGTTTTTGTCCTCCTCCTCTGCTGCTCCTCTTCACTCACAGCTGCATTGCACTGTGAATGGAGGGACCAGGAAGCCTCCAGGTCTGATTCTTGGTGGATACTGTGACCCACTAGGAATGTGTGATTCTGTAATTCACAGAGACCTAGTTCTGTTTCCTCCGCCACTCTTTCCACTGGGCTGCCAGCTGTGCCTCACAAAGAAGGGAAACGTACTTGTTGTGTGCATACTCCAATCAGAAAGTACCATGTGTGGATCTTGATGCTGTGCTGCTGATGCTGATGCTGTGTGACCCTGTCATACCCTAACCGTATTTGTCGTCACGTTTTCTTTGACCCAAAGGCTGCCGGAAAAGAAAAAATACGGGTTGCAAATCTAGGTTGTGATTGATGATGATGATTGAGTTATGGGAACACTCATCAGGAAAAGCTGGTGGTGGGCTTAGGGTTAGGGTTAGGGGGTATGTTTTGGCCTCCACTACTCTGCCCTCTGGGCTGCAGAACGCTGTGTTTCACAACGAAGGGCATGGAGATGGAATGCCGGCACGGCAGTTAGGAGCAATCTACCAGCACACAGCTGGGAAAGAAAGTCAGAAAGCTTGGCTTGCTGTCCTTTTGGAAGCCTGTGTGGCTCTAGCTCTGTGTCTTCTCGCTGCCTGCCTGTCAGCTCCCCCCCCCACACTTCTGGCTTAGCGGAGAGGCCTTCCAGCCGCTTCTCCTTCACCCTAATAGCACGGTCCAGTTAGTGCTTCAAGTTCAGCCCTGTCGCCACTCCCCTCAACTTGCCCATGCAGCAACCACGGCTGCTTCCGCCTCTAGGTGGAAAATCACTTGAGGAGAAGAAGACCAACTGTAACAGTGCAGTGCAGTCCAATTTGTTTAGAACTGGGGGAATCTGTCATCCCACATGGGTGGTGGTGGTGTTTCTTTACACAGTCCAGGTTGGGAAATCCCTTGACAGAAGGAGGGAAGATTCGGTGGTTCTCCTTCTACCCCCTCTAGTCTGGCCTTCTGGCCTCCACTACCCTTCACTCTGGGCTGCACACACTGTGGCTCACAGAGAAGGGCATTGTGCTGGCTTGTGTGCTAGAAAACAGCCGTGGGCCCGTGATTGCTCTCCTCAAGTGGCTTGCGCAGCCACCTCATGCGAAAGTACCCTTGGACTCTGCCTGGGACAGTGACAGGCCTCTGCAGGAAGTAGTGCCGCTGTGTGGGAGTGTTGTCAGCCTCCGGACCGCTATTTAGTCTTCACTGGGCTGCCATACACTCTGGCTCACTAAGAAGGACAACTTACTGTTGTGATGGTGTCACCATTGACAAATTGAACGGCTTATCACAAAGTTCCAGGCTTGGCTGTTCGAATTGTGGAAGTTGTGATTCACCACCACGAAGGGCATGCCACTGGGCTGGGCTGCAATGCACTCCATGTTTGGAGACTCTCCTGATGCACACGGACTGTGTGAGTTTAATTGACACAGCCTTAGCTCTGTTTCCTCCCCCACTCTTTCCACTTGGCTGCCAACTGTGTCTCACAAGGAAGGGCATTTTCCTGGCCGTTGAAACAAAGGGTTTCTCTTGTAGAAGGATTAGGCTCCCCTTCTCTTCACTCTTAGCTGGAATGCCTTTGTGGAGACGCTGACCCACAAGGAATGTGTGAGTTTGTAGTTCACACACAGGCTTAGCTCTGTTTCCTCCCCCACTCTTTCCACTTGGCTGCCAACTGTGTTTCACAAGGAAGGTTCAGCAGAAATTGTGACCGCACCCACCCAAATAAATGAAGTGTTTGCCTCGGAGAAGGACTGAGTTTGGAGGCAGCTTGGCAATTGGCACTGCTGCCGTTGACAACAGTTTCCCTTGTGGAAGGTGTAGGTTTTGGGGTTCTGTTTCCTCCCACACTCTTTCCATTTGCTGCAACCCACTGTGGCTCACAAAGAAGGGCATTTTCCTGGCGTCCTCCTCAGGCCATTCAGCCACGCTGGGCAGCAGGAGCTTCCTGGCAATGATCCTCCCCTACGGAGGCCCTGTGGCCTCAGACTCAGGCTATGTGGCCTCCACCACTCTTTCCTCTGGGCTGCAAGACGCTGTGTCTCACACTGAAGGGGGTTCCTGAATTTGAACAGCGTTCGTACGTACAGCACCACCAAGACTTAGTCAAAAAGTGACATGTGGTGGTGCATCGCATGGAAGTGTGGTGCCAGACCAAACCCAAGGTGATTGGCCTCCTCCTCCAGTCTTTCCTCTGGGCTGCAAGATGCCGTGTTTCACACAGAAGGGGGGTACTGATTTGAACAGCGTTCGTACTACGTACAGCACCACCCAAGAGTTTGTCCGAAAGTGCCATGTGGTGCATCGCAGGCAGTGTGGTGCCAGACCAGACTCAAGGTGATTGGCCTCCTCCGCAACTCAGTCCTCTGGGCTGCAAGACACTCTGACCCAAGGCCAGTGGCATTTAAATTCCTGTCATGCCATTCAGCTCCATCCTTTTTATACTAGAGCTGGCAATGAGCCTGCCGCACTCTGGCTCTGTGCTGTGGTGGTCTCATACTCTGCCTTGTGGCCTGGCCGGAGTGGCCGCCCTTACTCTGGCCTTATGGACGCGTCGACCATAGAGATAGTCCTCCTCCTTGTATAGCCTAGTGGGCTGGGCTGTGGGCTATAAAAATTAAGTCAGAGCAACCCAGAGCCCTATCCCATTCCCATCCCTACCAAAACTATTCCTGGCTGTAGCTACTAGCTAGGTACGTACGTACAACGTAGCTTTAACCACCTCAGGCTCTAACTGTAGTCTAATGCATTGCTGAATGCTGACCAATCCATGACCAAAAGCAGGGTTGCATTGGCTTTGGCTGTATTGCTTGTCCTTTAAGTGTGTGTGACTTTGACTGTGAATGTGAAGTGAAGGCAGAAGGACCTTGGAGATGGGGGGGCAATTTGAGAGGAGTAGAGTAGTAGACCCCTCATCCAGATTTGGGGAGGAACGGAATGTCTTTCTCCTGCTGCCTCTGAGAGAGGTGGAGGGGAGATGGGATGGATTCAAAACCAAACAACAAAAAAGTACAACAAACAGGCACATCAGCCAGACCAAGTAGGGTGGCTGCTGGCTGGTTCAGCATCAGCAGATTCAGCACAGCAGACCAAGAGGGAAAAAAAAGAAATGCAAATTTGTTTCTACCCCAATTTGTTTGCTTAGGATTCACTCTAGCCTTGTTGTGCAGCAGCAAGTCCATCACCCAGGCAACTGTATTTCGCCTGCTCGTTTGCGGGACCTGCACCCGCGCGCCAGCCAATCCCCCTGCCGTTGCCGCTGCCGCCGCCCATGCATGTACCCCCGCGCCCCCGCCGCCCGCGCTACGCCTGCAAGCCGCAAGTCTAGGTCGGACGTCAAAATGCGCGAAATCGCGGCAGAAACGAAAACAAAAAACGAAACGACTAATTTTTTCGATTTTTCGCGAAAAACGGAAATGAAACGAAACGGACCCTAGCCGAAAACGAAACCGAAAACGAAGTTTTTTTTCTGAGTCGTGCCCATCTCTATATGAGATACATACCCCTCCAGGGACGGTGGTAAAGACGAAAGGGCGGAACTGGCCCAGACACGCTATCCCTGCTATTAAACAAGAGGTAGAGGAAATGGCTCAAGCTAGAGGTGATTGAACCATTGTTCAGCCCCTGGAGGAGCTACCCGGTCATAGTACCCAAGCTGGGTGGCTCACTACTTTTTTGTATCGATTTCCGACAGCTAAATTCGGTGTCTAAATTTGATGCCTACCCCATTCCGAAGGTGGGGGATTTAACTGACATGGTGGGGGAGGCACAGTTCCTCAGCACCATAGACCCAACAAAGGGGTCCTGGCAAATCTCCTTGAGAGCCCAGGACAAGGAGAAAACCGCCTTCTCCACCACCAGGGGTCTTTTCCAGTTCCGGTACATGCCTTTCGGCCTCCACAGGGCCGCCACTACCTTGCAACGCCTGATGGACTGGGTATTGGAACCGGTGCAAGATTGCGCAGCCACCTACATAGATGACGTGGTCATCTGTAGCTCATCATGGGAGGAATACCTAGAACATGTTAGGAGGGCCCTCAAAGCCTTGGATGAGGCAGGGTTGAAAGTGAACCCCTCTAAATGCACCATCGGCCTCTCCAAAATCAAATTCTTAGGATTCATGGTAGGGAAAGGGGAAATCCAGCCCTTACAGGATAAGGTCACCAAAATATCGAAGTGGAAGCAACCTCGTACCAAGAGAGAGGTCCAACAATTCCTTGGTCTAATTGGATACTACAGACATTTCATTCCCAGCTTTGCTACCCGAGCTGCCCCCTTGACGGATCTAATCAGGAAGAGGAAGTCTAGAATAGTTATATGGGAAGAGGATCAAAAGAG
>JAHTLZ010000093.1:0-16165 GCA_023846285.1 Phrynocephalus versicolor | reverse complement strand
GATGTGCTTAGGGCATCTAGGCAGCCTAATAGAGATCCTACTGTATACCAAATCTTCCCCAGTATTAACTGAGCTTAAGTTAGGTTGCACAGTAGGAACCTCATATCCACAGGGCCAATATCCACTGATTCAATTATCCACATTCTGAAAATACTGTATTAAAAATATAAAACGAAATGTATTTCTCATGATGGAGTTCTCAGATCTGATCACTAGAAGAAGCCAGAAACCTTGCTATGTATAGTGTTTGCTATTAAAACAGCATTCAATATTTGATGTGTTTTCCAGCATACGAGGGGGAAGCTGGCCTGCAATCGATAATCCATGAATACTGGAGTATAATAATTGTGATTGCAGTTACTGTAATTATCTGCCTGCATAGACCGATTCCAGCATTTTGCCCAGAGGGTTTCGCAAAGCGAAATTAATGCAATAAGCATAAATATCTTATTCCAACTCATTTTTCCTAAAACCTCCTCTCCCATCCACCCTGCACAATATCCATTATTATGGCGTTTCACAGCTTTCCATCATTATAATTGTTTTGGACCTGGAACCCACTTAACTTTAGGACCGATTTCTATTTCAGTGTCCTTTTGCATGGCTATTGCTGCAACCCACCTTAGGCCAGGCAGCAGTGCCACACTAGCCTCAATTCAGCCACTGAAAAACAGTGGAGAAGGACGTAGCAGGCAGATGTTCGAGTGAAAAGGAAAGATCAAATTGTCTTAACTGCAAAACAAGGCAGGCGTGTTAGTCTGCTTTGGCATGCATAGGACAAACAGCACAAAAGCCAAGCCTGACCAGAAACCGACAACCAGAATTCTATTGATTACTTATGTCAAAGCAAGGCCAATGGCGTGAATCCGCCACACAAAATGGTTGATGCTTTTGCTCTGCTCAACAAACAGCACAACTCCCAGCTCATTAACGAGTGGCAATTCACTGCTTCAATTTAGACATGCTTTGGCATAATAAATAATCAATAGAATTCTGGTCCTTACTTTGGGTGTTTGGCATATGTGCTGAAGAGTTTCCCACCACGTTCTAAGCACCGAAAGATGGATTTCTACAGGTTAAACTAGTTGATCCCATGGGGGAAGAATGATCGATCAGGGAAAACTTACAGACACCCGCATCTGCGCAGGTCAGGGATCCATCTTCAGGCACCATGTGTGCATTGTAGCGCTGGTTCGGAATCACTTCGGTCATTTCGCTGGCATGTTGGCGTTCTCCCACTTTTGTCTTCAAGTAGATGCCGAAACCTATGTCAGCCCCTTCGGACATAAACTGCCATCTGTACGGAACAGAAGCGAGATGGGAAAAGGGGATGAGAACAGGGAGTTAGAAGAAAGAGGAAGAGCATTCAGGTCATGCAAACCTCAGCCCTGGCATACACATACTGTCCTGTCCCAAACATTGCCCTTTTAAAAAAGGACATGTCTTAGCTCGTATAGACATTGAAAGAAGGCGAGAGTCTGGGAACCCACCGAAGGGATCGGAAAGGGGTGGTGGGGTCAGTATTTGCAGCTGTGCAAGGCTCATCCTGTGCTAGAATTCCAGATGAGAGACGCTAGATTTATTCCCTTAGTCCTTCTTCAGGAATTAATTCTCGAGGCAAAATCCAGCGCTGGATTCCCAGGGGCAGTTCATGGTTGTATATAATCATGTCCTGGTAACTCCTGCGACACAGCTGGAACTAATGGTATTGGCTCTGCTGTTCTATTAGACTATTCCAGTGACATGGAGAGGGTTTTTTGCTTCTTCTTTTTTGCTGCTTGGATAACAGTTTTAACCTCCATATTAATCTATCAAAGCCCTGTGTTCTGAAGAGGCCACTTCAGCTTTGCATGCAGTGGGGAAACAACACGGCTTCTATATAGAGCACGATACCATAGCCCAGTGGTGGCGAACCTTTGGCACTCCAGATGTTTTGGACCACAACTCCCAGAATTCCAAGCCTGTATTGCCAGTGACAAAGGACAATGGGAGTTGTGGTCCAAAACATCTGGAGTGATGAAGGTTTGCCACCACTGCCATAGTCTCTCGAGACTGAAGGATAACTATATTATACCTTCTCGCTAAGAGAGAATGGTGCAAAGGTTAAGAGCCATGGTTCCCAAGATGGTCTTGGACTAAAACTCCCAGAAGCCTTTGCTACTCGTTGGGTGTGAGTTCTGGTCCAAGAACATCAGGGGACCCAATGATGGGATCCACTAGGTTAGAGCATTTGTCACTGACTGGTGGGCGCTGGGTGCCAATCCAACCTCAATCACAAAGGGTGGGCCAATGGCTTCCACCCCTGCAAGGTTGTTGTGAAGGCAAAAGGATGAGCTGGACGTCTGGTGTGAGGAGAAAGAACAGGACATACGAAGGGCCCCACCTGCCATCCCAAGCTTCTCCCTTCCTCTGCTCCATGCCTCCCCGGTTCAGTTCCTGCCCTGGCTTACCGGAGGACACAGCCCGGAAAGAGGATCTCATATTCCATTTGTTGTGAGGAGCCCCTGTTCACCACTGTGGTGTGCTCGTACTGCTGCTTCAGTTGGTCCCGCATGTAGTATTTCTTTGGGACGTCACCTCCGTAGTTCAGCTGCACACGAAACCAACACTACCATGAGAGGAAGGCTGGGATTCTCGACATAAGACCAGCCTCAGGGGCTACTCGGGCTTAGCTCAGCGCAGCCCATCTGCAAAGGGGGCTGTTGTGGGTTTGGGTGCCCTTGGCTGCCAAGCTGCGCCAGAGCCTAGCTTCTCAAATTCGAGAAGGGCAGTACGGAGAAGAGCAGAGCCGGCCCTGCCATTGGGTAGGAAGCTGGCAAGGCCAGGGCTGAATCATAGAACCATAGAGTTGGAAGAGACCTCAAGGGCCATCCAGTCCAACCCCCTGCCATGCAAGAACCCCATCACAATATTTTCGACAGATGGCCATCCAGCCTCTGCTTAAAAACCTCCAAAGAAGGAGACTCCACCACCCTTTGTGGCAGCATATTCCACTGCTGAACAGCTCTAACTGTCATGAAGTTCTTCCTAATGTTCAAATGGAATCTCTTTTCCTGCAGTTTGAAACCATTGCCCCGAGTTCTAGTCTCTGAAGGCATGGAAAACAAACCTGTTCCCTCTTCAATGTGACATCCTTTCAAATATTTCAACATAGCTCTCATATCCCCTTTCAGCCTTCTTTTTGAAAGGCCAAACATTCCCAGTTCCCTAAGTCATTCTTCGTAAGACATTTCTTCCAGACCCTCAATCATCCTGGTCGCCCTCCTCTGAACACATTCAAGATTGTCAACATCCTTTTAGATTGAGGCGCACAGAACTGGACACAGGACTCCAGGTGGGGTCTGTCCAGGGCAGAATAGAGTGGTGCTATCACTCTATTCTTGTGAAAGAAGGGTCCAGAGCTGCACAGAGGGAGGAGTCAGCAGCGCTTCTCTTCCTGCTCTTGGGGTGGGACAGCGTGGTCCACAACCACCCCTGGGACACATAGCCTGCCCCCGCCCTCAGATGCTTGTGAGGCGGGAGAACTGTTTTGCCCAGAGCCATACTTTTCCAGCACTAAGATCATTTTGTTCCATGTTGAAGTCCCCCTTCCTCCAGCCCCCACCCAACCGCCAACAGATGGTGACCTCCACTGACCTCTGACCTGGCTCAACCTGACACAACTTCCCTCTGGCGGCAAGGGTGTTCCGTATGACCTGAGTCTTCAGCGCCTGTGAAGCATCCTTACCTTGGCCTTACACTTGGGATCTCCGTCTGGGTCCATGAGGGTTCCCCCATACTCCACAGGCAGTTCCTTCGGGTCAATGTGCTTTTGCAAGGCTTCTTTCCAGTCAGCTGGGGGAATGGGGGAGGGGGGGAGGTGATTTTTTTTTAAAAAATTACAACCTGGCTTCCCCAATTACCCAGTTCATCCAGCTGACAATTTCCCATCCAAAGCTTTTTTTAAAAAAAAACCTTTCGGCTTTTCACCTTTGCATCTCACTTATGAAACAAGACGGTCCTGATTTGGCCCTCCATAGCTCTGGGGTGAGATCCTCATCGCTAGAATGGCCCAGCAGAGCATTAGCGATGAGGGGTAAAAGAAAGGGGTGGTCACTGTTCCTATGTGGCTCCCTCCTTTTGCCAGCAGAAACAGGAGGAAGAGATCATGGAATCGGAGAATCCTGAAGTTGGAAGGTGGTGGATTGGGTTCCTTTTTCCTAGGTGCAGGACCTGGCATTTATCCCGGCTGAATTTCATTCTGTTGTTCTCAGCCCAAGGTTCAAGGCTCTCTAGGTCTTTTTGAGTTTTTGTCTTCTGCCTTCTGTATTCCACCCAATGTTGTGTCACCTGCAAATTTGACTAGCAGTCTCTGTGCCCATGATCCAGGTCATAAGTAAAAATGTTGAAGAGCAATGCCCTTAAAACTGAGCCCTGGGGCATCCCACTTACTACCTCCTCCCAGTTTGATAAGGAGTCATTAATTGTCACCCTCTGCGTACGATTCTATAGCCAGCTGTGTCTCCCCCTAACAATTACCCATCCATCCGACACCCAGTTAGTTTGTCAAAGGATAAGGAAATGTATGATAAATTTGGAGTGGCAAATTTAAAACTAAGCCCCCTTGTTGCCCATTGCTGAAATGCTGGTGAGCTTTTTGTATGTGAGCAAGAGATCTCTTTCTCAGCAGCAGCCAAACATTCCAAAACGACAACTGATGCATGCGTGCCCGCGCCCAACTTACAACCCACCACAAAAAAGTGAGGGGAAAACACAACTAAAATCTGAATGCATGGCGAGATTCCAAAAGAAGAAATTCAACTTCATGCCAGTAAACTGCATTTAAGAAGTAATAAGTGTTTTAAAACCCTCGCGGGTTTTGCTAGGTTGTCCCTGAACAACTTTGTGCCAGCGCGATGAAGACGCTGTAGTGAACAACCGAAAAAGGACATTGCTTTTGTGATTCCGTGCAAGATCTTGACATTTCTAGATGTAAAAGAGGAAGGGATTTGCTTTCAGGAAAACAAGCACACATGCAGGAAAGACACACCCCTCCGAATGTTGTGTGTGTGTGTGGGGGGGAGGGCTTCCTCCCGCTTTTTTGGGCCACCCTTCCAACTGTTGTCGGACTCTGGATTGGGGAAGTCAACTGAATCAGGGGAATTCTTCTGAACGGAGCCATTCATGTGGCCCCAAATGCTGAAACCTTCTGAGGGTCACAGGGAAAAGTCCTAATGAGGGCAGAGAAAGAGGAGTCTGGCCCAGCAGGAAGCAAGGAATCAGCAAAATGTGAATTTTTTTTCGGGGGGGGGGGATAGGTAGTGATTCCCTGCACCCTAAGCATGATAGGATTCACAAGGCAGGGAGGGAGAGAGAGAGAGAGAGAGACTGGGGGAATTCAAGAGAAAGCTGGACAACCATCGTTCACCTTTGATGGGATTTGTAATCCTGTCCTGATCAGGACTGGACGCCCTCGTATGCTCCTTCCGACTCCCATTCTTCTAGGGCTCTGTGATTCAAGGGAAAGGTTGTAGCTGTTTGCCGCATGGGCACACAAGCATCGTATAAGGCTTCCGAAAACTGTCGGCTGCAAAGTCAGCCGCTCGGCAGTTCGAATCCCGGGTGCCACACAGCGGAGCGAGGTCCCACTGATAACCCCATCTCCTGCCAACCTAGCAGTTCAAAACCATGTCAATGCAAGTAGATAAATAGGTACCGCTGTAAAAAGCGGGAAGGTAAAACAGTGTTCCCTTGCAGCCCTGCGGGCCACATGGCCACAGAGTTGCGCAACACTGGCTCTTCGGCTTGAATATGGAGATGAGCACCGCCCGTAGAGTCGGACACGACTAGCACGCATGTGCGGGGGGGGGGACCTTTACCTTTTACCTTTTTTATGACCCCATCAGGATTCCCAGTGTGGCGCAGTGGGGAGAAGCTGCAGAACAGGGTTCAAATCCCCACTTGACTGTGGAAACACACTGGGAGAGTGGAACACCTTAAATCTCTCACCTTAAAAGCTCTATTAAGCCCCCATCCCCACTCTTGGCCTTCCGGAAAAGCCTAAAGGCCTGGTTTTGCCAGCGTCCCTGAGGTGAATTAAGCAGCCATCATTCCTGGGAATGGCTAAGCTTTGCCGCTTATTCAGAATAATTAATCATACGTTTATGTTTGTTTTAGATGCTTTGTAGATTTTTATATCTACTGTCTCATCGTGTTTTGTACTGTAAATCTCTAGGGAGATGGGTAGTGACAAATCTAAATAAAATAAAATAAGATAAAATAAAATAAGTCAGTTCTGTCGTGACGGCCCAGATCATTCAGACACACACACACACACACACACACACAGAGAGAGAGAGAGAGAGAGAGAGAGAGAGAGGAACCCATTGATTTCAGCGGATGCCACTTCCCAGCTTTCTCGGGGAAAGGAGGTCAACACGAGATCACACATCCTGCCCTGCCAAGCCGCTTCTCACCTCCCAAGATAACAATCTTCTTGCGGGTATCTTCGCTCAGAAAGCGCTTCACCAGGTTGTAGGCCACGGGAAACAGCTTGGGGGGTGGTGAAGGCAAGAAAAGCGGGGGGTGGTGAAGGCCTAATGCGTAACAGGAAAAGAGCAAGCCAGAGCATCTGTCCAACCCCCCCACCACCACCACCACAAACTCCACCCAAGAGAGGAGACCTTGATACACACCTTTAATGACAAATATGCGCTTAAGGGACTCGGGGAAGTTCTCTTCAAACATCGAAAGAAGCTGGAAGTGAGGAGGAGAAAAAACACGCCAAGAAAAACCCTTTTTTAGAAAGAGAGCTTCGGGCCAGACCAGCCTGTTGCTCGATCCAGCCAAGTCTGTCTCTGCCTAATATCGAGAGGGAGCTTTAAAAAACCCGCTACAAGGTTCATCCTGCAAATGGACCGGGGCCACGTCGGTGTCTAAAAGACATTCTGTGCAAACAAGCTCCGGTTCCCTGCACAGGTGAGCAGCGAAACAAACCTCCCAGGCTTGCTTCCTCACGGGTTGTACAAACGGGAAGAGCTGTGAGGTGCTGAACACTAACCCCATCCCTTTAGGACCACAAGTGCTGAGTCCTGGGTGCCCTTGAGTCCTCTTAGGGGCAAAACAGCACCTTTTCTCTGTGAAACTAAATACATAAATTAATGGGGAAAGTGAAGGGTTGGAAATGGCTGCTTGTCAGCTGCAGCAGCCTTGAGCTCTCTTATCTTTTAACTCCTTTTAAACTTTAATTCTTTTATCGTCTTTACTCACATTGTTTTCTTTTTAATTTTACTAACTTCCCTAAGACACCCTCCAGAGCTACATTGCTGCTCATTTGGATTGTTATTTTTATTATCCTTATCATGGGTAAAAAAAAGAAGCGGCAGAGATCGCCCACAGGGTCTGGCTCTGGCTCCCCAGCCAAAGCTGCTAAACAGCTGCTGCGTATTGACGAGATAATTTCCCGGACCGCGACCACGACGGAAACTGTAAGTCAACCAGCCAACATTGTTTCTTCAAGCTAATATGCAATTTTGGGAACAACTTTGGATATAAACACGGACACCAGACAGGATGCTCCCTCTTTGCCTATCCAGGGATCGATCCAGTCAGCTCAATCAGCCCGGTCCCAGGTGTCTTCGCCATCCCTATCTAAGGAGGCTCCCGAGGGAGCTGGATTATCCGGACTGGCACAACCTGCATCAAACAACCTGGGGCTGACCAGTTATCAGTTGCTGAGCCTACTCGGAGAGCACAGCATTGTCACTGGGAAAACAGTGCTGGCTATATTTCGGAAGCTTGAGCATATTTCTCATCAATTGGCTATGGTCCAGAATTCCTTAATGAACAGCAGTAAAGAAAGTCCAATCTCACACATGGAGTACAAAGCCAACCACTCTTTATCCGGGGGTGGAACGCAGGCAAAGAATTCAAAGAATAAGCCAACAATTGCAGCCACCATCCGACGTCTTCAAGCGGCTCAAATAACAGTTGAGATTAAAGATAATTACACCAACAGAGGAAGCTGGTCTAACAGACAGAGGGTGTTGTTCTCTCTGAGTACATGACTGCAGACAGTAAATGACTGCGGACAGACGTGAACCAAATTGATCTAAAAGCCCTGGAGTACCTACCCAGGACCTTTCACACACCAAGGCTACTTCTGGGGTTCGATAGACCAATAATTCCACTAATGTTGCTTAGAATGGGAAGGTTTCTAAGCTCCTTCAACATAGCTGCCAGAAAGGCAGCGCATCAAACTTCAATTCTCCCTAATAACTTAACACTGCACGAGGCTGAAAGCTTGGAGAAGCTGACAACATACCTTGAACAATCCCTAGAGGGAATATCAACAGCCTTACATTCTATATCGACAGATGTGATGCCAGATGAGATTGTGGGGGGTGCTCATCCAGAGAACACCCCCGAAGCATCAAGCTCCCAGGAAGTGCTCTGTGCTCCAGCCCGCGATTTCTTACACACATCTCTGACTTATAAAGTTAATACCCCGTGGGCTTATAGTAAGTCCCTGCCTGAATCGGTTGGAAAAGACCTTTTACTGCAATCGGACATGGATGGTGACGAGGTTACCATGGAAGGAGCTGTGGCAGCTTCTAATGATCTTCTATGGGACCAACAAACAAAGATCCTCTCAAGCATGGTCAATGCAAACGTCAAGCAAACATACAATTTGGAAGATCAGATTCAGCAGACCCACTCACCCCCTCCTCTTTCGGAGGCTGTAGCCTTGCAGTCTGCTTTGTCTTTTCCTAAGGAGCCCTCTTCTTCCCTTGCTGAGGCCTGCTCTTTAATATCGCCGAACTCCCTCCCTGTGGCTAACGAAGTGGTCAACAACCTCACTGATACATCTGATCATCCCGTGAAAGTCTGTTCTCTCCAGTTTCTAACCTCCCTTGCTCAAGCCGTGATCCAGCAGCCCATCCTGGAAACAACTCACACTAAGACTCCCATTATTGCACCTGATCCAAGGGACATCACACCACCTAGAGCTATGAACCAGGTCCCTATTGGAAGAGTATCCTCTGTTCCCTCGACATCTGGGAGCCTGCCACCCAATGATATCTGACATTTAGCTGGCTCTCCTGGCCCATCTTCCCTGCTATGCCCACCTACGATGTCCTATTTAAGACTGCTCTCCTGGAATATTGCAGGCTGGGCAAACAAACAAACAAACAAAAAACGACCCTGTTTTTCTAAGTTTTCTTAGGTCTTTTGATATTATCTTGTTGCAGGAAACATGGGTATTGGGCCAGGACGAAATTAATATTAATGGGTACAAATCATTTGCACTACCAGCTGTTAAATCTAACCCCAAGGGTAGGCCCTCTGCTGGCTTAGTTGTACTGGTCTCTGTTCTGTCTAAAGCACGCTGTTTAACTATTTCTCCAGGGATTTGTAAAATGCAAGCTGTCAAGGTCTGCACCTATGGTGCCAAGCTTATTTTAGTTAATGTTTATTTCCCCCCTTCTCTCGACACCCCTAGGAGAACTGCACTTTGGAGTGACTTCCTAGCTTGTATTGACAATTTAAAACAATCCCACCCTCTCGCTGAACTTATTCTGGCAGGGGATTTTAACTCCAGAGTTGGGACCACCAATCAAATTTTCTATAAAACAGGGGTAGCTGAGGATGACTATCCTCCGCCTCCCCTATGTAGTCTGCCCAGGAGGTCTAAAGATTTGTACTACAATGCTGCTGGGTTAGAGCTTGCTAGATTTTCCATTTGTACGAATTTGCTTTGGCTCAACGGTCTATTCGAATTCCCTAATGCTGGAGAACATACTTTTGTATCTCCTCACGGATCCAGTGTCGTCGATTACTTCTTAGTTTTGACAACAATGAAGCAGCGTGTAGTACACTTTGCAGTCGGTGACTATATTCTTAGTGACCATCTCCCTCTTACCTTACCTCTCAATCTGCATGTGCATAAAGATCCACACACTGGGGATGCTGATAACTCACTGTTGAGGTCAAAAATTCTGGTCAACAATGATCTCCCCATCCAATTTCAACAGTTAACGTTAGCTCAAGGAAGTAGAAAACTTTTATTAGCTGTTCAAGAGAACCCTGATTCTCTCACTCAAATCAAATCCTTTGAATCCTTTATCAATCTCATCTTTCAGTCTCTGAGTCTTAAGTCCACTCCAACTAGTCATAGGCAAGCTCACAATAACCAAAATTGGTTTGATAAAGAATGTAGAGAGCTCAAGGCACTAATACGTGCATCCCATATGGACTTTAGAAAGTCCAACATTCATAGCCATTTAGTGAAATATTTTCAGTATAAAAATCAACTCAAGGTCCTTCTCTTGAAGAAAAAGCAAATTTTTCACCATGAGCAATGGAACAGGCTACACCAAGCCATATTGCAGAATAACACCAGGCAATTTTGGTCAATTGTTACAGGATCCCTCAGATCAGATGTGCACGATCCAGCTGCAGTTTCACCATCTAGGTGGATCCAATATTTCTCAGACGACTTTTTTGATAGGAAGAAACTTGCAGCCAGTGGTCCCGACTTCTCCGCATCTAACCTCCCTGAATGGCCTCCAGTACATCCAGAGGAGATTCACAAGATTATTGTGCAATTAAAATCAGGCAAAGCTGCTGGCCCTGACGGTATTCCTCCGGATCTTTTAAAATATGATCCAGATTGGTGGGCCACTTTACTTGCCCCTCTCTTTTCAACTATCAATAGAACTGGCCTCATACCTAAAGACTGGACAACTGCTATTATTGTTCCCATTCACAAAAAGGGGGATCCTAACTCACCAGGGAATTATCGACCCATCAGCCTGTTATCTGTAATTGGCAAAGTTTACACCAAATATCTAAGCAACAAGCTCTCTTCTTGGATTGCTACCGAGAACATCCTTGGCCCGAGCAATCTGGATTTTTGCCAGGGTAAATCTACCTTAGACAGCTGTGTAATTCTCTCACATTTGGTGCATAAACAGGTCAAGAAGTGCAAGGGTAGGCTTTATGTGGCTTTTCTTGACCTGAAGAGCGCTTTCGACTCAGTCGACAGAGTTAATCTGGGAAAAATTATCCAGATGGGACATTGATAAAATTAAGAGCTTTACACACTAATACATCCTGCAAAGTCAGAGGCTCTCAGATTGGCAATTTAACCCAAACCATTATAACCAACAAAGGAGTCAAACAGGGCTGCATTCTAGCCCCAACACTTTTTAATCTATTCCTCAATGATCTAGCTCCAACTCTGTTGGCAGTAGATAGCCACTGTCCAAAATTGGGTTTGGTCCAAGTCCCATTGTTATTGTATGCTGACGATGTGGCACTTTTTCCCCGTACCCGCATAGGTCTTAAACGTTTACTTGATAGAGCTTCTGATTATTTTGAGGCCAACAAACTAGCAGGGTCAACTATTCAAAATCCAAGATCATGGTTTTTGCAAGTAAATTTAAAGCGTTCAAATGGGTCTGTAAGGGAAATGTCATCGAGCAGGTTAAGTCATTCAAGTATCTGGATATCCACAACAATTATAGACATTCATGGACTTCTCATTGTAAGTCTGTTTTAAATTCATGCAACATTTCTTCCAGCACAATTTTGCGCTTCTTCTTTAACTATAGTAATAGGTATGTCCCTGCTTCTTTGACAATATTTAAGGCCAAGACTCTTGCCCAAGTGTTATACGGGTCTCCAATCTGGTACAGAGCCATAGATTGCTCAGTTGAGCGTATACAAGCCTCATTTCTGAAGAGTATCTTGGGCCTACCCAGATGTGTACCCTATGCTGTTCTCTGTTTAGAAACAGGTATGAACACAGCTGAAGACTTTGCCTTGGCTAAGATCAATAAAATTTTGGCTTGGAATCTTTTACAACCCAGTCCAATCTCGCCTACTGTATCAACTCTTGCTAGACCTCGATCTCCCGGTAGAGATTTCCGATGTACTTGCTACACTTAAAACAGCAGGATTGGACATTGAGCAGCTTGGTATGCTTAGACAATCTGAAGCCTATAAGACTATTAAAGATAGGCTACTGGATATTGAATGGCAAGAACTGTGCAGTGAAGCCAACACCACATGCTCCCCCCTTCAATTTAACATCCCGGTTTGCCCTGGGAAGCCAGCCTTTTTCCTCACCCACCTGACATGCCCAGAGGCTTGTAGGGCTTACTCACTTGTTAGATGCAACTCTTTTCCATCTGCTTTGTTGGCGGGCAGGTTTGGTGGAATCCTCCATTCTCAGAGGTTCTGTCCATGTCAAACCAACTGTGTAGAAACACTTGAACATATTTTTTCTACTGCCCACTTCATGATACACTCCGTAAGAAACATCTGTCCTCAGTCCTTGGAAGGATGCAGGGGTGGGAAGACTCAACTAGGCTTACGTTTCTTCTCTCCACACGTCACCTTCTTTCTGGAGGAGGTGGCAACTTTCGCTTCCAAAATTTTAGCAACTCAGCGCCCTGGGCTCTCCTCTCCTCCCTCTTCTGTTTTCACTATTAGTTCATTATATCAGAACTATTGCCTGTTTGTTCCTGGTTTTGCTTTTGAACTGTACTATTAACTTGTCTGTTGTTTTAATGCCAATAAAGATCTCTTAACTAACTAACTAACTACAGTGGTACCTTGTATAACGTAATTAATTCGTTCCAAATCAAATTACGTTATACAAGGTTTCCGTTATACAAATCCTAGTTCCCATAGGAATGCATTGAAACTGGATTTAATCCGTTCCAATGCATTCCAATGGCGCTAGGTTTTTTTGGGGCGGGGGGGTGGGCGGGAATTCCCCCCCCAACCTCTTGCCGAGACCCGGGGAATTCCCCCCCGCCGGCTCACCTCTTCTGGGAGGCGGGAGAGCGCACCGGCGGCGGCGGCGGCCTCCCTCCCCTGCCCTCCCTCCCCCACGTCCTCTTCCCCACTGCCGGCTCACCTTTTCCGCCAGGAGGGAGAGCGCACCAGCAGTGGCCTCCCTCCCCTGCCCACCCTCCCCCGCTGCCGCCTCCGAGCAATCCCCAAAGGCGCTGGGGGTCCGGGTGGGGGTGGGCTCTTCAGCTCACCGCAGCCACCGGGGGCGAGGGGAAATAAGGGCGAGATCCTCGGCTGCTGCGGACGCGCGGTTTGTCCGCTCCAGCCGGCGCCCCCCCACCCATCGGAGCCTCTTTCTCCTTGCCGGGGGAGGGCTCCCGGCTTAGTCCTGGTGGCCGAGGATCGGGGCCTTTCCCTGACAGGCCGCCGATCAGCTGGGCTCCCTGATCGGAGCCTTGATAAGGGCTCCCCTGCAGGAGCCTCAACGGCCTCAGCGGCGGCGCGAGAACATACAACCAGCCTTTGGGACAGGCGGGGCGGCTTCTCCTGGCCACGCTTGCCCTCGTCCTTCGCGCTTGGCTCCCTCCCACCTTGGGAGGGGCGGCCCGGCAGAATGACGGGAGGGTTTGTTTAGCGAAAAATCCCGAAAAAAATCCGCCCCCTCCTCTTCCCGGGCGGCCGCAGGTGGTGGGCGGGGGAGGAGGGGGGTGGATTTTTTTTCCGTTGTACGGATTTTTCGCTATACAAACCCTCCGTTATACGAGGTACCACTGTAATGGGGAATTTGCAGAATGCAAGTGGTAAGACCCTACTACTGAGTGTTCAGTGATGCTTAAAATACAAGCGCACATGGCTGGCTGGCTGGCTGCTGGCTTTCTAGATCTGTACTTTCTACAGGCATAAAGTCAATTTCTGGGTATGGAAATACTGGCACCATCCTCCCTCCTGTCGTTTTTCCATCATCAGCCCTTGAACAGATTCATTACCTATTAAATGGTGCTTCTGTAGAGCTGTCCAGCAGCTCAAAATAGGCCACTAAGTCTGCAAAAACCAGAGTTGGGGCAGCATTTTCCCACTGGGATACACTGGTTTCCTAAACGCCCTCACCTCAGAATAGGCCTCCACTGCGGGTTTCCAGAGATGCTTCAGGCCCAGGCCTTCAAAATCATAAATCATCATGATGGTTTCAAATCTTCTGCCCTAGCTTTTAAAAAAAACGGAGAGAGGAGAAATAAAAATGGGGGTTCTGCAGACACTTGTACTGTATTCCTATTATCTATGGCTTTAGCAGCAAAGATTCACAGTTCATGTTTCTATTGGCAGACCCATGGTAGCTAACAATGCAAAAATAAATTTTAAAAAAGGAGAAAGAAGGAAGGAGTTGCTAGATATTTTATTTTCCCATTGGAACAGGAGGGGGGAGACACCTTCTAGCCAATGGAAGGTGGTGGCTCCCATGTCAGAGGGGCAGTAAATCCATTCCAGATTTACAGAAGCTGAGGGATAACATTTGGCACTTTGAGAATGGCTCCTGCAAAGTATGGACCAAAGCCCAGAGTGGATTTGCTACCGGCAACCTCTGCTGCTCCCCACCAAAAGATGTTAAACAGCTATACAGAATATTCTTCCTTAACTGGGGTAGTAAGTCAGTGAGTCAGTCAGTCAGTCATTTTTCACAGGTGCACATCTATTTTCATAGATGCACTTGTGAAGGTGACAGGGCCAAGACGATCTGGATGATGTGAGCACCCATGGCAGCTCATATAGGTATATACCATCTTTAAAATAGAATCATGGAATGAAAGGGTTGGAAGAGACCTCAAGGGCCATCCAGTCCAACCACCTGCCATGCAGGAACCCCCATCACACTATTTCCGACAGGTGCCCATACAGCCTCTGCTTAAAAATCTCCAAAGAAGGAGACTCCACCACCCTCCTTTCTGGCAGCATATTCCATTGCCAAACAGCTCTAACGGTTGGGAAGTTCTTCTGAATGTTCAAATGGAATCTCTTTTCCTGTAGTTTGAAACCATTGCCCCATGTCCTAGTCTCTGAAGCCATGGAAAACAAACCTGTTCCCTCTTCAATATGACATCCTTTCAAATATTTAAACATAGTTATCATATCCCCTCTCAGCTTTCTTTTGTTAAGGCTAAACATTCCCAGTTCCCTAAGCTGTTCCTCATAAGACATTTCCCCCAGACCAACCATCCTGGTCGCCCTCCTCTGCACCCGCTCCAGGTTGTCAACAAAACCATGGAGAAATGCAAGAAGCAACCTTGATCTCCCGAACAACTCCCCGCGGTCGAGACTTTTTCTTGGGCAGCCTCTGCCTTTTTGCGGAGAGAGGGGCGGGGGTGTGGCTGGATCGGACCCCCCCTTGCGATGCCCCACTGGGAGCCCCACCGGAGCAGAAGTGGAGGGGGAGGAGGTCGTTCTTCATAGGGATTCCCGCACGATTGGCTCCTTTTTACAAAGCCAGCGCAGGAGGCCTGGCTGACGATCCGCGCGCCTCCTTTTTTCCGGGGGGTGGGAGCAGAGTTTGCATAAGGACATTTATTATATAGGTGGGAATCCCATCAATTCAAATCGGTAGGACGGGGGCGAGGAAGAACCAGAGGAGAAGCAAAGAAAGGACTTATTTCGGGGATCCTCCTCCCCCCCAAACAAAGGATGGAACCCCCCCTCCCTCTGCGCACCCTCCTGCGCTCACCTTGGCCAGCGCCTCCTCCTGCTTGGGACTCAGGTCTCCGACGTGGCCGCTCATCTTCCCACCAGCGCAACCGCCGCCTACCTGGCCAGCATCCGCCGCCACCAGCTGGGGGCTTTCATGACGGTCCCGGCTCTCAAGCCCCGCCCACTCGCACGAGGACACGCCCCTCCCCCTCAAAGACACGCCCCCCACCCTTCGGAGCGATCCGGGTTGGGAGACCGGGTGTGAACGCGCGCGCGCACACGCACACGCGCGCCGGGATTTGAAACGCCACCCACCTGCCTTTGCACGTGGGAATGGGGGCAGGACGGGGGAAACGGGACTTGTGGGGGGGGGGAAGGCTGGGAAACGAGCGAGGGGGGAGAGGCAGATGCACCGCAGTCTTGGCTTTCGTGTGTGTGTGTGTGTGTGTGTGTGTGTGTTGGTGTGTGTGTGTGTGTGCATTTTTTGGACCACGACTAGCAAAACATGATACTAATATACCGGGCGTGCTGGTCAGGGGGCGGCGGATTCTCCAGTCCCGAAAAATAACTTTTTTAATTATTGCGATCTAATTCTTCCAAGTTCTAAAGCTGTTGTTTTTTTGTTGTTGTTCTGTTTTGTTTCAAAGGACGTTCTCCGGGGTTTCCGTTCCTGGCGTGTCATGCAAGGCGACACGCAGATGTCTAC
>JAHTLZ010003609.1:0-18854 GCA_023846285.1 Phrynocephalus versicolor | reverse complement strand
CAGGAATGTGAGAAATGTTTTCCGCAGAATTCTAACTTTCTGAAACACACGGGAATCCATACTGGAGAGGAATCGCAGAAATGCCACATGTAGGAAATGGCATGGTACCTAATGGACAGCTCATTCCAATTACATCAACCTGGCTCACCTGATCATGCAGGGATTTCATGCTGCAGACCCTGTCAACGGGTGAATTTCATCTGACAGGGTCTAGAAGACAAGTGTGATCTGCAGTGGCCCTAGCCCTCTGGATCAGCATGCCTCTGGAAGTGAGACAGGCACCCTCACTTCTGGCCTTCCTGAAGAATCTGAAGACTTGGTTCTGCCTGCTTGCCTGGAGTGGAACAAGTAGCCAGCAATCATGTTGATAAGTTGAAATTTGTTTTAAAAATAACTCTTTCTCTGCTTCATCTTGTTCTTTGTTGGCAATGACACACTCAGAGGTAGTCAAATAGTAAAAGCTTTATTAAAAGATAGGCTTGCAGCAGTACAGAAAGTATTTGAAAACACAGAGCACAGATAAAGGTTAGTAGAATCAGTGGTACAAATCCCAAGCCCCTCCCCAGCTCAAGGGAATAAGGGTCCCTTAAGGGTTTGAGGCAGCATAAGCCTGCTGTCCGGGACAGACTTCAATGTCTTCACCAGCATCTTATATGCCCTTCCCTGTGACATCAAACTTAGGTATCCTACACGTGCCAACCCTCACATGTTTTCTTCGCTCATACCCAGTTGACCGCCAAAAGCCAGAATGAACCAACCAGTTTGTTGATAGTTCCAAGTTCGCCTCCCACTCCTAGCTAACCGCAATGTTCACTCTCAGGAAACTGACACCCCCCACAACTTATTTTCTCTCCACTCATGCCAACCCTTAGCTGCAGAGAAAATGGGTCACTGAGACCTCCTGTTTTCTCAGGGAAGTGATAGTCACAGTCAGGATCTGTTACTATTTTTATAACATAATGCTTATAATAATTTTGACTTTTCTCATCCTTATCAATTCTTATCAATGTCGAGGGCTAACATCATACGAGTCCATCTCTTTTGAAGCCCTGCCACTTACCCAAATGATTGTTTATATGCATTTTGTTGTGATTTTTTTTACACTTTTTAATATTTATTGTTTTATTGTGTTGTATGTTGTAAATTCCCCAGAGGGGGGCGACATATAAATAAATTAAATTAAATTAAATTAAATTAAATTAAATAAGTAAGTTTTGCTCACAATTGTAACTTTTTGAAACACCAGAGAATCCATACCAGAAAGAAGCCATAAAAATGCCAGGAGTGTGGGAAATGTTCCTCTTGGAATTCACAGCTTTGAAAACATTATGAAATCCACACAGGACAGAAACCAGGCATATGCTAGCAGTGTGGAAATATTTTGTTCAGAATGTATATCTTCTTGATCATCAGAGGATCCATACAGGATCGATTGTATGCACGTGTCTCTTAAATCAAAGGGATTCTTTGGATACCAAACAATGATAGGCCGTTAGGCACTCAAGAAATGCCAAGAAGATCAGTACTGGAGTAAGATTTCATTTTTATTTCCTATATAATATAACCCTAATGAATCAAAGAAAGGGGTTCTTTCACTCTACCATTCACTCAAGACATACATACTTATCAGGGGGACACTTTGCTCAAGTATTGGTCAGTCCTTTGCCAAAGAGGTGGATGCCTGGTCACAGCAGTTGATAGGATCCAGGCGCACCCTATGTCCATCTCCATTTTCTTTTTTAGAATATCCAGATGCTAGGGCGGTGCTAGGGTGGACTCCTGAAACCATGTGGGTGTTTTCTCTGAAGCAGTCTGTTAGCCCTGCTATCTCAATCCTATACCAGACACTTCCCTTTATTTCTGCACAAACAAGTCCAACTTTTATCTCATGGTTCCAAATTCTCATACCTCCAGTCACCACAGTTTCTCTAGACTCCTATAAAAGTCCTTTGATATAAAATTGATTTGAATCAAATCTGCCTCCATTTTGTGTCCCCCTGGTTCTTCTCCTCACCCGACAATTACAGAAGTCGGCAAAGTCCTTTAAATGTCAAGGCCTATTCAAGGTTATTGAAACTTCCTGCCTTCATGGAAATATTCAGAATAGAAATGTATTGTCATTGTACATATGCACAATATGTGTTAGGTTTTCTGAAGCCTGAGATGCTGACAAGCTGCAACTGAAAAGAATTATCTCACAGTAGAAACTCACATGTGTTGTGTTTTGTATTTAAGGAGCAATGGTTTGAGCCTAGTCCTCCTCCTCCTCCTCCCTTTTTTCTCCCTTTTCCTCTGCTGGGTGGTGTTGGCATTTCTTTTGTAAGAGAGCTCTACATGTGTTTTGGAACTGACTTCAAATAAATCCTGGCTTGATTTATGAAGAACTCAACTACTTGTTTGCAACTCATTTACTGTGCAAAATTATAAACTCTGCAAAGAGGGATGTTCGCGGTAGCGCAGTGGAAGTGTAAACTGGACCAGAACCGTGAAACCTCTTAGGTTATGGAAAACAGCAACTGCAATGTGTAGAGATACGATAAAAAACAGCTAAGAGGTGAGAGGAGTCTGCTTGGCTGTAAATCAGAAATAATTGTGAACTGTGGCAGTGAAAAGGCTTGTGTTAAAGGTCTTCAGTCAGGAGAACTGCATAAGAAAAATGTATAGCTTCATTAAATGAAAAAGAAAAAGGCTAGTTAAATCTTTCGTTGGGTTTCTTTTTGTAAATAACCCAGGACAGTAGTAGACTGTTAATGAATAAGAAGTATGTGGAAATAAAAAGGGGGAAAGAAGCTGAGAATTAAAGAAAGAGGAGAGACACACCCATAAATGGGCAGCAGAAAACTTTCAAGTTCCTTTTCAGAAGCTGAATGCCTTTAATTATGAACAGTGAGCAAAAAGAGCTCAGATTTGGTTGGAAGCTAAAGATGTGTGGTCAGAATATGTTCAAAGGCAAAAACCTGTTGTAGCTGTTGCTGCAGGTGCCACAGCAGAGGAACAAGCGGAGGTACATGCTCAGAATAGAGAGCATGAGAGAATGGACACAAAGGCCAGATGTATGATAATGGTTTCAATGCAAGATTCTCAGTTGTCCGATATTGAAGGTCTAAGGTCTGCATTTGAAATGTGACAAGCCCTTAGACGTGTTCATCATAAAAATATGCCTGGGGTGAAGGTGAACATTAGGCGTTCTTTGCATGCAATGAAATTGAGACCAGGGGACAGTATGATTGAGAACACTTCGCAAATGACTGATTATTTTAATCAATTAAATTATCTGGGTTGGGTGTTTCCTAAAAACATTAACATTTATACACTACTGAGTAGCCTGCATGAATAATTTGAAAGCCTTTTTCTTACTTTGCAAGTGTTGCCAGAAGACCAGTTAAACATAAAGTATGTAGCTGGTGGATTGTGTGAACAAGAGTCTCAATACCAGAGAAAGCGAATTGAAAATCCAAATGCCACAAGTGTTGTATGTTTTGAAAACTCACAACAAGGAGGAGCTGCCAGACAAACAAAGAAGTTTCCCAAGTGTTTGCAATGGGCAGCAGGTCATGTTTTCGATGTGGCAGCAGATTTCATTTGATGGCAAGGTGTCCAGAAAAACCACAGCAATTTCAGCAACATAAGGCTGGTTTTCAAAGCAATCAAGAGAGAGGACGGAGAACCAAACATGAGAACTATAAACAACACAGAAGAAGTGTTGATAAAGGACTATCTGCAGTGACAGTACAACAAGCGTCTGAAAGGAATCAACAAAATATGAAAAGAATAATTGACAGTGGAGCACGTCACAATTTAATTCCAGATACATTACAAGGTCATCTTACAAACTGTAAAACTTTCACAACTGCAAAAACAGTAACTATTGCAGATAATAGCAAACGAGAAATGAAACAAAAAGGCACTATTTATGTTGATTGTTTGCAAACTAACCTTTCTGTTTTTATTCTTCCAGGGATGAAGAATGGTCTTTTAAGTGTGTCAAACCTGGTAAAAATTAGTTTTAAGGTGGAATTTGAAAATAATATTAGTTTTATTTCAAAAAAGGGAGAGAATTGGTCAAAGTTTCCTGTAAGGAAGGATTTTTTGTTTTATATGAGGAATAATTAACAGTAGGTAGCAGTTTAAAGATTGAAGTGCAAGCTAAATGTGTGAATAAAGCTCCACATACAGATTGTGCACATCTACATAGAAGGTTAGCTCATGTATGTTTTAAGTATATAAGTAAAATGCCAAATTTAGCTGAAGGTTGTTAGCTTAAACCTTGTTGGAATTATTTAGATTGTTGTGCTTGTAAGCATTCTAAAATTAAAAGTTGTAATTATTCTAGATCTTATAGAGTAAGAAACCTTTTGAACTTGTGCATACAGATGTATGTGGTCCCATGCCTGTAAAATCACTTGGAGGTGCAAGATTTATGCAGATTGTAGTAGATGATTTTTCAAGGCTACTTGAGTTTTCTTTCTAAAAGAAAAATCAGAAGCAGCATCAATACTGATGAATTGGATTGAAGTAGTAGAGTGTAAATTTGACACTAGAGTGTGAAAGATACAATCGGATTGTGGTGATGAATTTGTGAACCACACAGAAAAATGGTTAAAGAAAAAGGTATAGTACATAGACTTACCTGTCTTTATTTGACGCAGGAAAACTCTGTTGCAGAAAGTTAGTTTAGAACAGGCCTGCCCAGCAGGTAGACCGGGGGCTACCAGTAGCCCATGAAGGGTTCAAAAGTAGCCCACCAGCCATCAATTACAAAAGAGAGGGGATAAGTTCTCCACCCCTCCCTTCCCCATCCCAAGGACCAGCAGTGACTCAGCAAAGTTCTGGGCCTGCCAGCCCACTGTCTTATCCAAGCAGGGCAGCTTAAGGGCCATGGAGGAATCCCCTGCTCCCCTCCACTGGCCAGATGATCAGTGCACTTGAGGTGGGTGCAAGGGAGGCATGTGTATGGTTGCATGGGTTGGCCCTTGGAAGGGGCAATCTGCGTAAGCATGCACACATCTCTCTTGCACCTGCCCACACCGGCTCGAGCAGGTGCAAGGGAAGCATGTGCATTGTCAGCCTTTCCATTGGAATGCATTGGAATCTGTTCCCTCCAGAATAGATTAATTGATTTTCAATGCACCCCATGGGATAATGTTGCTATACTTACAATTTTTTACTTATGAGCATGTGCTCGGAATGGATAAAATTTGTAAATAGGTAGCCCTCAGGCACTTTGGGCCGGAAAAAGTAGACCTCGGCCTGTTCAAAGTTGGATAGCCCTGGTTTAGAACATTACAGGCAGGCATTGCTGCTTTACTATTTGACTCTGAACTTCCACAACGTTTTTGGGCAGAGGCTGCCTTGTACACAAATTATTCATTTAATAGAGTGTACAACTCAACAGTAGGTAACACACCTTATTTTATGTTGTTTGGAAAATACCAAAAATAGACATCTAAGAGTTTTTGGATGTCATGCTTACGTGCTTGTGTCAAAAGCACAACACAAGAAAGGCGATCCTAAATCTAAAGAAATGATTTTTTGTGGGTAACAAACAAACACAAAAGGTTGGTGATTCATTAACATAAAAGGTAATCAAACAAAAATCACCATCAGTAGGAGTGCTGAATTTTGTGAACAAGATGGAATTTCGCCAGAATTACCAAGGCGTTCACAACATTCAAATAAAGGGAAACCACATGAAAGATATCAAGCAATTAATGTTCGGGTAGGTTTAGCAAAATCTCAACCAGAAAGTTTTGAAGAAGTTAAAAAATTACCTCAGGAAGAAGCTGATTTATGGTATGAAGCTATGAAAAGAATTTAATTCTATGAGAGAACTTGGTGTGTTCTCCATCACAACACTGCCAGAAGGTGCAAAATCAGTAAGTTGTAAATGGGTATATAGAGTTAAACCAACAGTAACTGGTAAACCAGAGTATGAAGCTAGACTTGTAGCTCGAGGTTTTACACAAAGAAAGGGGTTGCATTATACTGAAATTTATGCACCTACTTCAAGAAGTGAAATTTTGCGTATGCTCTTGGCAGTTGCTGCACAGAAAAAATTAAAAGTAAATCATTTTGATGTATCAACTGTTTATCTTCATTCAAATCTGACTGAGGAGCTTTATATGGAACTTCCACCAGGTTTTGAACTTAATCCAAATCAAATATGGAAATTATATAAACCCATTTATGGACACAAACAATCTGCTCGTAATTGGAATGATTGTTTGAACGATGCTGTAATGAGCATTGGTTTTCATAGAAACATTGCTGACAATTGCCTGTATTTCAGAGGTCCAGGAATGTTTACTTGTTTATGTAGATTATTTACTTTATGTTTCAAAAACACAGAAACAAATACAAGAGTTTAATGGAGAATTGGTAAAACATATCAACATTTAAAAATACTTGGTGAAGTGAAAGTCTATCTTGGTGTTCATATAGATAAAGCTGAAAATGGTAGGTTTTTTTAAAACCAGAATGGTAAAATATTACAAATACGGGGGAAACTTGGCATGTCAGAATATGCAGGTGTCAGAACACCAATGGAAATGGGTTTTATTAAATATAGTGAGTTTACAAATAGTAATGAATTCAAATGTTATGATGTTTTTCAGTCTGCTATAGGAGGCGTGTTATATCTTTCACAGTGGATATTACTTATGCTGTTAATTTGCTCAGCAGAGAAACATCAAAGCTAGCATAAATGCATGGAAAGGAATTCAAAGAGTTTTAAGATATTTACAAAGTACTCAAGATTTCTGCCTTGGATTAGCTGCTGAAGGACAAGAACCACTTAACTGCTGGGCAGATAGTGATTGGGCAAATTTAAGGGACAGAAAATCTGTGTCTGGTTATGTTAAATTTGGAAATTCTCTGATTGGGTGGAAATCCAAAAAGCAAGGTCTGATTGCTTTATCTTCAACAGAAGGTGAATTCTGTGCTCTGCCTGATTTATGTAGAGACTTGGAATATTACAAATGTTTAACTCAAGAGATGTGTCAAAAGGATATCACACCCATTGCTGATTGGTGTGATAATCAACCATGTCTAAAACTAGGAAAAAATGGACAATTCAAAGGATGTACAAAACATTTAGATATACATTTTTAAAATGTTTTTACCCAATAGCAGTAACCATGCTAAATTCTGTTAAAAATTAAATTGAATATTAGTGTTGAATGTGTTACATATATATTGTTATGGGGGATTGTGTATGGCTGTTGTTGTTTTTAAATTGTAGTTTTTATAGATTGGGTATGAATGTTGCCAGGTGAAAGAATGTAGGGCTGTGTGTGTATGTTTGGTTTTTATGTCAGTTTTAAATGAGTGTAAGTGATGTTCGGCATGTGAATGTTGGAGTATCTGTATGGATGGTTTGTTCTTGTAGATTTTACGTCTTGGATTTTTATGCTGGGTTTTGTGAATGACTGACTGGATAGCACTTTTAATCTCGTTGTATTTATACAATGACAATAAATTGCATTCCGATTCCGATTCCGATTCCGAAACAGTAAGAGCTGAAGTTATAAAACTAGATTACTGTCCTAGTCGTGAAAATCTAGCTGATGGATTAACAAAACCGCTTAGTTTCAAGCAACACAGCGAATTTTGTAAAGAAATTAAATTAAACTAATTCTTTGTCAATTTTGTTACAGCACTGTTAGCGAGAGGGGGTGTTTTTTTTTTTTTTTTGAGCCAAGATGGCGGGCGGCAGCGGCAGCTGTTCACGCCGGCTGCTTCCAGCGTTCCTGATTATGCTGCTTTGTTTTATTATTTTTGCTTAATTTTATTTTTGGATGGCCAGGGCTTTGGAGAGGAAATTGAAGGGGCTCCCCTGACGACCACTTGACGACCATCTGGAGAGACTTAAGAACTTTTCCTGTCAAACAGGTTGGAGCGTCCCTCCCCCCTTTGCCCTCGGTACCTTACTAGCTGAGCCGTTGCTTGCGGCAAGCCGTTTGCCTCCTTCGCCCCGCGGCGAGCCTGCTCCGGGAGCCTGCCCGGGGGCCGTTCGTTGCTATTTGCTGCATGCAGCTTGCCGCCCAGCATCTCCCCGTGGGCCAGCTGGGGAGACTGCCGACGCCACCTGGTTCCATCTTGCGGTCTGCCTCCCTCTGTTATGGCAGACCGGCTTCGGTGGCTGCTGCTCGTGTGTGGCTCGCCGCCGTTACCACCGCGGTGGGCCATCCGAGGAAGTTGAGGTGGCTCCCGCCGCCGCAGTTGTCTCCAGCGGTCCGCCATTTTCCATCGCGGCGGTCTGCCAACGGTGGCGGGTTAGCAAAGGAAGCCGCCGCCGCCATCGCCGACCGTAAGGGGCTCGCCGCCGGCCGTTTAATGCCGTCCCTGAAATGGAGGCTACCGGCGGCATGGAGTGTAAGCGGCCGCCGCCCGTTACCGCTGCGGCGGGCCAGCCGAAGAGAACGCCGCCGCTGCTGCCTGTTGTGGAGGTATGCAATGGAGGCTGCTGGACCCGCCTCTGCTTTCACCGCGGCTCAATCCCGGCGCCCAGTTTACATCTTGGGGAGCCGGGAATATCTCCCCGGGCGGCAGTTCGGCCGTCGGCGTCCATGGCCCCCCCCCCGGGCTGGGGGCTCGGGTGGCGCATCGGCCACCGGTGTCCGACCCTTCATCATTCGGCCCTCCAGCTCCCCCCCCATGCCCCCCTGGGAGTTCCAGCGATGGCACCGGACTGGCTCCTATGCCGACTCCTCCTCAACCTCCATCGGCCTCGGCTGTTCGTGTGGCAGGCCGGCCACCATCGCCTTTACCGTCGACATCGGAGCTGGGGGGATTTTGGGGGGGAGGGTTCTTGCGGGGGTTTGGGGATTTGGGGATTTGAGAACTTTTGAGAACTTTTGGGACCTGCCGGGTTAGAGTTTTAGATTAGATGGAGTGGCGGGCATGATTTTCCATCCTTACCCGCCCCCCCCTCATTATGACCTTGTTTCTAATCAGTTCTTCTGACCTTCGGCTCTCCTGCCCCTGCTCCCAGGTGTTTTCAATCTTCTTTGGTCAGTCAGTCCTGTTCCTGGTTTTAACCATCTCCCTCCTGCCTTAGGTCCTCCTGTTATTTTGTTTTCTTTATTACTTTGGATTTGTATCTTATTATTTGTTGTTGTATTGTATAGTCATTTTTTTTTCTTTATTTATTTGTCATTTATTTAACACTTTTGTGGTGGGGGAGGTTGATTTGTTATTGTATTTATTTATTGTATTACTGTGAATTTTGTTGTTAGTGTTTTATTTATTAGGTTTTTTTTTTTTTTTTTGCCATGACCGCAGGGACTCATATACCAACGGTGTCGGGCCGTGGGCGGTACGCTTGTAGCCGTTGGGTTCGTCAGACTAGAAGAACTCGGGTCAGGCAACTTGTGCCTGTCCCTCGTTCTGACCCCTCGGCTCCCTCTCACGTATCCGGGAGTCACTCCACCAGCGCCCCCAATCTTACCTGTCTCCTGTTGAACGCCAGGTCGGTGCATAACAAAATCCCCATCATTCATGATTCCATCGCGGATGGCGACTCCGACCTGGCGTTTATCACCGAGACCTGGGTGGGCACGGAGGGTGGGGCTTCCCTTGCTCTCCTGTGTCCGCCCGGGTACTTGGTAGAGGGAGTGGGAAGGTTGGGGGGTCAAAAGGGGGGAGGGGCTGCGATCGTGCACAGGGATTCTCTTCATGTTAGCAGGGCCTCGACATTGGTTAGCCAGGGGTTGGAAGTACTTCACCTGTTGGTGGGTCAGCGGGACAGATTTGGCATTGTGCTGGGTTACCGAGCTCCCCGCAACCCAGGACAATCCCTTCCAGAGCTCACGGAGTTCATCGCCGCTGCTCTGTTGAAGTCCCCGCGCCTGTTGGTGGTGGGTGACTTCAACGTGCATGCCGGCGGTGGACTTTCCGGTGCTGCCCTGGAGTTCATGGAATCCATGGCTTCCATGGGTCTGTCCCAGCATGTTCTATGCCCCACCCACAGGTCCGGTCATACCCTGGATCTGGTCTTTACCTCCATGTCGGGGGATTCGTGTCTGGAGGTGGGGAACATTGTTTCCCTGCCTGTGTCATGGACAGACCATCACCTGCTCTCTTTTTCCCTGGCGATTCCGGCCCCTCCCCGCGGGGACCCTCGGGCCTCTGTTTTGGCCCGCCCCCGGAGGCTCATGGACCCTCAGCGGTTCGGTGAGCTCTTCGGGGGGTTGCCTGGTGGTTTGACTGGCGCTCCGGCCGAGGTTGTGGCTAACACTTGGCATGAAACAGCTGCCCACACCATAGACCGGATCGCCCCCAAGCGCCTCCTCCGTTGCCGAGCCCGGCCTTCCCCTTGGTTCACCGGGGAGCTTAGGGCAATGAAGCAGGAGAGGAGGAGGCTAGAGCGCAGCTGGAGGAAATCCCGGACGGCGTTGAGTAAGGCTGCCGTTGATGCCCAGTCTAGTCGCTACACCATCGCGATAAGGGAGGCTAGAACATCTTTTACCTCCCTGAGAATTGCTGAGGCCTCGAACCGCCAGGCGGAGCTTTTCCGGGTGGTTCGTGACCTCAGCAATCCTAGTCTGGCCAGGCCTCCTCCTACTGATTTCAGTAGTGAGCAGTTCGCAGCCTTTTTTCAAACAAAAATAGAGGCCATCCGTGCCGGCTTTGACTCCGGTTGCAGTGGTCCCGCCCCGCCATCACCAGTTGCTGGTCCGCCTTCGTCGCCTCGGTTGGATGCGCTTGGGCCTGTTTCCGCTGTCGAGGTCTCCAGGGCTATGGCGCATTGCCGGCCTGCCTCCACCCCTTTCGACCCTTGCCCTGCCTGGCTAATTAGAGCTGCCAGAGGGACCATGGCCGAATGGGCTTCTGTCATCGCCACCGCCTCCTTCAGTGAGGGGTTTTTTCCCTCTCGTCTGAAGGAGACGGTGGTTAAGCCCATTTTGAAAAAACCCGGCCTTGCGGTTGACGATTTAACAAACTATCGTCCAATCGCCAACGTCCCGTTTATGGGCAAGGTGATCGAGAGGGTGGCGGCGGTCCGGCTGCAGTCATACCTGGAGGATCGGCAGTGCCTCGACCCATGCCAGTCCGGGTTCAGGCCCCGTCGGGGTACCGAAACAGCTTTGGTCGCCCTGCAAGATGACCTTCTCCGGGCGGCCGACAGGGGTTGCTCTACCCTGTTGGTCCTCCTGGATCTGTCAGCGGCCTTTGATACCGTCGACCACGGTATCCTGCTGGACCGGCTCTCTGAGGTTGGGATCGGAGGCTCTGCTCGCAGATGGCTCCGTTCCTTCCTGGAGGGCCGGCCGCAGTACGTTCAGCATGGGGGGGAGTTATCGGCCCCTTGGATTCTCCCTTGTGGGGTTCCACAGGGGTCGTCTCTGTCCCCCATGCTGTTTAACATCTACGTAAGGCCGTTGGCGGGGGTCATCAGGAGTTTTGGAGTCTGCTGTCATCAGTACGCTGATGACACGCAGCTCTATCTCTCCTTTTCCACCTCTGCTGTGGAAGCTGTTGAAGTTCTCGATGGGTGCCTGGAGGCCGTACTGACCTGGACCGGGGCGAACAGGCTTAAGCTCAACCCCGAGAAGACGGAGGTCATGTTCTTTGGGAGCTCGCCGTCGGGGTACGGTGGCCCCCTCCCCTGTCTGGGGGGAGTTTCCCTCCAGCTCACGGAGAGGGTGCGGAATCTGGGCGTGCTCCTGGACCCGGCGCTTTCCATGGAATCCCAGGTGGCGTCGGTGACCAGGTCCGCCTATTACCATCTCCGTCGGATCGCCCAGATCCGCCCTTACCTCGACGCGAACTCTCTGAGAACAGTGGTCCAAGCACTGGTGATCTCGAGGCTGGATTACTGTAACGCCCTCTACATGGGGTTGCCCTTGACTCTTCTCCGGCGTCTGCAGCGGGTACAGAATGCGGCGGCCAGGCTGGTGGCCGGCGTGCGTCGGTATGATCACATCACGCCAGTTCTGGCCCGCCTGCACTGGTTGCCCGTTGCAGCCCGGATTAGATTCAAGGTCTTGGTTTTAGTTTATAAAACCCTCCATGGCTTGGGACCGGACTACCTGACAGAGCGTATCGCTCAGCGATCCACCTCGGCCCGTCCCGTTCGGCAGGCGCGAGCGCACTTGCTGCGGGTCGCCACTCCCCGAGAAGCCCGAAAGTCGAGTACCCGGGCCCGGGCATTCTCAGTGGCGGCCCCTAGCCTTTGGAATTCCATCCCTCCTGAAGTGCGCTCTGCAGAGTCCCTGCTGGCCTTCCGGAAGGCTTTAAAAACCTACCTCTTCTGGGAGGCCTTCGGCGATTCCTAGGTGTTTTTTTTTTTTACCCCGCCATCGCCATGTCTCTGAATGATATTTTTATTAGATTTTTATTAGATTTTTATCAGATAGGATCAGGAACACTATCAGGTTTTTAACTATATTAGTTTGTTGTGTGTATTGTCTTTGTCTAACTGTGATTATCTGTGCCAATTGTGGCTTTGTAAGCCGCTTAGAGATCTTTCGATATTAAGCGGGATATAAATACAATAAATAAATAAATAAATAAATAAATAGGTTTTCTGAAGCCTGAGATGCTGACAAGCTGCAACTGAAAAGAATTATCTCACAGTAGAAAAGTCACATGTACTGTGTTTTGTATTTAAGGAGGAATGTTTGAGCCTAGTTCTCTTCCTCCTCCCCTTTTCTCCCTTTTCCTCTGCTGGGTGGAGTTGGCGTTTCTTTTGTAAGAGAGCTCTATGTTTGTTTTGGAACTGACTTCAAATAAATCCTGGGTTGATTTATGAAGAACTCAACTATTCGTTTGCAACTCATTCGCTGTGCAAAATGCTAAACTCTGCAAAGAGGGATGTTCTCAGCAGTGCAGTGGAAGTTTAAACTGGACCAGAACAGTAAAACCTCTTAATATGTCCAATGAAATTAAGTGCTGTTCCAGCACTACACAAACCAAAAGCAAACAAAAGTGACCTAAAATGCTTAAAATTTGCTGGAAGACTTAAAATGCTTAAAACCTTAAAATGCTAAAAATTTGCTTCAAATAGACACTAAACTGCAGCATTTAATCCAGATACTGCTCGGGGGTAAAAACTGTTCTTTAATTTATTTGTTTTTGTCCTAATGGTCCTATATCTCCTGCCAGATGGCAATAATTCAAAAAACTGATATCAGGATGCGATGGGTCCTTCAAGATTCTAGAGGTCTTCCTTGAACATCTGGTGTTATACAGTTCTTCCAAAGAGGGGAGAGGACAACCAGTTATCCTCTGGGCAGTATTTATTACCCTCTGGAGCACCTTTCTGTCTGCCACTATGCAAGTGGCAAACCAAATACAGAGGCTGAAAGTCAATTTACTTTCTATGTATCCATGGTAGAAGGGTCATATCCTCCCAAAACCTATAGTCTATCAACCGCTCTACACAGTCTCCATCAATAATCAAAGGCTGAAGATCTGATTTCTTTTTCCGATAGTCCACTATAAACTCCTTAGTCTTATTGATGTCGATAATCAAGTTGTTATTTCTACACCACTGTAGCAAACATTGCACCCCATCCCAGTTGGCAGATGCATCCTCTCCGGAGAAGAGCCCCAGTATTGGTGTGTCATCAGCAAATTTGATGATTCTGTTATTAGTGTTTGTATGGGTACCATCATAGGTGTAAGTAGGAAACAACTGATGAGTCACAATGAAAATGGAAAACATAAAATTATAAAATAACCGGAGGGGTTTGGGGGCTCCCTGAGGCTACTGACTATCACCCCACACTATCATAAGCAGAACACAAGAAACCCGATCCAAAAGGACCATGCCATTCCGGAGATATCAGGAAAAAACACCCCCGTGGCTTGCTTCACAGCCAGGAGGCTCCGCTGTCAAGAATCTGAGGCGAACAGGCAGGAAAAGGCTACATTGTTTGAAATTGCAGGTCCCCACTAAGCAAAAGTAACAAGCAGCAGTCCATTACAGCGGGGAGTCAGCACCGGTAGTTTCCACTCTTCACTGCCGAGTCTGGGAACCATAAAAACAGGTCGTTCTCTCAGTAATGTTCCACAATGGTGGTAGACCAGTCCCTGCTTTCAAAAGCTTGTGGAAAGGGACCATTCTCCCTCAAAAGCCTCTGTAAGTTCACTTTTCGTCCTCACCACAGTATGACTGGGTCTCTGACAATTTGGACTGGTTTAACCCTTATCTGGCCAGATAAAGATTCATTTTCTGGACATTTAAACAGCCAGACACAGGCCCCAGGTATAACTCCCCTTGGGTTGACAGTCTGCATTCACTATGTTCATAAACTCATGAGATGACATTCATGGATGGCCATCCTTGTACTCAGGGACACCCTCCACGTCTAGGGCATAGTTATGGTTTTCATACCCAGGCAAGCCCCTGGCCCTAGCACTTCTGTTCCTCCTTTCCCCTCCCTCTTCTGCCTACCTCTAGACACTATCCCTCTCTTTCCCTTCTCCTCCCAAAACCCACTCCCCCTGGATGTGCTTAGGACATGTTCCTGTACTGCAGACAGAGCGGATCGACCAGCGGTTAACATCGACCCGTCCGACTAGGTTGTCGCGGGCACACATGCTGCGTGTGGCCACGCCCAGGGAGGCTCGGAGAACATCCACCCATACCCGAGCCTTCTCTGTGGCTGGCCCCACTATGTGGAACCATCTCACAGCAGAAGTGCGCCTAGCAGAGTCCCTGCCAGCCTTCCGGAAAGCTTTAAAAACTCTCCTCTTCCGGGAGACGTTTGGTTGATTCAATTAAGTTGCTGTTCTTCTTCTTCTTTTTTTTTTTGCCCCGCCATTTGCTACTTTGCTTTTATTGTTTTGATATGTAGCTAACTCTGTGTTATTTTAACTGTTTTTTTCCCCTGTTACATTGCTTGTTGTGAACCGCCCGGAGTTCCTTCGGGAAGACGGGCGGTATATAAGCTTAATAAATAAATAATAAATAAATAAATGGCATAAGAAGGACAATATGGCGACCCCAAGGAAGGGACTGTGTCTTCTAGAACAACCTCCAATGGTCGATGGGGTGAGGATGCGAATTCCTGCACGTACCACGGATTATCTTCAGCCAAGAGGCCCCCTATTGTTCCATTTCCACATTCACCAAGAAGTTCCCTCTGCAGTTCAAGATTCCTTTGTTGACTTTCCAAGCCACTTATTGATTTGATAATTGCATGGACTCTCGAACAATGCTTTCTCCCCTTCCCCTATTCTGACACCTTGAATGGCCCATCAAAGAACATAGAAGGCCTGGCCACACCTGGCAAACAGGTTAATCTGGTATCCTGTTTCAGGACTTGGGAACGCCTCGAGACCTCCCCCAGGAGACCCTCTGGACTGTCCCCATTGGATGCCTCCTGAGGACCACCTCTTGCCCAGCCCAGGATATGTGCGCGCTTTGTGGGAGGGAAAGAGAGGGTATAAGAATATGTGTTGTTCATCTCCTCGGGGCCGATGATTCCGCACTGCCTTGATGTGAGTTGTTGGCCTTACCATTTCTTTATTGGGCCCAATAAACCAGTGATTCTCTGGACCTCTCTTGTGCTAGATTTCATTCACTGAGTACTAGGGGAATCTAGCAGCCTTTAGCTTGGGCTAGCCAAGCTGGAAAAAATATTCAACATAATAGTGGGCTCCGCAAACAACCCTGTGGAGTACCCGTGTTAAAAGTCATGGCTGACAAAAATTAATCTCCAAATATAACCCTCTGATTGCGATTGGATAAGATCCAGGAACAGATAGAATAGGAGAATCCATGCTCCTCGAGTTTAGATATCAGTTTGTAAGGTATAACTGTGTTAAATGCAGAGCTGAGGTCCACAAAGAGCATCCTTACGCCGGTCCCCCACTGCTCCAAATGAGTTACAGCAGTATGCAAGGTAATGTCTATGGCATCTTTCTTAGATCTATTCGCTCTGTTGGCAAACTGATATCTGTCAAAAGTACCCGGAAGACAAGAGATGATGTATTGTTGGACTAGTTGTTTGAGACACTTCATAATGATGAAGGTAAGTGCCACTGGTCTGCAATTGTTAAGGCTGTAAATAGAAGGCTTCTTTGGCAGAGGGGCCTTCAGACAAGATGGAATAACGGACTGGTATAAAGACCTATTGTTAGTCTGTGGAACTCCCTGCCACAAGATGTGGTGATGACATCTAGCCTGGATGGCTTCAAAAAGGGATTGGACAGATTCCTGGAGGAAAAGTCCATCACAGGTTACAAACCATGATGGAGATGTGTAATCTTCAGGCTTAAAATCAGAGTACTTCAAGGGTCAGATGCAGGGGAGTAGTATCAGGGGACAGATATCTAGTCTCATGCACTCCCAAACGCATCTGGTGGGGCCACTTTGAGATACAGGAAGCTGGACTAGATGGACTCTTCTTATGATCTTATCAGGTGGGAATTACTAGTTGGATTTCCTCAGGAAAGAAGAAAAAGGGGCAGGCAAGCGATCTCCTGAGTCAGGCTTTCCCCTCCCATGCCAAGAGGGAGCCAAAGGCCCTGCTTGTTTAGGAAGCTAACCCTCATCTCTCTGCAAAGGATGTTTATTTTTCTCCCTGTCCTATGGAAGGGTTAGGTGCATAGAGCTCCGATTCCTAGAGGGGAAGAGGAAGTTGTAGTCGGGAAGCGGCAGGGGGTCCTCCGCAGGAAGTGTCCCTTTGCCATAAAGTTCCCCACTGTGCCCGTCCTTGTATCCCTTCCGGAGGGAAACGGGGGCTTCGGCTCTTCCGAGGTCCGCGTAGTCTCTTTTCCCGGGGTCGCCTTCGCAGAGTCCACCCAAAGGGTGCCCAGGGAGAGACAGCGAGGGAGGGAAGAGGGGGAGACACACACGGTGAGTCCCTGATATTGGGGGTGCAAGTGAGGGTGGGGGGGATCGGGAGTGAGGGGGTGAGAGGGAGAGTCCTGCTCCCACCCCCACACCAATTAGGCTGGATAATTGGGTCTGGGAGGGTCCCTTAAGGAAGAGATTTTGCTGCCCGAGGCAAGGGACCAGGTTTCCTCCCCACCTCCCTCCCCTTCGCTGGTTCCTCCTGGATGGCGTCTTGGGCGCCAGGATTTCCTCCGTGGCTCTGACTGGGAAGCAGGCTTAATGGTTTTTTTTTGGGGGGGGGGGGGAGCAGGAGAGGCGATAGAGACGCGCCTTGCTTCCAAATCAGGAGGAAGGAGTCCCAGAAGGATTAAGAAGGAAGAGGGGAAAGAGCTTCAACACCCTCAGAAAGAGGCTCCCCCAGAAAAGCTTTGGTTCCCGCCCCAAAAGGGCCAGGAGTCCTGGGAATACAGCTTCCTTTTAGGGGGAGGAGAATCTAAAGAAAGTTGCTGGGCTACAGACATACATTAGGTAAGATTATCGGGGGGGGGTCTACATTGACTGGTTGGTGTGCTAAGCACCCAATGCCAAATGGGATAATTTTCTGTCTTGGATAAGGTGGCAAGAAAAAAAACCAAGGTTCAGAAGGTAGTCCATACTGCTGACTGACATACTCTCCAGGTCTCCCCTATGTTGGGTATTAAGAGGAGGGAAGGTGGGCATTCTAGTGGTCCGTCACCTAGCCGGAATATCTTGACAGTTCCTTTACAACAACTATTATTTTGTCAGTAACGTTGAAAAAAGCTCGAGGAGGTCTTGTCAAGAGTATTGGGATTTTTGGGGATGGCCTGTCATGAGCCATCAGATACAGCCAATATGGAAGGTGTGTGCAGTTATTTCTTCTCAAGTAAAGGAAATGTGATGGTTTCATCTGAAAGAAGTCCGTGGGTCTCTCCTTTCTCTTCTGTCCCTCACATTTGCCTGTCTTTGCCTTCATCCATCCTCTCATTATTATTAACAGCACATCTTCTTCCTCTTTCAGGGTGTGAATAGAAGGGCTTGATGACACAGTCCTTGCCCTAAGAGCGAAGTCGTAGTGACCTCTTGATCAAGAGGCAGCCTTGATCAAAGATGGATAAAGAAGACTCAGCTGGCCCTGAAGCAGACGCAGGACATTATGCTATCCAGAATAGAAGGATCATGGAATCATTGAAAAGAAATACGGAGGATGTCCTGGATGAGAAGATAATCATCTTAGATGGACAGCAACAGCGCTTCAGGGGATTCTCTTACAAGGAGGCTGAGGGCCCCCGAGAGGCTTGCTCCCAACTCCACCATCTTTGCTGTCGGTGGTTGAAACCAGAAAGACATAGCAAGGCTCAGATCCTGGACTTGGTGATCCTGGAGCAGTTCCTGACCATCCTTCCCCCAGAGGTGTCCTGCTGGGTGAGAGAATGTGGAGCAGAGACCAGTTCCCAGGCAGTGGCCCTGGCCGAAGGCTTCCTCCTGAGCCAGGCCGAGGAGAAGAGGCAGGAGGAGCACAAGGTGAGAGCATTTCCTCCTTGTGGCTGAGAAGCAAGGGGGGGGGGTTATGGTCTCTTTACCCTGGTAGGTATGGGGGAAAATACGCACCCAGTTCTAGAAATAATGGGGGAATTCCTGCCATTGTTAGTGGACATTTATCTACAATCTTTGCATCACCGAACTTCATTGGCCAACATTTCAGCCTTCATTGTTTCTTTGTTCTTTCCCATTTCCAAATTCCATGGCTTGGACCCTCAACTGCAATATCAGATTGGAAATCTCGCAGAGAAGACAACATCGGACTTGAGTGAGAGACCTCTCTCAGGAGGAGAGGAACAAGCGGGCAGTGGAGGCGCCCCCTTGAAGGGTAAGGATTTGCTGCTGGGAAAATGCAGTGTGTTTCAATTTGTTCTCATTCTCCAGGGGTTAAGATTCTTAGCCTGTATTTCTCATTCACTGAGAATCAAATCAAATGTGAGAAGTATTTTTTTTATTACTCAAATAAAATGTGGAGCTGCTAGAACAAACCAGTGTAAACTATGAG
>JAHTLZ010003608.1:0-10678 GCA_023846285.1 Phrynocephalus versicolor | reverse complement strand
CTGCTAGAACAAACCAGTGTAAACTATGAGCAAGACAGATCCTTACATGAAGAAGTGGTGGGACAATTCCTTGCACTTTTTGGTGTGTGTGTGTGTGTGAAGTGAACCCAAATGTGGGTGTACAGGATATCAACGCATACAACTGACTCTGATTCTTCCTAGCATTTTAACTGCATTTGTGGGGTCCCTTGTGTGTGTCATTGGGGTAAAGGAGATGAATCTCCTAAGTGTTAACCTGACACCACAAACGCTATTCTTGCAGTCTTATGGAACAGTTCTTTACTGGGATGAGCTGTTTGAGGTTGAATAAGGGTTCTAAGCTGCTTTTGTTGGACTTTGATTTCAACAATCAAAACGAATCTACATTCATCCATGCTCTTGTAATCTCAAGATTGGGCTACTGTAATGCTCTCTACGTGGGGCTGCCTTGGAAGTTAATGTGGAGGCTGCAGCTGGTGCAGAATACTGCAGCCAGATTAGTTTCGGGCACCAAAAGTTTCCAACATATCACCCCAAGGCTGGCCGTACTGCACTGGCTGCCAATCCATTACCGCATTGACGTCAAGGTTTTAATGCTGAAATACAAAGCTCTAAAATTGGTTTATGATCTTCCAATCTGTCAGGGTGGCTCCAACCCCAAGTTTCGGCTCGTGTCACTCGTTCATCACAGGCAGGTCATCCGAGGGTGCCGACACCGAGGGAGGCCCGCAAGTCAACAACATGGAATCGTGCCTTCTCGGTGGCGCCCCCCACACTTCGGAAAAAACTTCCCTCAGAGATGTCTGTGAAGATTCTCAGTCATCCAGGTGAGTTTATCTGGAAGTTGAGTCATGGCTACTGGACTTCTTTTTTGAGAGATAGAAACGTTTCGCTGTTCATCCAAACAGCTTCATCGGTCCTCAGAGATCTGCCATTCCCCCCACATTGCTGAACTTAAAAAAAAATGTTATTGACCCGGTTGTTTAAATCTGCTTTCCCTGGTTACCAAGTGCTTCACTGTTCCACCGATTTTGTCCATCTTAGCCCATCTTACTCACTTTAGACTTTATGAAGGGTGTTGACTTAATGTTTTGATCTGCATTATTTTTAGTTTTCAGAATCAGAATCAGAATACTTTTATTGGCCAAGTGTGGTTGGACACACACAGAATGTGTTTTGGTAAAATATGCTCTCCATATAGAAAAGGATATATAAGAATCATATAGTCAGCAATAAAAACACAGTAAAACAATACAATATAACCTATTATCCAAAAAGGAAGAAGCGAAGTAAACATTAATTATTCAACAGTTTGATAGCACTTGGAAAGAAATTATCTTTATATCTAGTTGTCCTAGTGTGCAATGCCCTAAAACGTCGCCCTGAGGGTAACAATTGAAACAGGTTATGTCCAGGATGTGTGGAATCTGTATATATTTTCATCACCCTCTTTTTAGCTCGTGTGGTATACAATTCCACAATAGATGGCAGATTAGTAGCAATAATTTTTTCTGCAGATCAATTATCCTTTGAAGTTTTATATGTGTCATGCTTAGTCGCAGAACTAAACCAGACAGTTATAGAGGAACAGATGATAGATTCCATAACACCTCTATAGAATTGAATCAACAGTTCTTTTGGCAGTCTGAATTTCCTAAGCTGACGCAGAAAAAACATTCTTTGTTGTGCTTTCTTAAGGTACTATTAGATCTCAAGATTTAAAATGGTAATCTAACTTTCAATGTTAAATGACCATTTTAAATCTTGAGATCTAATAGTACCTAAAAATTTAAAGGACTCCACTATTGACACTAAGTTATTTGATATCATAAGAGGTGGCTGTATAGAACGAGTCCTCCTAAAATCCACCACCATTTCAACAGTTTTGCACGTGTTTAATTCAGGAGTATTTTGAGTACACCATAAAACTAGTTGTTCAATCTCTTGCCTATAGGCAGATTCATCATTGTCTTGAATGAGGCCAATCACTGTAGTGTCATCTGCAAACTTCACTATTTTAACAGAGGAATCCTTTGAGGCACAATCATTAGTATATAAGGAAAAAAGAAATGGAGAAAGCACACAGCCCTGAGGGGCTCCTATGCTAACCTTGCTAATATCTGATATAATTTTACCTAACTTCACCTATTTATTATTATTTATTTGTTACATTTGTATACCGCCACATCTTCCAGAGCGGAACTCGGGGCAGTGAACAATAAAAGCAAAGCAGGAGAATAAACATAAGAACATAAATATAGAAGTGAACAGCAATAAAAAAGTAGGGGGGATACAATATCCCCCCAAAGAGGATGGCATGGGCAGCAGGAGGGGAAAAAAAGAAAAAAAAACCCACAAAGAATTAAATAGAAAGGTCGCCAAAAGCCTCCTTGAATAGATGGGTTTTCAAGGCTTTTTTGAAGGCAGGCAGGGACACTGCAAGGCGCAGCTCACTAGGCAGCTGATTCCAAAGCATAGGACCCACCACAGAGAAGGCGCGGTTACGTGTGAGCGATTTCCGAGCCTCCCTGGGAGTGGGCACCCTGAGTGAGCGCGCCTGCGACATTCGAGTGGGCCTGGCCTCAGTTGACCTCTGAGAGATACGCTCCAACAGGTACTCTGGTCCCAAGCTGTAGAGGGCTTTGAAAATCAAAACCAGGACCTTGAACCAGGGAGCCAGTGCAAGCGAGCTAGAACTGGGGTGATGTGCTCGAACCTACAAGCACCCACCACCAGCCTAGCCACCGCATTCTGCACCCGTTGGAGCCTCCGGACATGGGTCAAGGGCAACCCCACGTAGAGGGCATTGCAATGGTTTATCCTTGAGATCACAAGGGCCTGCACGACTTCTCCTCAGGGAGGACTCATCAAGGTACTGTCGGATCTGGGCGATCCTGCGGAGATGGATAAAAGCGGCCCTGGAGACCGCTGTCACCTGGGCTTCCAGGGAGAGGGCTGAATCCAGGACCACGCCCAGATTCCTGGCCCTGTCTGTAAGCTGGAGGGAAACACCCCCCCCCCCAGTCTGGGTGAAATTGCCGACCCCTGGGGCACCCCACAAGGGAGAGTTCAAGGGGCCGACAAGTCATCACCCTGCTGAACCTGCTGAGACCGGCCGCTAAGGAAGGAACGGAGCCAGGACAGAGCAAGCCCCCCAATTCCCACCTCCGCAAGCCGGTCTAGCAGGTTACCGTGGTCGACGGTATCATAGGCAGCAGACAGATCAAGGAGCACCAACAGGGAGGAACACCCCCTGTCAGCCTCCCTGAGGAGGTCATCCTGCAGAGCGACCAGGGCAGTTTCGGTCCCCCGGAGCAGCCTGTACCCAGACTGGAAGGGATCCAGGATACGATTATCCTCCAGGTACGACTGGAGCTGGACGGCCGCCACCCTCTCAACCCCCTTGCCCAGGAAGGGAACAATGGCAATCGGACGATAGTTGGATAAATCATCCGATGCCAGGCCAGGCTTTTCCAGAGTGGGCTTCACCACGGTCTCCTTAAGGCGGGAAGGGAAAATACCTTCCCTAAAGGAAGCCGTGGCAATAGCCAACACCCACTCCGGCATGTTCCCTCCGGCGGATTTAACAAGCCAAGAAGGTGGGCAAGGGTCAAAAGGGGTAGCAGCCAGCCGGCAACCAGTTATAACTCTGGAGACCTCTGCTGGAAACACCAGCCCAAACTCCACCAGGGAAGGAGACGGAGGGGGTGAGACCCCAGGGAAATCAGGGGATGAACTAGAGTAGCTGGAGGGCAAATCGGAGTGGATAGCCTCTATTTTAGATCTAAAATGGGCTGCAAACTGCTCGGTAGTGAACTCACTAGGAGGAGGCCCCAGCTGACCAGGATTGGAGAGGTCCCGAACCACCTGGAACAGCTGCGCCTGGTGGTTCGAGGCCTCACCAATTCTCAGGGAGACATAGGATGTTCTAGCGTCCCTGATCGCGCGGACATAGCAGCCAGTCAGCTGCTTAAGTGCAGCACTACTCACTTCTGTCCGAGGTGCCCTCCAAATGACCTCAAGTTTCCTGCGTTCTTGTTTCATCAACCGCAGCTCAGCCGTGAACCACGGCGAGGAGCGGGCTCCACATCACAGGAAACGCTTGGAGTTGATCTGGTCGACAGCCCCAGTGGCTCCCCCATACCACCTATCCACCAGGACATCGACCGGATCATCTGCCAGACTGCCAGAGAGCTCCCCGAAGGCCTCCATGAACCTTGCAGGGTCCAGGAGCCTACGGGGGCGGGTCCAGACAAACGGCCGACACTCCCCGTGGGGCGGGGCGGCGATCGACAGGGAAAATTTTAGCAGATGATGGTCCGACCATGGCACGGGAAGAGGGGAGATACCCCCAACCCTCAGACAGGAACCTGGAGACATGGAGGTAAAAACCAGGTCCAGGGAATGGCCTAGACTATGGGTGGGTCAAACAACATGCTGAGATAGATTCATGGAAGTCATGGATTCCATGAATTCCAGAGCCGCTCCAGAAAGTTGCCTCTCGGCATGCATGTTGAAGTCCCCAACCACCAAGAGGCAGGGGGACCTCAACAGGGCTGCCAAGACGAACTCCAAGATCTCTGGAAAGGATTGTGCTGGGTTGCGGGGAGCATGGTACACCAGCACAATACCAAACTTATCTCGCTGGCCCACCGATAGATGAAGGCATTCCACCCCGGGACAAACCAAAGTCGCAGATCTGCTAATATAAAGGGATTCCCTGTACACAGTGGCCACCTGCTGCTTTCTGTCTGTTAGGAAGCTTACAATCCATTAACAAATGTGATCAGGTACAGCCAGTTTTTTTAATTTAGTCATAAGGATTTACGGAATAATAATGTTAAATGCATCTGTGAAGATTCTCAGTCATCCAGGTGCGTTTATCTGGGAGTTGAGTCATGGCTACTGGACTTCTTTTTGAGAGATAGAAACGTTTCGCTGTTCATCCAAACAGCTTCATAGGTCTGAATACAGCTAGTGCAAGAGACCTTCTTATAGTCAGCTTGACCTCTTGTCCCCTGGTCTGATTGGCTTCATCGGTCTGATTGGCTCATAAGATGCAGAACTAAAATCAACAAAAAGAACCCTTTCATAAGATTTTGGAGATTCAAGTTGTTGCAGTATATAATGTAAGGACATATTAGTAGCATCATCTATTGATCTATTTGCACGATAAGCAAATTGCAATGGATCTAATGACAAATCCGTGATAGATTTCAGGTGAGCCAACACTAGTCTCTTTAAAGTTTTCATGACCACAGAAATTAAAGCAACTGGTCTATAATCATTCAATTCCTTGACAGAAGACTCTTTTTGTACTGGAATAATCAAGGAATGTTTGAAGCAAGAAGGAACATAACACATCTCCAGTGATCTATTAAAGATGCGGGTAAAAATAGGAGCCAGTTGTTCAGCACAAACTCTTAAACAAGAAGAAGTGATTTTATCTGGAGCTGGTGTTTTCCTTAACTTCTGTCTGTAAAACAGACCTTGCACCTCCTTCTCTGTGATCACCAAAGATGGAGGACCCGATGACATGGGGTAAGTTTCCACAGACTCAGTTCTTGTTGTTAAATCTGAGATGGAAATTGTAGGAATAGATGGTTGCAGTGTCCTCTCAAACCTGCAGTAAAACATATTCAAGTCTTTCACCAGTTGTTGATTTCCTTCAACATGGAGAGGAGGTTTACTATGGCCAGTAATGGTTTTAAGAGTTTTATTTATTTATTTATTTATTTATTGTTGAATTTATATCCCGCCCATCTTCCCGACGGGAACTCACATATTTGCTGACTCATTTGTTGAAAACTGGTTCTTTAACTTTTCAGTATAGTTCCTTTTTGCTGCTTTAATTTCTCTGGTCAATATATTCCTAGCCTGATTGTACAATATTCTATCACCCTTTTTGTAGGCTTCCTCTTTGATATGACGTAGCTGTTTAAGTTTAGTTGTAAACCACTGTTTGTTGTTACTGTACATTTTTACATTCTTAGATGACACACATAAGTCCTCACAAAAGCTGGCATACGATGTTATAGTGTCTGTGAGCTCATCCAAATCAGCAGAAGTGTTTTCAAATAGGTCCCAGTAAGTGCAGTCAAAACATGCTTGCAACTTTAACTTTGTTTCTTCAGTCCAAGTTTTCACTGTTTTAATTATTGGTTTTAAGGTTTTAAGGTTTTGTTTGTAAACAGGTACAAGGTGAACGATACAGTGATCATTGTATTTATGTTCCTGTCGTATTTTATATTGTAACAGTTTGTTTTGTGTTGTGAACCACCTAGAGTGGCCTTTGGCTAGATGGGCGGTATATAATTTGAATAAATAAATAAATAAATAAATAAATGTGAATAAATAATATAGTTATGTGATTGTCTTTAATTTTTCTTGTAGTGGGTGGAATGATGCCTGGGACTAAATGTCCATTGTCTTTTCTTCCTTATGATGGAGAGGACCCAGATCAGGTAAGGGGACTAAGGAAGGGGGGATTGCCTCTCTCTGTTTTTCCTGTGGGAAAGAATCCACTGTTAGGTGGATTTGTAATTGGTTGACTGGTCGCACCCAAAGGGTGCTCATAAATGGCCTCTCTTCAGCTTGGAGAGACGTGACCAGTGGGGTGCCCCAGGGTTCTGTTCTGGGTCCAGTGGTTTTCTATATCTTTATTAATGACTTGGAGGAAGGAATAGAGAGTATGCTAATTAAATTTGCAGATGATACCAAATTGGGAGGGGTTGCTAATTCCCTAGAGCAGTGGTTCTCAACCTGTGGGTCCCCAGATGTTCCTGGACTGCAAGTCCCAGAAGTCTTCATCACTAGCTGAGCTGGCCAGGATTTCTGGGAGTTGCAGTCCAGGAACATCTGGGGACCCACAGGTTGGGAATCATTGCCCTAGAGGATAGAATGAAAATCCAAACAGACCTTGAAAGATTAGAGTGCTGGGCCAAAGCTAACGGAATGGATTTCAACAGAGGGAAATGTAGGGTGCTACATCTAGGTAAAAAGAATGAATTGCACAGATATATAACGGGAGATACCTGGCTGGAAAATAGTACCTGTGAAAGGGATTTGGGAGTCTTGGTGGACCACAAATTGAACATGAGTCAGCAGTGTGATGCGGCGGCCAGGAAAGCCAATGCGATTCTTGGTTGCATCAACAGAAGCATAGTGTCTAGATCAAGGTAAGTGATAGTACCACTCTATTCTGCTCTGGTCAGACCCCACCTAGAGTCCTGTGTCCAGTTCTGTGCGCCTCAATTTTAAAAGGATGTTGACAACCTCGAGGGGTACAGAGGAGGGTGACCAGGATGGCTAAAGGTCTGGAAGAGATGTCATATGAGGAATGGCTTAGGGAACCGGGAATGTTTAGCCTTTCAAAAAGAAGGCTGAGGGGATATATGATAGCTATGTTTAAATGTTTGAAAGGATGTCATGTTGAAGAGGGAACAGACTTGTTTTCCATGGCTTCAGAAACTAGGACTCAGGGCAATGATTTCAAACTACAGGAAAAGAGATTCCTTTTGAACATTAGGAAGAACTTCATGACAGTTAGAGCTGTTTGGCAGTGGAATATGCTGCCAGAAAGGGTGGTGGCATCTCCTTTGGAGGTTTTTAAGAGGAGGCTGGATGGCCATCTGTCAGAGGTATTATGATGGGGTTCCTGCATGGCAGGGATCAGATTGAATGGCCCTTGAGGTCTCTTCGAACTCTATGATTCTATAAAATATTTAAGTCTTTGGGGTGTGGCCAAAAGGCCTCTTTCACCCCAGCAGGAAGGTCCCTCGATGGAAATCCCTGAGACCAGATAGAATGCCCATGGAAGCCAGATGTGCTATCTAAATGGGTCTTTTTTCCGTTCTGTCATTTCTGGTTGCATTCCTGAATGGAGCGAATTGGCTCCTCTTTGCCCTGGTCCTGTCCCCAAGGGAGGTATTATGCTCCTCTCTGTCCCTCAAGATGTCTCTTCTTCACTTCTAATAAGTTTGGAAACTGAGGGCCGGATCCCGATCCCTCCTGCTGTCCTTTATTCCCTCAGAACAGGGATTCAGAGGCAGGCAGGTTTGTCCCGGAGGAAAGAGGGCATCCCTCTGTCTTGTGGCAAAGGCCATCCGGATCTTCTTCTCCCAGGAAGACAGTGAATTCCACCCATGGACTTTGAAGTCCCTACTGTATAAATCCCAGCTACTCCATCTTTTCTTCACAAAGTTTTTTCAAAGGGTTTTTAAATGGTAAGGAGGAAAAAAAATTCTGTGGGAAAATTAGTCCACACATAGACGTTATTGGGTTTTCACGAAGCCAGGCCTCCTGCAATCTCTCACACACTCCAACCAAGAGGCCTGAAACTTTTATTAGCTATAAGAAGCAGGGTTAGGAGATATGGCGCGATATCCTGCGTGTCAGCCGGCCATAGGCTGATGGACTCCTGGGAAGGGCTTTACATGACGTGGATGTGTCACCGAGCGAGGGACTGGATGATGGATAACCCCAGTAGCTTGTTATTTCCTTACATCTCATTCCATGACGAGAGCAGTGAAGGAAGGTGAATGATCTTGTTTGTTCCTATGGCCATGTCATGGCCTGGTGGGAGGAAGAGATAACAGTAGCTGGCTTCCTGCATCTTAGATGCCATGAGCTCCATTGTTCTCTCCCGGGGCCTCCCCGCGCGGGGGGGGGGGTGTCAATATTTCCCACGGGACCCTTGTGCAGGAGGCTTGCTGTGTGTGCTTATTGATATTTAATATCTCTCTGGGGAACATGCCTATATCACATCCTTATAATTTTCTTTCCCCACAGGGTCCGGTGACCATTGAGGAGGTGGCTGTGAATTTCACCCAGGAGGAGTGGGCCCTGCTGGACCTGGACCAGAGATCCCTCCACAGAGAAGTCATGGAGGAGAACCGTCAGATAGTGGCCTCACTCGGTAAGGCTCCTCCTTTCCCTGGTTCAGACAGAGAGAAGTAACAGCAATCTCCAAGTTCCAGAGCAAGTCCTCCATTGGGGCATTCTGGGAGAGGTGGAGCCGGGATGAGGAAGAGGGGTACGAAGTGGAGCCTCGTGGCCCAGTAGTGAAGCGGATGTACTTCTGTAGCCAGACTCTGCTCCTGACCCAGGTTTCAGTCCCAGGGAGACGGCTCAAGGTTCACTCAGCCTTCCATCCTTCTGAGATACATAGAATAAATATCCACCTCACAAGAAAAGGCAGGGAAATACGTGCCCTGCATGATTACATTGTTAACCGCCCAGAGAGTGTCATCTGCACATTGATGATCCCCAGACCTCACCTCAAGACCTCTCCCAGTATGGGAGATAGAATTTTACCCTGCACTGCCCCACAGGTCATTGTCATGGGGCTTTTCAGGAGTCCCCCCAAAAGCCATTCAGTGGAACTGCTTCCAGAGACAGGAATGGCACCCCAGTAGTTCAGGAAATCCCATCCCATGGAGCCTGCACAAGAAGGAGTCTTGATGAATGGTATCACAGGATGGTGAAGGGCCCAGAAGGGTCAACAGAGCCATCCATTCCCTTTCCTTTGCCTCAAGTAGGTCATCATTTTCCTTATAGGTATACCATGATCATCAGCAGGGACCTCATTCCCTCAAAGGGCAGAAATCTCATGGTCCTACAGAAGGGGTGCCCAAACTTTTTGTTAGGAGGGCCAGATTTGGTGGCTGAGAATGTGTCAGGGGCCGGTTGCTCCCTGACCCTGCCATCTCACTGGAAGCCCCACCCACTGATCCATAAGCTCCACCCACTGACCCCTTGCAACCCCACCCACAGGAAGGAAGGCGGGGACCGAGGGTGGGAGGGAAAAAGGTGGCAAACAAGAGAGGAAGGAAGGAAGGTGGGGAACAAGGAAGGGAGGGAGGGAGGGAGGGAGGGAGGTGGGGACCAAAGGAAGCACAGGGAGCTGTGGCCACAGGTCACCCCTTGGTAGAGGTGATCTGTGCGACCTTGCACCACCACCCCAAGCTCCCCAGCAGTGGCGACGGCTCCCCCGTCAGCCTACCACAAAGCTCCTTGGTGGTGGCAGAGGCCCGCTGGCCTACCCACCCCTTTCCCCTGCGGTGCCGGTGGTGGCAGAAGATTTTTTTAAAAATGGGGCAAAGGAGGGGGAGGGAGGGGCGGACCAGCCAGCCGCGGACCACTCAGAATGGCCTGACGGGCTGGATTTGGCCCCTGGGCCGGACTTTGGGCAGGCCTGTCCTACAGTCAAGATCTGTTCGGCAATGGAATATGCTGCCAGGGAGGGTGGTGGAGTCTCCTTCTTTGGAGGTTTTTAAGCAGAGGCTGGATGGTCATCTGTTGGAAATATTGTGATGGGGTTCCGGCATGGCAGGGGGTTGGACTAGATGGCCCTTGAAGTCTCTTCCAACTCCATGATTCTATGATCCTATGACTCTGCTCACAACCTGAGCTTGATCCTAACAGGCTGAAGTATCGAGTTCAAGCCTGCCTCAGCCTTGCTGCCTTCTGAGTTCATTAAATTGAGTATGCATCTTACCTGGGGGGTGCAATATGTAGGCTGCATAATTACATTGTGAACTGCCCAGAGAATGCTTTAGTAGCTGTGGGTGATATATAAGCAGCACACTTTGTTTCTTCTATCAAACTGGTCACCAAAGACCATTTTAGGATTGAATCCTGCCCTCAGACCTTCTCTACTTACACCTCAAGAAACAAACTGTTTCAAATAACATCTTTT
>JAHTLZ010003607.1:0-13090 GCA_023846285.1 Phrynocephalus versicolor | reverse complement strand
TGATTTTGGATATTTGTTTGTATTGGACTATATATTTGGATTGTTGTCAGCAGCCCAGAGTGGACTTACATAAGTATGTAAGAACATAAGAAGAGCCATGCTGGATCAAGCCAAAGACCCATCTAGTCCAGCTTCCTGTATCTCACAGGGGCCCCACCAGATGCGTCTGGGACCGCACAAGACTAGATCTCTGTCTCCTGATACCACTCCTCTGCATCTGGCCCTTGAAGGACCCTGGTTTTAAGCCTGGAGATGACACATCTCCATCATGGTTTGTCACCTGGGATGGACTTTTCCTCCTTTTAGGCCAGAGGGTGGTGGGATATAAATATGATAAGTAAACAAAACAATCAACATATAAATTTTGCTTCAAGGAGGAGGGCTGCTTTGCGTTTCAAGAGATGAGGACACAGGGCAACAGTTTCAAACTACAGGACAAGAGATTCAAATTGAACATTAACTTCCTGATGGTTACAGCCGTCCGGCAATGGAATCTGCTGCCACAAAGGGTGGTGGGGTCTCCTTCTTTGGAGGTTTTTAAGCAGAGGCTGGATGGCCACCTGTCGGAAATACTGTGATGGGGGTTCCTGCATGGCAGGAGGTTGGGCTGGATGGCCCTGGAGGTCTCTTCCAACTCATGCTGTAAAACTGACGCGACATGCTTACGAGGCTGTCGTCCCAGGGGCCAAGATCCTGACGCAGCAGCTGGGAGGTTCCTGGGACGTTTCCTTTAACAACCTTAGGAGAAGCTGGGGGAGGGGGGGGTCGGAGAGGAATGGGGCTCTGCCCACGCCAGCTGGGGTCCCCAGTCCTGACCTCTTCTGGACGATCAGGTTGATGTTCCTCAGGGCGACGTACTGGACCTCGGGCTCGCCGGAGAGCAGCGTGACCAGCGGGGGCGCCAGCTTCTTGAGCAGCATGTTGTAGTAATCCGAATCCTTGGGGAGCAGCTCCAGGAACTTCATGAGCACCTTGACGGCCGACAGCACCACGGCGGAGTTGGCGTGGGAGAGGCGGGGGGTCACTCGCTCGCAGATGCTGCTCGAGGGTGCAGAAGAAAAAAAAAGGGGGGGAACAACGGGTTGATTTGACAAGGTTTGGAAACCCCCTGTGAAGATAAGGGACTTGGCAGGAAAAGGGAAAACTGAAAAAAAGAATTTCTGGCTTAGTGTTCTCTGTATTCTGATGGCCTAAGGCAATGATTCTCAACCTGGGGGTCGGGACCCCTTGGGGGGGGGTTGGAGGACCATTTCGCAGGGGTCGCCACGAGCCAGTGAAGAAAAAGGCACAAACGGCTTGGGTCTGGAGGGGGGAGGAGGAAGGGGGGAAGAGTGAGTTACAGCTTGATAGGTTGGAGGGGATGCCAGTCAACGGCACCGGAGGCTGCGATTGGCTGGGGGTGCCTGTAGAGCAGGCATGTCCAAAGTTTGGCCCTCCAGATGTTTAGGACCACAACCCCCACAGTCCTTTGCCATTGGAAATACAGGCTTGGAATTCTGGGAGTTGTGGTCCAAAACATCAGGAGGGCCGAATTTTGGACATGCCTGCTGTAGAGGAAAGTTCTCTATGGCACCTGTGGCAATAGCCTGCCAAAGGGGGCTTGTGGCCTCTTCCAAGCAGGGCAAGGGGGTCACCACAACAGGAGGAACGGTATTAAAGGGTTGCGGCGTTACGAAGGTTGGGAACCACTGGCCTAAAAGGCCACTAGTGAATTGGTGTGTTATGGGAAACGGAAAATGGAGGTATGAAGACAAACTTGATATGTAAATAAATGTTCATCTGTTAGATTTATAAAAGAATAGAGGCAGTTAGATATAGACAAGAACTTCTATGAATAAAGTGAAACATATCAACCAGGAGGCAGCTCTCTTAAAATAGCCCATATAAAGTATTAATTTAAATTAGTGATGATTGCTGAAATTAGGCATTCTTTGGAAGAATGGGTAAATAGACTGTGAATGACATATATAATTAGCCAAATCTATCCTAAATTGCTTCGTACTGAAGAGCTAAACAGGGAATTTATTTATTTATTTATTTATTATTCACACTTGTATACCGCCCTATTCCCACAAAGGGGACTCAGGGCGGTTCACAACATTAAAATGAGAACAAATAGAACAACAAAGTAGCTAAAACAGCAATATCCAAGCATAGATAGGCAGGTTAAAAAAAAAGGCACAGACTGGGGCCCTAAACGTCGCCTTAGGCATCCCGAAAGAGAAAGGTCTTAAGGTTCTTCTTGAACGCCGTCAGCGAGGGAGCCTGCCGTATGTGAATAGATTGTTGAGATTAGACAGGCTATATTCTTTGTATTTAAAACAGGTGTAAGTAAAGATAGAGAGAAGAGGGATGAGACAGTAAGGAAACTAAGTATGAATGGATGCTCACTTAAGGTGGGAAGGGAGGTATGAATTATATTGGGCTCAAATGTTGGGAAAAACTGTGATGGAGATGGTAACACGACAGGAGACAAGCAATTTATTTGTTTAAGAGCCTCGTGGCGCAGTGGTTACATGCCTGTCCTGCAGCTAAAACTGTGCTCACAACCTGGGGTTCGATCCCTGGTAGCTGCTGGCTCATGGTTGACTCAGCCTTCCATCCTTCCGAGGTCAGTAAAATGAGGATCCAGCTTGCTCTTGTGTGTGTGGGGGGGAATGTGTAGCCTGCATTACTGTAATTAAAACTGTGAACCACCCAGAGACTACGTGAAGTGGTATGGGGCGGTATCTAAGTAGACCAGAATTTTTTCTTAATAAAGAAAAAACTAACAACCCATGTCCATGAAATGTCCGGGGAGGGCGGGAAACCAAGACAGAAGGGGTGCCATCTGGGGAGAAGCGGGGAGGAGCTCTTTAGTCTGAAAAAGAGGTGCCTGGGGGGGATATGATTGAGACGTACAAAATAATGCAGGGCATGAATAAAGTGGAGAGAGGGACGCTCTTCTCCCTCTCACAAAATACCAGAACTAGGGGACATCCACGCAAATTGAGGGCTGGGAGAGTGAGGACAGACAAAAGAATTTTTTTAATCCAGTGTGTTGTTAGTCTGTGGAACTCCCTGCCACAGGAGGTGGGGATGGCATCTGGCCTGGATGCCTTCCAAAGGGGATTGGACCGATTCCTGGAGGAAAAGTCCATCCCAGTTGACACACCATGATGGAGATGTGTCATCTCCAGGCTTAAAACTTGGGTCCTTCAAGGGCCAGAGGCAGGGGAGTGGTATCAGGAGACAGAGATCTAGTCTCATGTGCTCCCAGAGGCATCTTAGTTGTCTGTGTGTTGCTGAATTGGCTGAATCTGATTCAGTTTACTGTGAACCGCCCAGAGTTCCTTCAGGAAGATGGGTGGTATAGAAGTCCCATAATAAATAAATAAATAAATAAATCTGGTGGGGCCCCTGTGAATTCCAGGAAGCTGGACTAGATGGGCCTTTGGCCTGATCCGGTATGGCTCTTCTTAGGTTCTTACATTCTTATGTGGTAATGGCATCTGGCCCGGATGCCTTCAAAAGGGGACTGGACAGATTCCTGGAGGAAAAGTCCATCCCAGGTTACAAACCATGATGGAGATGTGTAATCTCCAGTCTTAAAACCGGGGTACTTCAAGGGCCAGATGCAGGGGAGTGATATCACGAAACAGATATCTAATCTCATGCGCTCCCAGATGCATCTGGTGGGGCCACTGTGAGATCCAGGAAGCTGGACTAGATGGGCCTTTGGCCTGATCCAGCAGGGGCTCTTCTTAGGTTCTTATGAACCTACCTCTGGGCCTCCCGGTCGTCCTTGGGGTTGTAGTTGGAGAGGCAGTCCAGGATGAAGATCTGGCCCCACTCGGTGCACTCATTCAGGGCAGTGAGGAGCTTGTTGATGTTCTGGGGGTTTAGGTCGAGGAGGTTGCTATTCGGGTGGGACTCGCTGATCTCTGACAAGGCAGCCACGGCGTTGGCCACGACCTGGGGGAGGGGGGGGAAGAGGGAGAGGGCCTCGGTTAGACAGGCAGGCAGGCAGGCGGCAGAACCCCGGGAATCAAGCAAAAAACCCACAACACCCAATCCCAACAGATGAAATGCTGATAAATAGAATATTGGAATGTGCAGAGATGGATCGGCTAACCTTCAGAGTGACAGAGAAAGATGAGTCTACAGTGGAGCCTCGTATAACAAACGGGTAGTATCACATAAAATCTGTACAACATAAAAAATTCCAGAGATAGGGGAAATTTGCTTAACAGAATCGTCTATGGGGCGAATCCGTACAACATAAAAATGGTCATGATTAGGGATCACTGTTTTCAATGCATTCCTATGGGAAATTTGTATAAAGGAAAATCTGCTTAACATAATTTCATTTGGAATGAATTAATTCCTTTATACAAGGTACCACTGTATATATTTTTTCAATCTTGGAACTTTCTCTGGAAGTTGAGTCATGGCTACTGGACTTCTTTTTTGAGAAATAGAAATGTTTCGCTGTTCATCCAAACAGCGAAATGTTTCTATCTCTCAAAAAAGAAGTCCAGTAGCCATGACTCAACTTCCAGATAAACTCACCTGGATGACTGAGAATCTTCACAGAAATCCTGGAACTTGTTTTATACTTGGTTGAATATAAGAAATGAGGTAGTAGAAGGCAAAGCAAAATCATGAAGGAGCTGATTGTAGTAATAAAACCAAACCTGGGGAGTATAACCAACTGTTACATATGTTTTTCTTTCCCTCTCTCTCTTTTGTAATTGGTTTTTTTTCTTTTGTAAGATAATAAAAAGTGCAAAACAACAACAACAACAACAACAACAACTCACCTCTCGGAATAGGAACAAAAAATTAAAATGATGTAGGGCAGTGATGGCAAACTTTTTAAAGACTGAGCACCCAAACTGCGATTCAAAAACCCATTAATTTTGTGTAAAGTGCCAGTACAGCCATTGAACCTGCATCCAGGTGGCTGTCAAGGGGGCGATGCCGGGTGCCCACAGAAAGGGCTCCGAGGGCCACCCTTGGCACCCGTGCCATAGGTTCGCCAACACTGATGTAGGGGATCAGCAAGAAGCTTCAAGGTCCGTGGGGAGAAATTTCTTCTAAAGCAGTGGTTCTCAACCGGTGGGGCCCCAGAGGTTCTTGGACTGCAACTCCCAGAAGCCTTCACCGCTACCTGAGCTGGCCAGGATTTCTGGGAGTTGCAGTCCAGGAACATTCTGGGGACCCACAGCTTGAGAAGCCACTGTTCTAAAGGATCTGCCCACCAAGAGGGGCTGTAACCCCCTCCCTTGGAAGCCTTTGCTGAGTCCAAGAAGCATTTGGTTGACCCCAAGGTCAGGAAACTCAATGGTAGGGTTGGGCTAATGTAACTTCTCGGCCAGCAAAGATCGGCTCCCCTGAGAAGGGGCACCGGGCGGGAGGAGCTAAGCTGGATGGGGACTGAGTCTCCCGAACTCGGAGGGCCACGGGGGAAGGGTATTCTTAAGTCTTCCCCTGGCCCAGTCTGAGATGAAGTGGCCATTGGCCACCAGGGCTGGTCAAAGCAGGGCTTTCTAGAGCACAGGGTAGCCTAGAGCTGTGTTGACGAACCAATGTCATGGGTGCCAAAGGTGGCACTCGGAGCCCTTTCTGTGGGCACCTGGCATTGTCCCTTCACAGCCACCTGGATTCAGGTTAAATGGCTGTATTGGCACTTTGCAAAAAAATAATAATGGGTTTTGCATCGCAGTTCGGGCACTCGGTCTCTAAAAGGTTCGCCACCACTGGCCTTGAGCCTTTAAAGCATCAAGCACTGTTTCCACAAGTCTTATGCTGTTGCTCCTTGTTCTCCATACTTTACACTGGGTCAAAAAGACTGAAAGACAGGCAGCTCTCCTTTAGGCAAATCCTCGGAGAAGGCCGGCTTCTCTGCAAAAGGCCAGCATGCTGGGAAAGGCAGGCAGCGGCAGGAGAAGAGGAAGACAGAATACGAGATGGACCGACTTCCTCAATGAAGCCACTGGTTTGAGACGATAAGAGCTGAGCCGGGCAGTGGAGGAATAGGATGTTTTGTAAGCTGTTCATTTACAGGGCCGCTGGAAGTCGGAACAGCAACGACAATGCAGGGGAAAACGCAATTATTTTTATTTCTAAACCGGTATTGCACACTTATGGGGTAAGAGGAAAAGGCACAGAAGCAACAGCTTCTGCCCGTAAAAACATGCATATGGGAGGATGGGGGATTGTGAGGGGTGATCAAAATCCAGCTGGTGATATTTTAGGATGCTCAGATTTTTATTGGGGGAGGCTTAATTATTATCATGGAATTGTTGTTTTTTTTTCTTGTTTTCAAAACCAATTACGTCACGCTTCCCCCCCCCCTTCCGTTATGGCGCCGCCTTGGAGGAAATTCAGGGATCTCAAAAACGAGGAAACCAGATGCCCTTCTCAAAGATTTCACATCAAGGGCGCCCAAAAGGGGAGGAAGTGGATTCCGCATTTGAAGAGGAAAAGATGAAAAGATGAAAAGAGACCCCTTTCGGGGAAGAGAAGCCACAGCTGGCAAGCGCCGAGGCGAGAGGGCTGGAAGGAGGCGAATCGTGGCGCAGAGTCGGAGGGGGGGGCTTTGTTCCGTGCTAAAATTAAAATGTAAAATAAAAAGGTAACGGGCCGAAGCTCGGCAGGAGGGGAAGGGGAGAAAAAATTAGCGGGGTAAATTTCACTGAAAAGGGCTCTATGATTATTGGGATGGAAATGAGGCAGAGTGGGCCACAAGGATCTGCAGAGGCCTTAATTGTACAGGTCACGCTGTATTCTTACTTCTTACTGTGTGGGATGGAATCACAGGCTTTAGTACAACACACACACACACACACACACACACACGAGAAAAACAGGTGATATACAGATAGATAGAGAGAGAGAGACAAGGACAATGAAAAGTTGATTAAGAGAATGAATACAGTGGACCCTTGTATAACAAACGGTTTGTATTACATAAAATCTATACAACAGGGACATTTGCTTAACAAAATCCCGGAGCCACGGCAAATGTTCCAAAGAGCCGCATGCGGCTCCGGAGCCGCGGGTTGCAGACCCCCGGCCTATGGGGAGAATCCGTACAACAGAAAAACGTTCGCGATGAGGGATTACTCCATTTTCAATGCATTCCTATGGGAAATTTGCTTAACAGAATTTCATTTGGAACAAATTAATTCCTTTATACAAGGTACCACTCTTATTTTATTATGGATTTACTGCTCTTGAGCATCGCGCCAGGACTCAAGGTGGGGTGCAGCCTGTTTTTAACAGGACAAAGGCACGCCAGGCTGCTGCCGAAAGAACAGAAGCGACCCCATGCTGCCCCGCTGTTGTCCGCAAGCAACCAAGCACGATTTCCTCCTCCCCTAACCCTAACCCTAACCCTAACCCTAACCCTGGAGTGAGAAGACTTTTCCACCCTCTCCTGTGGAACCTCCCCCCCTAAGGTGAGCGATGCTGGGGGTTGAAGCTCGCTGTTGCACCACCCCCACCGCCAGGGCACCTACCCCTTTCCCCCTAAACTGCCCACCTCCTTTCTCCTTGTGCTCCACCTCCTCCCCTCCCTTCCCCTCCCCTCCCCTCCCGGGGCCTCACCATGGGGTTGGAGTCGGCAATGAGGTCCCGCAGGGAGTCCAGGAAGCCTTGGTCCTCCACCATCTGGGCGTTGATGTCGTGCAGCTTGGCCACGCAGACGGCCGCCGTCTTGCGCACGTAGGGGTCCTCATCCTTCAGGCACTTCCGGAGCGGCTCGCAGAGGTACTCCGTGATCTTGTCCACCCGGATGCAACCCATGGTGCGCACCGCCAGGGCGCGGATGAGCGGGTTGGGGTCCTCGCAGTCCTGCGGAACAAGGAGGGGGTGGCGGCGGGCATCAGTGCATTTCCTTTGCTGTACGCATCGCTTTACTCTCTGCTCCCTTGCAAGGAGAACTGAGGACCGCCCACCATGATATTCTAATTCCCCTCCTTACTCTTTATGAAGGCCTTACTGAAATCTAGATAAGCAATATCCACAGCGTTCGCCTCATCCGCCAGGCCTGTAATTTTATCAAAGGAAGCGATCAAATTGGCCTGGCAAGAATTGTTTTTAAGTAACCTGTGTTGACTTCTCGTAATGACAGCATTGATAGTTAAATATTTGCAGACTGTCTGCTTAATAATTTGTTCTAGGATCTTGCCAGGAATTGAAGTCAAGCTTGGGCGGTAATTATTTGGGTCCTCTTTCCCCCCCTTTTTGAAGATGGGGACAATATTCGCCCTCCTCCAATCTACAGGGATTTCTCCTGTTTCCCAGGACTTTTCAAAGATTATTGCCAGCTCTATGAGGCTATGAATCACAGGACAGTTTTGCATCCACCCCCCCCCCAAAAAAAAATTCTGACATTTCAGGCCATCCCCTTGTTTGCAAATCCATCTAACAGTGTCACTTTCACTTATCTACAGCAGAGGCCTCTGAGTTCACGACGTGTGAGTTAAGACCAGGGATTCCAGAAGCCTTTATGTGCCTTAACCGTATCTCTGAACTTCAAAACCCTCAACCAGTGGTTCATTTTTCCCTAATACCTGGCAGAAAGTGTTCTGCTTAGATACTGCCCCCATACCACTTCAAGTAGTCTCTGGACAGCTTACAGGTTTTTAATTACAGTAATGCAGGCTACACATTTCCCCCCACCCCACCCCAAGCAAGCTGGGTACTCATTTTACTGACCTCGGAAGGATGGAAGGCTGAGTCAACCATGAGCCGGCTGCTACCTGGGACTGAACCCCAGGTCGTGAGCACAGTTTTACCTGCAGGACAGGCATTTAACCACTGTGCCACGATGCCAGCGGGGACCACGTTGTTTTGAAGTTCGCTTGCCACATGTCGCTAAACGCTGCCGATGACTTTTCTGCGGAGTTTACGGCACCTTACAAGCCTTCTTCTCCTGAAGGCGTTGTATTCCGTTTCTACCATCGTGCAAAGGAATGCCCTGTGGCCATTGCCGTATTTCCGATAAGGGCTGCCTTGTTTGTTTATTTATCTGGTTCAAAATGGCGTTACCCTTAAAAGGGGGACAACCCCCCCCCCCGTTGTCCACGAGGCTCAGGAGAAACGTTTCTGGGTTTCGTGGCAGACTGGTCTGCAGCGTTCCCTGCGTGGTGAGGTGAATGTGCTTCCGAAACCTTTGGCCTGCTCAGCACAGACGGTTAAAAGGGTGGAGGTGCAGGGGGGGGGGAATTTTCTACCTCTTGGCCCTTCCTGCACCAACAAGAATCCTGAGATCCTTCAAAGTAAGCTGAGCAAATGAGAAAGGTTCTCAAATGAGAGGACCTGGAGTATTGTGTACAATTCTGGTCACCGCATTTCAAAAAATACATAGTAGAACTGGAAAAGGTGCAGAAGAGAGTGACTGAAATGATTCATGGCCTGGGGGACCTCCCTTATGAGGAAAGGCTAAAACATTTGGGCCTCTTTAGTCTGGAAAAAAAGGCATCTGAAGGGGGATAGGATTGAGACGTACAAAATAATGCAGGGCATGAGTAAAGTGGATAGAGGGAAGCTCTTCTCCCTCTCACAAAATACCAGAACTAGGGGACATACACTCAAATTGAGGGCTGGGAGAGTAAGAACTGACAAAAGATTTTTTTTTCATGCAGCACGTTGTTAGTCTGTGGAACTCCCTGCCACAGGAGGTGGTGGCGGCATCTGGCCTGGATGCCTTCCAAAGGGGATTGGACAGATTCCTGGAGGAAAAGTCCATCACATGTGACAAACCATGATGGGGATGTGTCATCTCCAGGCTTAAAAATGGGGTCCTTCAAGGGCCAGATGCAGGGGAGTGGTATCAGGAGACAGAGATCTAGTCTCATGCGCTCCGAAATGCATCTGGTGGGGCCACTGTGAGATACAGGAAGCTGGACTAGATGGGTCTTTGGTCTGATCCAGCATTGGCTCTTCTTATGTTCTTAGGTTCTTATGACCAGCAGGCGGAGGGTCAACCGCTGCAGCTGTGGGCCTCCCAGCAAACAGATGGACACCCATGCGACAGCCCCAGACATCCCTTGCAATGCCAGGCCTCCTTGTCTTATCAATGCCAGGGCCCTACCACCAACAAGCCACCCCCCTCAAGCCACGGACAGACACACACACCCCAGACACCTCCCCCCTCCCACAGGGCCTAACCTTGACAAAGCTGTTGACGGCCATGATGGCCATGTCGGGCTGGCTCTTGGCGTAGTTCATGAGGTAGAGGTACACCAGCTTCTTCAGCTCCAGGTTGTCCGTCTGCATGCAGTTGACCACGTCGGGGAAGAGAGAGCTAGGCAGAGAGGGGGACAGGGTTGGCCGGCCCGTTCCTGGAGCCCCCTTCCCCAACCCAACCGGCATCTGGATGGGCGGGGGCCTCTCGTGACCCCCACGGGCCAGGCTGCCTAAAGACGGTCAGATCTGTAATCCCGTGCGAGGGCGTCAAGTTTAGGGAAGGCTGGGCCTGGGTGACAGCAGCTCCCTGGTATCTCCGATACCGGTACGAATTTGTCGATTCGCGCCAGTTCGCCCTGTGGACGAAAAGGTCTTTGGGGGGTGGCGTTTCCCAGTCCTGTCTCCTCCAGGCACCGCCTCTGAGCAGGCACCCACCCACCCCACTGGAGGAACTGCGGCTAGGAAGCACCAAACATCCGGTCTCCCAAAAGACAAATCAGCACGAATGGCTGAATTTTGCAAATTTTGCAAATTTGTGCCCGTCTCGGATCTCAAGCAAAAGCCTCCTTCCTTGGCCTTGCGTCAGCCCGGCTAAGAGGAGAATGCAGGAGAAGCCCTTGGCTTCGGGGCCCTTCAAGGCGATCTCGCAGCCCACCTGGTGCCAGAGAGAGATCAACCTCACCTCACATCCTTGCCCACCGTCATGGCGGCGATGACCTTCTTCACGGCTTCCTTCCTTTTCTCTTTCTTCTCATTGTTCAGCTCGGCTTTCAGCTCAAAGATCTCCCCTGAAATGGAAGACAGGAGAGTGAGGTGGAAAAACCTGAGTCGGCCCAGGCAGGAACAGAGCCCTAGGCATTGTTCAAAGCTGCCGTCCTGTGGCCAGGGGTTCCGCTGGTGAACCGCACAGCAAACATTTGCCGCTCCAGAGTCACCCACGGTTCTGATTCGACAGCCGATTTGGAGACGCAGAGCCGTCGTGGAAGGCAGCTCAAGAACCTGGTGGCCTCTGGCCATCAAAGCAACATTCTCTGGTGCGCAGTTGTACTAAGCGCAGCATGCAGATATGACGTAAAATAGGGGACTCCAAGGTTCGGTCCATACGGATGAAATCACGTATAGATTTCAAATATTCTGACCCTGTTCCTCAAGGGATTGAAATAAAGACCGAGATATTACCGTAGCTCATTCTCCCACCTTTGGATCCATCTAATTTCAAAAGCTTGAGGTTAAAGAAATGCACCTAAATATATATACCGTATTTTCCCACCTATAAGATGCCCCCATGTATAAGACACCCCCAATATTTCCAACCGAAAATTACTGCTTTGCAACCACATGGTTTTCTTCTTGGCTTACTTCTGTGTATAAGGCGACCCTCAATTTTTAATACATTAGGACCTCTGTATCCACTGATTCATTGTCCACTGATTCAGTTATCCACGGTTGGCAGAGAAAAAAATAAATAAATCAGCAGCTATAAAGCAAGCTATTGTCACAAATAGCATCTGTAAAGCAAGCTACTGTCACAAACAGCAGCCATAAAGCAAGCTACTGTCAGGAAACAGCAGTTTGGGGGTGGGCGGGCAGGCGTTCTCTCTTATCCACGGTTTTCATTATCCACGGAAAGGCCTGGAACCAATCCCCAGTGGATACTGGGGTTCTACTGTACAAAAATATAGACTTATATGTGGAAAAACACGGTACTTAACCAGGAGATTAAGAAAACGCCCAAGGGCACTTAAGAATGGGCTTTTGTAGATTCTGGCAGAAGATCAAGAGAAAATTCCTAATTGTTAGAGCAGTGCAACAACAGAACCCATGGCGAGTGCTCCAAGGCTGGAGGCATTGTTCAAAAGGAAACTGGACAACCATCCTTCAGATGTGCTTTGAATTTTGGCATCCCCTGCCTTGAGCTTTTCACGATGGCCTTGTAGGCTGTTTCCAACTCTTAATATTCCACAACCCTGTGATTCCATGGGGAAAAAACCCACAACAGAAGCAAGGGAGACAGCTTGTCTCTTGGACCACAAGCCAACAGAAGAACAGTAGGACTCTGGTATCCGCTGGGGATTGCTTCCAGGCCTTCCTGTAGATAATGAAAATCGTGGATAAGGGAGAACGCCTGCCCACCCACCCCCAAACTGATGTTTCCTGAGAGCAGCTTGCTTTATGATTGCTGCTTTGAGACAGTAGCTTGTTTTATGGCCGCTGTGTGTGACAGCAGCTCGCTTTACAGCCTGCTTTGTGGTTGCCGAATTATTTTTTTCCTCTGTCAACCGTGGATAACTGAATCAGTGGATAATGAATCAGTGGATATGGGGCTCCTACTGCAACCCTTTTCTCAAGATGATCTCGCTGCCGAAAGGGCAAGGCAAGAGGAAGTCAATAAGGCCGCACACCAGAGGAAAAGGCCGGCGTATCATTTTACGCCCTTAATGGACGCTCATCTCCTCCGGACTTGGCGGCAAACAGACTCCCTAGATGCCGGGAATCTTAATGATCCCAGCCGAGAAAGTCAGTGAGAAGCAGCCAAAGAGAAAAAAAATTCACAGGGATCACCAAGTTCAGGGAAGAGGCTTTTCATCGCAAAGAGGTGGCGGGGAATTTGGATAGTGCAAATCTCAGGAGGAGGAGGAGAAGCCCCTACAAAAACCTCCTGGCAGAATGGAGCAGCTTAGACAAACAGGCTGCCCGTGGTCCTTGAGTAGGATGGAGAAAAATCAATTGTGTGTTTTTTTAATGGATTTAAATTACAATTCAATATTGCAATTTAAATTTCAAAACAGATTATTTTTTTTTAAAAAGGAAAATTTAAATTAGCCAAAAAGTTGGATTTCAATCAGCCCCACCATGTCCCAAGGGGGGGGGGGGCTCTGAAGCACTGCTTCAGATGAGGGGCAGCCTCCGT
>JAHTLZ010000092.1:0-14184 GCA_023846285.1 Phrynocephalus versicolor | reverse complement strand
CCCCCCCTATTGCCGGGCCTACCTGGGGGCGGCGTTGGGGGCAAAGAGGCTTCCCTGGGGGCAGGCGAGGGAGCCCTTCGTGCTAGGCGTCTGTGGCAGGGAGGGGACCACGGTGCCCCCCCATTACTGCTGCTCTTGGTGGTTCTTTCGTGGCCTCTGTCCCTCTTTCTCTCCCCCCCCCCGCCCACCCTTTTGTCTCAGACATTGATCGCTCTCCCCCCTCCTCCTCCTCCTGCCTTATCTCTCCCTGTGGGTATTGGGGGGGCAGGCATTGCCTTGGCTAGAATGATCATCGGATGAGTTTCCACGTGTCCCCCCCCCGGCCCTCCTGTCCCTTCCAAACCCTCCGCTCTGCAGAGGCCGAGATAAGCGCCAGAAGCTGATAACGGAAGCAGGAGCCCCCCCCAAGGTTGCCGCAAGGACGGAGGGAGGGGTTTCTTCCTCCCTGTTACTCTCCACAGCCAGGAAAAAAAGCATAGTTTCCTGGCTTAAAACGGGCCAGGCGTTTGTGCTGAAGGAGGTTCGGAGGGCCCAGGTTGCCGTGGCAGGAGGGTGGTTCTCCCGCCAACTTGGAGGGGGCAGCCTTGTGTGCCTGTGGGGAGCCCCCCCAAAGCAAGGGCCCCCTCGGCTGGGGGGCCATCTCCCTCCCGCCTCTGCAGCCCTGGACACACCTTGAGGACTAGCCGCTTGATGGGTGCTGTAGGAAGCACCCAGGTAGAGGCTGGCGTCCCATGGGTGGAGTGGGAACCTTGAGCCTGCTTTGGGTTTTACTCTGAACTTGATTGAAGCTGTCCAAAGTGCCAAACCCGGTTTGCCGACCGGAGTAGAAAAACCCGGTGGTTTTGCCTTGCCAGAGGCCGGTGTGTGTGTGTGTGTGTTGTGTTGTGTTTGTGTGTGCGCGCGTGTGTGTGCGCGTGTGTGTGCGTGTGTGTGTGTGTGTGTGGCAGCAGCTGATTCCCTCTGCAGGGCGAGTAATTCCAGCGTGAATCGCCCCGAATCAAGGGGTGCCTTGCCAAACCCCGCACCACGGTCGGTCGGTGTCCCCAGTCCAGCCCACGGCCACGGCAGAGGAGCTTGGAAGGGAAAGGAGACCGGGGGGGGGGCACGGCTGTGGAAGGGGAGAGCGTGGCCTCCAGCCCCCCCCTTTCCGCCTCGCCACCCCCAAAGGGCTCCCTGCTGATGCCCTCTGCGCCTGCCCCTTCCCTCTTGCCTTCTCCCCACCACCACCACCATGGGGAGGGTGTGTGCGCACCCCCCACGCCCCCCCTCCAGCCCTGCCTTCCCTGCCTGGGCAGGAGCTGCCCCTGTCGCCCCATTTCCCCCCCTTCCCTTCCCGTGGGCAATAGGGGAGGAATACCCGGCTGCCACGGAATCCCCCAGCCCACCTGCGCCCCGGGCACTGCCACGGGAGGTCTATTCATAGCAGCCGCCAACGCCAACGCAGCACCTGCGCTTTCCTCCCAGGCGCCCTCCTGCCCCCCCCCCGCAGCCTCTGCCTCCCCCCCCTCGTTCTCTGCTGCAGCCAATGGTGCAGAAACGTGCCAAGGGGGGGAGAGAGTCTGTGTGCATGTGGGCACCACAGTGGGGGGGATGCCCTCTGCTTCCTCCCCCCCCTCTTTCCTCCTCCCCCCTGCCCGTCTTTGTGCCACCCCTGCGGCGGCTGCTGCTGCCTCTTCTTTCCTCTCCTGCTGCTCCCACTCCGTGGGATGCCCCACACTCAAAAAAAAAAAAAAAACCAACCCCCCCACCCTTGTGATGTGTGGCCAGGGAGGGGTGTGTGGGGGGGGGGAGGATGCCTCTTCTCTCTGGTCTTCTCCCTTATCAGAGGATGGTGAGAGGAAGGCGCTCTCCCCCCCCCTTTCAGCTCTCCATCCCTGAAACGAAAGGCACGGGCTATTTTTAGCAAAAGGGAATCCCTCCTCCTGGCGGCGGCGGCTCAGCTCGGTGTGGGTGGGTGGGGGGAAGCCGAAGGGAGGGGGGGACAACACATCACCCACTAAGGATGAATTATTGATTCTTGCATCTGCCGGCCCTCCTCCTCCTCCTCCTCCTCCTCCTTCTCTCTCTCTCTCTCTCTCTCTCTCTTCCTTCTCTCTTGGTGAAAGGGGCGTGGGGGAAGAGAAGGAAATTAGAAAGTAACCTGAGCATCTCAGGCAGAGGCGGAGGGTGGGGTGGCGGTGGTGTGTGTGTATTGGGGAGGGGGGAGTGGTCCAGGGCTCTCGTGTGTCGCCATGGCAATGGGGCATCTCTTCTCTGCAGAGCTAGGGAGGGAGGCATCTTGAGAGGGGAGGATGCGTGTGGGTGTTTGCAATTGAGGGGGAGAGGGGAGGGGGGAGAATCCCTCTTTGGCAGTCGAGTCACGAGGAGGGCTGTCAGCGAGGAGGAGCTCCCTCGCCTGCCTGCGCTTGGGCTTCCCCCAAAAAACGTTGCGGGGGCGGCACGAAAACAGGCAGCTGAGACGGCAGATTTCCTGGAAGAAAAAATTGAGAGAGAGAGAGAGAGAGATGGAGGGATGGGAGGCTGGGAGGGAGAATTTCTTTCTTTCTTCTTTCCTTCCTTCCTTCCTTCCTTCCTTCCTTCCACCCATCCTTCCCCCCTTCCTTCCTTCTTTCTATCCATCATCAGTTCCTTTCTTCTTTTCTTTCATTCATCATCACTTCCTTCCTTCCTTCCTCTCTTCTCTTCCCCTTCCTGCTTTTTACCTCCTTCTCTGACCAGCTGCCCACCTTCTTCTGGCTAGGGTGCCCTGTGGGGCAGGGAGGCTGGCCCTGCCATCTCTCTTCAGCTTTTATGGCCCCACACATTAGATCTCTCTCTCTCTGTCTCCCACCCTCCGCCCCCTTTCTCTCTGGCATTTATTCTTTGTTTCCCTTTTGGAAACCCAAAGCAGCCAGAGCTGGGGGCCCTTAGCGACTCCCCCCCCTCCAGAGACCTACACACCCTCTTGCCCAGCCCACTTGGCCATCTGTCCGTGGGGGATCAAGTGGAGCCTGTGCGGTGGCACCATGGAGGAGCCAAGGGCAAGGCGTTTGGGGGGGGGGGAAATCCTGTGGCCTGGGCAGGGCAGACCCTCCTCAGGAGTCCAGCAAGGGTGGCACCCCCCCACACACACAAAAAGCACGCACGCACACACACCCCGGGCTCAGGGAGGTGGAAAGGGAGGACAGGCACCCATTTAAAAACAAACCCTTTCTTCTATTCTCTCCCCTCTCCCCCCCCCCGGGCCGGCCGTGAAGGGCCCGCTGGTGGGGCCGGGAGTCCCTGCTTGAGCCCAGCGCCACTTCTCCGGCCATTGTCCCCCCCACACACACACACACACTGCAGGGCCAGGCCATCGGCTCCCCTCCCTCTTGGCTTCCCCCTGGGAGTGTCGTGCCATCGTAAGTTTCCCAAACGGGCCAGAGAATGAGGGGAAGTTTGGCCCGACCGGCCGGCTGGTCGATTATGATTTGGTATTATTTTAACTACACCTCCGCCCCGCCCCCAGGATTTTCCTTTTGTTGGCTGGCAGGGCTGCCCTGGGAGCCGGGAACATTTTATCCCCTCTCGCAGAACACACCCCACCCCGTCCACGCCTTTGTCGCTGGACGGAAAAGCCCCCCCACCCCGTTGTGACCTTCTGGTTCCTGGTATGGCAACAGCCGAGCCCGGCTGGGGTGGGGTGGAGTGGGGTGGGGAGGTTCCCCCCCCCCACTGGGCACCGAGGGTAGCGTTCCAAAAGTTCCTTTCAAAAATGTAATTATTCCCCTTGTGCGTTGCAGTGGCCTTTCACGGTCCCAGTAGGTCCTCACTCACACTCTGTGTGTGTGTGTGTGTGTGAAGAGTGGTGCTTTTGAATACAAAACGGGAAAACGCCCTGCTGTTTTTTTTTAGTGAAATGAACGAGGCTGGGAAAACCAGAATTCCAAATTCTTACAGAGCTCAGGAAGGACAGAAAATAATCCCATTTGGAGAAGGTGGCATTTTTTTTTGGGGGGGGGGCGTTCGGTCCGCCTGCTGGCCTTCCTCCTGGGTTTATGCCCTTGCAGACTGTAAGGCCTCCCCAGCACGCTTCTTCCCCCCCCCTTCCACTTCCCTCCTTCCTTGGCCTGGCGGTGCCCCCAAAGTGTACACCCTGTTTTATTTGGGGTGCTGCTGGTGGTGGAGGAGGAGGAGATATTCTTGCAATGGCTGATCCTGTTACAGATCCAGGGATCCCCCTTTACGCCAGAAGGGGTTTGCAGAAAAGGTGGGATGTGGGGAGGGATGCCCTCCCCCTCTTGGAAAGAAACACACACACACACACACAGAGAGAGAGAGAGAGAGAGGGTTTCCCTGGCCTTTCTCCTGCCTCCTCCTGTTCTGGAGGGGGGATTTCCTCTCCTCCTCGGGAAACCCCTCTGCCGGGAAATGAATGCAGCTCAAGGGGAGGGAGGCACGAAGGAGGCCGGCAGAGAGGAGAAGAGGCGGGTCCCCCCCGGCAGGAGGGAGACACGCACGCACAAACACACACACACACACACACAGTGAGCTGGGCTTTGCTTTTGTCCTTCCCTTGCAGGAAACGGAGAGGCAGCACAGCCAGGGCGGCGGCAGCAGCAGCAGCAGCAGTGTCGGCCGTCCCCTCGTCCCTCTTTATTTATAGACCAGGCTGGCTCCCTTGACCGGAGAGGAGCCCGGCAGGAAAAGACGGCCGTCCAGGGGCAGCCGCTGGGCCAACGGAGGAGGAGGAGGAGGAGGAAGAGAGACCAGAGAAGACCGGTGTGTGTGCGGTCCTGCAAAAGGGAATTGACATCCAAGGAGAGGGAGCTGCCTCTTTGCCTGCTCTCTGCTCCAGGTAATTCCGACCCTCTCCTTCTGGGTTTGGTGGGGGTGGGGGTGGGGGGTCCTTGTGCCTGCAAGAACAGATTGAGGGGAGGGGGCTCCCCCGTGAGCCTAGAACTTCTGGCACAGAGAAGGAGGGAGGCTTTTGTGCCAGCCTCCTCCCTCTTTCCTCTTCCCTGGCGGGGGCTTCCCAGGGAGGTTCAGTGGGAGTCCTTTCCCAGCCGGGAGAGACCCCCAGCAGGGAAAGGCGATTCCCAAGTCCCTTTGGAAACAAAGGAAGGCGCTAGTCCTCATGGTCCCGGGCTGAGCCGCGGCATCACTGCCAGGGGTTGGGGTGGCCCCTTGGCCTGGAGGCCCTGCTGCCAGTTGGCCCAGCAGGAGTCAGTAGGGGACCACCCTCCTTGTTTTAGTCAGAAAGGAAGGCCCTTAGAGGAGAGCTCTCGAGATGACCATTGGGGAGGGCAGCCTTTCCCTCTGCCGGTTCCTTCTCGTCCGCTGAGCAAAGGCGACACAGATCCAGCCTGCCGACCGGCCGGACATATGAAAAGGGGAAAATCTTCCCCAGCCTGGCCTGGAGAGTCCAGGATTTGAACCTGGCTCCTTCTGCGGAGCCCAAGTGGTAAGGACCCTGCCACCCCAAAGACCCCCATCTGAGGCCCTCCGGGTTCTCAATTTCTTCCCACGCAAGGCCACGCCAGAGCTGTGGTTGAGAGAGCTCGGACGTCTGAGCCAGCTGGTTTCCGGTTTCCCTGAATCTGGCGCAGAAGGAAGGGTTGGGTGCTGTGTGTGTGTGTGTGTGTGTGTGTGTGTGTGTGTGTGTTTAGGGGGCGCTGGGTTTGTGGGGAGAGGGAAGGGAGGGCTGGCAACAGGAAAGGTGCACCATGCCATCCCTGGAACCCCAGCGGACCTTCCCCCCACCCCAACCCACAGCCCCCACAGCCCTGGAGTTTCCCTTGCCCCTGGCCCTGCATAGGCCAGAAAGATGCCGGTGTGGCTCGGGCACCTGGAATGGCTGGCCACGAGACAGCGGGCCACTGATGGACCTACCAGTTCCTGATGTGCCAGCCCAGAAGCCGGGAAGACCTTCTGTCTTAGACCTGAAGCGGAGCCTCCCTGGGTCTCCCAACCGGCAGGCAGGCAGGCAGAGTAGGTATAAAGTTCCCCGTTTGCCTTTGTACAACAAAGAGCATTCTCCCCAAAGAGTGTAGAAGGCAAGCCCTTCTCAAGGTTGGCGATGACACCCCTTGGGTTTTTCTCTGCGTGCCTCTGCCCCCACCGCCCAGCAGCCTTCACAGGCGGGTAGCCCCCACCTCAAGACCAAAGCCAATGTGTAACGGACCCTGTGCCCGATCTGCCAAGATGTGGTTAGGCTAAAATACCCAGGAACTTTGGCCTGGGCCCACAGTGTGTGTGTGTGTGTGTGTGTGTGTGTGTGTGTTGTGTTTCTGTTCACCATCCTCCCAGCAAGGCCCCCAAAGGCAGCCTGGGTGGCCACCCACACCCGGGGCTCACGTCTGAGGGCTTTCTTCCGCCACTACTGGGGACAGGTCTTTTGTGAAGCCAACGGCCCCCAACGCCCCCCGCCCCTTCCAGCCCTCCCTGCTCCTGAAGGCTTTGCAACCCCGCTGGGGAACACTTCCCACTCATATGGTCTCCTGCTTTTGATATGCTGATGGGGGGGGGAGGCAGGCTCAATTCCTCCTCCTCGTCCCCCCCACCTTCCCCCCCTCCCCATAGCTTTGGCTCCCAATCAGCCCTTAGTTTCCGAGGGAGCGCGAGGCAGGGAGGGGTGGCCCGCCCCCCTCGCCCTCCTTAATTCAGGCGGATCACGACGACACTCTCTGATCGTGACCTCGGAGCACCCCAGCCAGCGGTGGCCGAGGCGAAGCAGCGTAGAACGTGGGCAGAAGGACATTCGGGTCTTATTCTTTTTTAGCGGGTCTGACCCTCCCTTGGCGTGTGTGCTGTGGGCCACTGGCTTTCCTCACACCTGGGGGGGGGGTTGAAAAGTGACACACACACCCCCTGGGCTGCCTTGGCCCTGGGCCACCAAACCAGGCAGCAGGCAGGGCCTCCCGTCTCCCGCCCAAGGGGAGCCTCAGGCCATGAACCAGGGCGGGGAGGGTGAGGGTTTCCAGGCAGGGGGTGGATGGCGCCCAGGGACCCTCCTTGGGCCTGAGTGTGCCATTGGGGAAGAAGGCACGGGGGTGGGTGGGCCTGGCCTTGGCCTTTCCCCTCTCTCTGCCGGCCTCTGGAAGGGAACCCTCGGGCAGGAGAACACAGCCATAAAGAGAGAGAGAGAAGGGGGGGGGCTGGCCGGGGTTGCTGCTCAAGGCAGGACATTAAAAGGGGAAAAAGCGCCCCGAGGGCAGCCCTCTCCCTGGATCGGACCAAAACCAGCGCCCAGCCTTCCCTTCGCACGTGAGGGACGGGGCTTTGTCCTGCTTCCCCCTGACCGATGATGGATGGCCGTGGCCGCATCACGAACCGGAAGCATTTCCCTTGGGCTCGGGGGTGGTGGTGGGGGTGGGGTCCTGAAAATGTCAGCCAGGCTTTGGCTGCCCAGGGTGGAGGAGCCTCCATGGCCCAGCACAGTCTACCTCGGGCGCCGTGGTGGTGGTGGTGGCTAGAGGAACACCGGGGTGGGATGGCTCGGGGTGGGGTGGGGGTGGGGTGGGAAAACCCAGTCTTTCAGCCACCCGGGGGGGGGGGTTGTCATTGTGACCGGGCGGTTTCTGGCAACGAAGAGGGAGTTTGTCCCAGGAGATGGAGGAGGAGGAGGAGGTGTCGGAAGAGAACTTTTTCCGGGCTTTTCCCATTCTCTTCGAGACCGCCTTCCCCGCTGCCAACCCCGGGGGCTGCTTCCCTTTTTTCTCCGGCTTATCGCCCGGTTGCAGTTACGTCCTTTCCACAGATACACACCCCTCCCTGGTCCCCCGAGATTCATAATGAAAATAATAATGGGAGAAGTCTCTCGTTGCTTTCCTTCTTCCAGTGCTGGGAAGAAGAAGAAGAAGAAGAAGAAGGGGGGGAAAGGGTGGAGGACGAGGCAGGCCCGCCCTTGTGGGACGCCCTCCTGGTTTCTGGGGTCGGAAGGAAGGGGCAGAAGGCTCTTAAGGGTGTGTGTGTGTGTGCTTGGCTTTAGGGCCGGCCTGTTCAGCCGGTTGGCAGGAGATTATTTAACGGGTTGCTTCTCTCCCTGCCCAGGTTGGTGGAGAGACCCATGGAGGCTGCCCTTCCGGAGAGAAGCTGGAACGCTTTGCCCCCGCCTGCCTGTTGATGCCCACCCCCTAGCCCTCCATGAACGGCCTCGAACAGGTAAGAAGCCCCGGAGGGCGCACGCACGCACGCACACACAGACTCACACAGACACACACACACACACTGTTGAACCAACGGCCCTGTGGCACAGGGCTGAGCCTTCCCTGCCTCCAAAAAAAAAAAAAAAATGTCCATGGAGCCCACCTGGAACTCCAGCACCAGTGTGTGTGTGTGTGTTTCTCCTTATTACCAATTCACCCTGGAATGGCTATTGATTATTGGAAATATTTTTTTACTCTGCCTCCCCTCTGGAAAAGGACCCCATTGGCGGCGGCTGGCGTCGGGGTGAGATGCTACGTGACACAGATAAAGGTTTTTTTTTAAAAAGGCAGCATGTGACGTGTGTGTGTGTGTGTGTGTATGTGTGTGTGTGTGGGGGGGGAGTCCTTTTAAATTTTAAAAGGATCAGGGGCCACCCTGGGTTACTCTATCCAAGTGGCCCCAAAGGAACACCTAAGGGGGGGGGCGAGGGATGGCAGGAATTGTGCCCCAAGCCTGGGCGTAAGGCGTTGTTTTTGAGGGCGGTTGCAAACCAAGAGGTTGGACGGGTTCTGTGGTTGTGAAGGGGTGGCTCTTTTTCCTCACCCCCCCTTGCCTCGTGGGGGGGGGGGCGGCCAGGAGGTGTGGTTTTCGCCTGGAAGGACTGGGTCCAGCCAGGCCTTGCGCTCATGTCCTGCACCCACCGGCCAGCAGGACAGAAGATGGGAGGATTGGGGGGGACACACACGACTTTTGTCCTCGCCCAGTGTCGGGGAGTTCCACGGGTCTCGTTTGCTCTCTCCCTCGGATCGGTGCCATTGGGAGAGTCCAGTTGTGGGCCTAAATTGGGGGGGGGGAGGTGGCCCGTGGGATCCAAGGAACAGCCCCTGTCCAGTCATCCTTCCTGGCTGGGCCGTTGTGAAAGGGGAGGATGGGCTGGGAGTGGGTCCTATTCAAAGGGGGGGGGTCTCCTCGGGCTGGTTTTGGGGGGCTGATGGGGAGGAAGTGGAGAAACCAGCCCTTGGTTGGCCGGGGGGGGGGGGTGGGGTTGTCCACCCCACTGAGCCCGTGCAGAGTGCAAGGCCTGGGGGGGGGGCTTCCTCTCTGAGTCTGTCTCCCAAGGCTGTTTATTTTATTTATTTGTGTGTTTGTTTTAGAGTATTGTTATTTTAGAGCACAGAGTGTTTCCTTGGACAAGGACCCCAGGCATCTGACAGGAACAACAAGGGATCATATACAGCCCAGTGCAATTAAGGCGTACAGGGTTCAAGTTTAATAACTGGGGATTGAGGGACAGCATTAAAGCTGGATGAGAATGCAATCATTTAAAAGGGAGAGTAAAATTCCCCGTCAGGTTAGGAGTGATGGAAAGTAACATTGGAAACAGTCCTCCCTTTCCTGCACTCTCTTCCTGCGCCCTCAAGTTCCCAGCCCTCAGTGGGGAAGGATTCCCCCCCCCGTCCTCCGCGGTGCCTTGGGGCTGTTGGGGTGGGCTCCTGGCGCAGGCGGGCGGGCGAGCGGGCGGGCACTCAGGCAGGGGTGCGCCGGTGCCTCTTCCATCCCTCCATCCCTCCTTCCTTCCTCCCTTCCTTTCCTTCCTTCTTTGGGGGCGGGAAGGCGGTGTGTGTGTGTGAGTGGGGGGGGTCCTCTCGGCAGCGTCACATGGCCCCGATCCCTCCCTCCCTCCCCCCTCCCCTCGATGATCTCCCTGCTTCTTGCCAGAGGAGGAAGAGGGAGGCATGGCGTGGCGAGCACCAGGGGCGCTGCTGCCGGCTCCCCCCTCGGCCCCTCCGCTGCTGCCCCCGCTGCCCTTGCTCTCCCCGGGGGGCGCCTGGAGGGGCAGCCCCACCGCCCGACGCCCCCGGCGGCCCCCGAGAGCTCCCTCCGCCCCCCGCCGCAGGACCCCCGCCCCCCCAGCGCCCAGGGAGCCTCGGGCAGCTGCCGCGGCACGGTCAGCAGCAGCCCTGCTCCTGCGCCGCCCGCGGCCGCCCCCTTGCCCACAGCCGCCCGAGGAGGAGGAGGAGGAGGAGGAGCAGCTGGCCCCGGCCTCGCGGCTCCTGGGGGGGCGTCCCTCTCCCGGCCAGCTGGTCTACCTGTCGCTCCAGGCTCTCTGTGCCGGAGGGGGGGCTGCCGGCGCCTGGCCCTGGTGGACCCCCTCCGCTGCCCCTCCTCCTCCTCCTCTGTCGCCGCTGCCAGAGACCCCCGGCTGCCCCCACTGCCGCTGCAGCCGAGGAGGAGGAAGAGGAAGAGGAGGAGGAGGAGGAGGAAGAGGAGGCATCCCTGGGCTGGTGTGCACCCGCAGCCCCTCGGAGGAGCCCCCCCACGGCGGGGGGAGGAAGAGGAAGAAGAAGAAGCCCCCACCGGTGAGCAGCAGGAGGAGCCTGGCCAGGGGGAGGGGAATCGGGGGGGGAGGGGGGGAGGGGGTGGTCCCGATGGGGAAGAGGGTCGCCCTCCACAAGGTCAGAAGCAGCCGGGATGGGGGGTGGGTGGGGGCAGGCGTCTCCTGGGGGGGCCCCCTCCCTCTTCCTCCTGCGGAGAGCCCCCTCCTCCCCCTGCCCTGAAGCAGTAGCCCCCCCTCCTCCTCCTCCTTCTCCATGCCTTGTGCAGGGGTCTCCATCCCCCCCTCCACACACACACACACACACACACACACACACATTCCCTATCCATGGGGAGGCCGGCAGGGCAGGGGCAACCGGGAAGCAGTGGGGGGGGGCATCCTGGGGCATCTCCAAAAGAGAAACTGGTCCAAACTCAGGATTTTCCCTCCAGCTGCCCCGCTTGCTTGGGAAGGGTGTCCATTCCCCCCCCTCCACAAGAGAGGGGGTGAAAGGGGCTCCCCCACCCTCTCTCCATCTCTCTCCCCCCCCAGTCCTCAGAGCAAGGGATGCTAAAGGGGCTCCCCTTTGCTGCAGGATTTTGGGAGGGGGGAGGAGGAGGAGGAGGAGGAGGAGAGCATCCCTGGCCATGCAAAACCCTCTTATGGGTCTGCATTTTTGGGGGGGCGGGGGGGAGACAGGCACACACACTCTTGGTGGGTTCGTCATAGTCCCTGCAGTGCTGGGTTGTGTTTTTTTTGGGGGGGGGGGAGGGGGGCAGGCCGGAGAGCCTCCTTCTGGTTTGCCTCAGGATCGATGCATCTGCCCATCGCGGCTGCTGCCGCCTCCACCGCCTCCCAGCCGTCTTGGCCAAAGTTCCCACGCCTGGGGCCGGCGTGCCTTCACACACACACACACACACACACACCCGGGCCCCCGGGCCATGAGAAGTTTTTATAAGAGAGGTCCGCCCCCCCCCGGGACCCTTGGGTCAGGTTTTGTGGGGGCAGGGGCCAGCCGGGGGGGAGGGAGGGGGTCCGTTTGCATGTTTCCGGGGGTCCTTTGGCAGGGGGCGGCTCACCCTCCCTTCTTCCCTTTGGCTCAGAATTAAACTCGGACGCCCAGAAGAACATCCCGACGACGACGGGAGGCTTTGCAGCAGCGCTGGGCGGGCCTGGGTCTCTCCCTGTGTGCGTGTGTAAACCCTCTCCCCCCCCCCGGAAATTGCTTTTGGGCAGGAGACAGGTGGGGGGGGTTGGGGTAAGACCCTCCTCCTCCTCCTCCTTCAAGGGGTGTGCGTTCCAAGGGGTCGTTGGCGTTTCTCGGCTGGCATTTGCAGGAATGTGGTGCGTTTGTGTGTGTGTGTGTGTGTGAGTGTGTGTGCTGAGCCTCTCACCATCGGTGCCTGCTCGCTTGCAGTGCCTCTGAGCACCCCAAGAGTGTCCAGATACCCACCCTTTGGTTTCACCCCCTTCTCTCCCATTTGGGGGGGGTATCAGGGGGCGGGAGGCAGTATCCCCTTTGCAGGTTGGTGCAGGCTGCAGGAGGCATTTCTTCCCGCGTTGGGGTGTGTGTGTGTGGGGTGGGGGGGTCTGACTGTCTTACCCTGGCCTGCTCCACCTTGGGGAGGCAGGGGGTCGGATCCAGACAGGGCCCGAGAGGCAAGGGGGGGGTGGCGGCGGCAGGATTCTGGTCGAGTGCCTGGAGCCAAACCACTCCAGATTCCAGGTTTGAACACACACACACACACACACACTGGAGAGGGAACGCCAGAGAGGGGGAAACCCGCGTCAAGGCTTGGGTCGGCTGGGTCTCTCTCTGGTGCTGACCTTCGCTTCCTCTTTCTCTCTTCTGTTCCCCTCCCCCCCCCGCTCAGGTCCCCCCCGCGGATGCCCGCCTGGCCAGCCATGCTGGGGCCAAGACCGGCGCCGCCTGCCCGCCCAGCCCCTTCGCCCAGATAACCATGAACAGCGACAGCAGCAGCAGCAGCAGCAGCAGCGGTTGCCGCTACAATGGAGGCGCCGTCCGGCCCCTGGGCAGCCTCGGGGACCCCCGCCGGCCCCTGTGCCCGCTGGAGCCCGAGGGGGGGCAGGCCTTCCGAGAGCCCGGCGGCCTGGAGGTGGTGGTCGCCGGCACCCCGCAGGGCAGCAGATGCCTGGAGGAAGGGGCCGACCCCCTTGGGCAGGGGCATCCCCCGCCGCCACCGCCGCCCAAGCGCCACCAGAACGTGGGCTACCGGCTGGGCCACCGTCGGGCCCTCTTTGAGAAGCGCAAGCGCCTGAGCGACTACGCCCTCATCTTCGGCATGTTTGGCATCGTGGTGATGGTGACCGAGACCGAGCTCTCCTGGGGGGTCTACACGAAGGTAGGGGGTCAGCCCGCGGGGGGGGAGGGGAGGGCAGGGCAAGGGGATCTGGCCAGCCACGCACATACCCTCCCTCCTCCTGTCGCCAGGGCCACGGAGCCACCACCCCCTTTTCAGGGGGGAAAAACTCTTTGGGATGTCTAGGATCTGCCCAAATTTGCAATGGCCAATGAACCGCCCGGGAGGCAGCCAGGAGGGCCAGGCAGAAGGCCTTCCACTGCTCGGAGGCTCTACTCGTTTCCTCCCCAACCACCCACCACCCACCCCTCTAGCCCCACTGAGCCGTGGCTGCCTGGCTTTTAGCACGATTGCTTCCCCTCACCTCCACCCCGGTCGGTCGGATGCTCCCTTCTGAACTGGTTCCCAAAGTTTTCCTGACCGACTCTTTTTTTCTCTGCCTCTTCCTCTTCCTCCTCCTCCTCTAGGAATCGTCCTACTCGTTTGCCCTGAAATGCCTTATCAGCCTCTCCACCGTCATCCTTCTGGGGCTCATCATCATGTACCACGCGCGGGAGATCCAGGTGAGAGGGACACCCCCCACCCCAGCCGCCCACCCCCCACCCCCCACGCCTTTCCTGCCCACACTCCGGAAGAGGGGAGACTCACAAGGTGCCTGCCCGCCCGCCTGCCCCTGGCCTGGAGGGCGCCTGGTGCTCCATATACAGTTGTGCCCCGAGGGCGAGGGGGTCGCCCATGGAGGAAAGCAGCGGCTGGCTGCCTTGGAGGGGAAGCCAGGGTGCCGGCAGGGCAGGACGGGGGGGGGGGAGCCCTCCGTCTGCTTGCCTCTCAGGCTGAGGCTCACGGAGGGACCCTCCCCTTCCTCTGCCCTTCACAAGCAGACGGAGAAGGAGGGAGCGCGCACGCAGGAGGCCTCTCGGAGCGTGACAGTCTGCTGCGCCGGTGGTTCCGGGCTGCTGCGGCTGCCGCTGCCCCTGCTGTGGATTCCGCAGCGAGGTGTATTTCTCTCTTTCTTTCTTTGTGGCTGCCTTCCTCCCGGCTGGATCTCGGGAACTAGAAAAATCTGCAGGGCTGGACTCAGCCTTGAACCCCCTGCCCGGCTCCTCTCCTGGGGCCGCTTGCTTCCTCCGAGGCTTTCGTTTCTCCTGATATTTCCCCTCCTCCAAAAATAAATGTTCTGCTAAGGGGCTTCTTCCCTTGATGGGGTGCGGGGGGGGGGGGTCCCCACAGGCAGAAGAGATACGGCCACCTCACAGAGCGGAAGGGAGCTCAGGTGGCTTCTAGGTTTTTTTTTGGGGGGGGTGTAGCCAGCTATGGCTCCCCTGCGACCCCCTCCCTCTGAAGTGAGCTGCCATCTCAAATGTGGTTTCCCCCCCATCCCCCCACCCTGAATTAAAACTTGCCCCTTAAGCTGCCACCAGCGTCCCGGCGGTTTTCGCT
>JAHTLZ010003606.1:0-15008 GCA_023846285.1 Phrynocephalus versicolor | reverse complement strand
CCATCCGTGTCATAGATATCTGTTTCCCACTTTCAGCTCCACTGTTGGGCAGCCACATTGCCAGGAGAGCTGGCCTGGCTGTGAGAAGTTGTCAGTACAGTCCCTCAGATGTGGCTGAGCCCCAAATACTTTGTTCTGGGTGTTCTTTCTTCAGAGCAAAGTATAATGAAGTAGTTGTCCACCATTCTCATAAATCCCAAAGTCCGGCCCAGGGGCCAAATTCAGCCCGATTTAAAATTTTAAGTGGCCCTCAGCCTTTTCTCCCTGCTGGCTCAGCCTGTCACTCATCCCCACCGACTGGCCTTTCCCTGTGCCAGCTAGAGATGTCAGCTTGCAGTTTTATGGTTTGTCTGTCATCCCTGCCTCCGTCCATCCCCTCAGCCACCCACCCTGCCTACCCACTCCTGGCTCCATTGCTGCACTGTGTTTCCCACCTCCTTGTGAGGGAGGGTAGCATATGCAAGCAGTGGTGAGTCTTGGGTGTGCATGGGCTGATTCCTGGGCCGTGCAACAGCTGCTGGGCCCTTGGGCACCTTGAAACTGGAGCATTTGCAGCTGTTGCAGATGCACACAGACCACGCCCTTTCTCCCCCCCCCTTCAGGCTGAAAAGTCAGCCCCCACACATTTTCACCTCACCAAATCTGCCCCTCCTTGCAAAAAGTTTGGACATCCCTGTCATAAATGCTTTGGCCTGAAGAAAGACCCCTCAATGAGAGGCCCTTAAATTTTGGCACCTCTCTGGGCAGCTGTGTCAGTTGCTTTACCTGCCAGTCCACCCAACCCTCTGACAGGCCTTTATCTCCTCACAGCAAGACATCAGTTAGGTGGTGATTCTAAAGCACTTTGCTCGCCAGTTTTTATTTTCTTCTGTTTCTTTTTTACACGCTACAGCAGGGCATTGGAGAACCTTGATTTCATGTCAGGACCAGTGGTAGGAACATCATTCAGAAAACTCTGAACACCCTTGACATGCATTGCAGCAGGTTAAAATTCAGGTAGATTTTTATAATTCTGCAGTACTTGAATATTAGGCATTAGAGATGGGCACAAATCAAAAAATGGTGTTTCGTTTGTTGTTTGTTGTTTAGAGGGTCCGTTTCGGTTCGTTTCTGTTTTTCATGAATTTTTGAAAAAAATCATTTTCGTTTTTGTTCGTTTCATTACCATTTATTTCAATTTTTGTAATTTTTGTTTTTAGCATTTAAAGCAGTTCACTGTATTGCTGTAACGAAAACGAAAGGCACGACAAAATTTCCGGTGTTTCTATTCATTTCATTTTATTTTAGAGACAAAATTCGTTTGTCGTTTCATTATGTAATGAAATGAAAAAACAAGAACAAGAACGAAAAATTGTTCATTTCGTGGCCATCTCTATCAGGCATAATATAAAGCTCAGTGTTTGCCAATGGAAATGTGATATGTGCTTTGGCATTAAGACATACCTAATTACTATACACATCTTTTTAAAAAAAGACTCACATTTTAATCTCCAAAGGTACAGAAGATCAGTCTAGGTCAGTGATGGCGAACCTTTTGGAGACCGAGTACACAAACTGTGATTCAAAACCCACTTTTTTTTTTTTTGCAAAGTGCCAATACAGCTATTTAGCCTGAAAACAGCTGGCTGTGAAGGGGCGGTCAGGTGCCCAAAGAAAGGCTTTTGAGTGCCACCTTTGGCACTCATGCCAAAGGTTCACCAACACTGGTCTAGGTTTATGCCAATTTTCCTGATAGTTTGGACAACTGCTGCTTTCACCTTTGTACACTTTAGGAAAAAAACTGTATTTTTCCAACCGTGTGCAGTTGGAAAGGCCAGACAACAGTAAAGACAGGGATGATGATTGTTTTTCTTCTTGCTTGCTTTTGTGATAAAAGCGGTATGTAGGCTTCATGCTGTTCGTTTCTCAATCAATAAACCAAGTAAATGAAAAACACCTTCTTAATAAAAGAAGGCCTGTCTTCTTTTATTTTTGATCATACTCTTTCTTCCTCTTCATTTGTCAAATAAAATTCTCTTGTTTTGACATGTTTTCATATTGTGTGGTGCTCCCCTATTAGAACATCAGTGCACCAAGAGAGAAGCTATATTTTCTCATAGCCCAGCTTGCCCTCAAATTATCTGTTCTGCTGAGTTGTCAGTCAAAAATGCACCCTAATGTTCTTTCGATGGCATTATTATTTTCATTACAGTGGAAGATTCCTAAGAAGTTGCAGCACTTAAATTCACTACACATACTAATAATGATAAAACCAGAGACAGCAAAGCACAAGTATGCAGTCCAGATATAAAATATCATACACTTATCCAGCCTGTTGTTGTTGTTCTGTGCAGAACTGACCTATAGTAACCCTTCAGGGCTTTCAAGTTAAATGAGATATTTAAGGAGTGATTTTATAAGTTCTACTCCCCCAGTGAGTTTCCATGGCAGAACAGGGATTCAAACCCTGGTTTTCAGAATCCCAGTCTGTTGCTCTATCTACTACACCAGGTTTGGTATAATAATAGTCATGTACCATCAAGTCAAGTTTGATTTATGGTGAACTTTTTCAGGATTTTCCAGGTAACAAATATTCAAAAGTAGTTTACCATTGCTTCCACAAAGTTCGCCGCCACTCCCTTCATGGTTTTCAACTGCTGTCTCTTCTTTGTTTCCCCTCCAAGGAAACTTTACCCTTATTAGGGTCCCTTTATCCAGAGGAATTCAACTTGATAAGCTGGAGCACTTATCAAGTTGTCTAGCTGCAGTGTAACTGGAACCGGATTTTCATCTCCCACCGGAGGAAGACCTTCGCTGTGGTGAAACTGGAGCATTTGGTGGCAGACATTAAAGCTTGCAAATACTTGGCGTGTTGTGAGTAGAATGCTTTTATCTCTCTCTATGCAAAGCTTCTCCTTGGTATTTGGAAGTCTTTCCTTCAAACAAGCACTAGACCCACTTTCTCTGAGGAAGCAGCTTTTAGCAAAGAGGTGGGAAATGTTTTTGAAAGACAAGCACAGAAGTGATTTTTTTCACATTATTTCATGAACTTGCCTTCCTGCCTATTGCCTTTTTATGGAAAATATTTTATGCCTTTGCTGCTTTTTATATGTGGTGGATTTAAAGACAAAACTTAAAGGAAACTACCTTATGCTTCTGTGCTTTCTATATGTTGAATTGAAAGATGCAACTGTAAGAGCAGCATTGAGAAAGCTGTTTTTTTCTTTCAAAAAAACATCATCTGACCTTGGAATAACAGCATATTTTGAAAACAAAGCTTGAAGGCTGTTCCTTGCTGCTTTGCCAACATAATTCTATGCAGTTTGCAAAAAATTATAGATACACTGACCCAACCTCTGAAGATACAGAGATCTTAAGTTCTGATAAACAGACACTGGAATGCAGTTTGCAGATTACTACAACAGCAACTCTGCAAGACAGACATCAAGATGGAGTGGTGGATAACACTGGGTCTCCAGAAAAAACTGTAATTAGCTCTGATCAGGAGATTGAGCTAAAACAAACAGCTGATCTTAATATACAGACAAACACAACAAGATTGATGCAGGATAAATATTTGAATATGCTACATTTACAAAATATGATAAATGTATCTACTGAAATCAGCCTGAGTCAAGAGATTGAACCAGAACAGAGGGTGGATCTTAACATGGACACAAATGTGACAGAAATTGTGCAGGCTAAGCCCTTGGACTTCTGTCTTACATATCTGTCTTACTCAATGTGGGTACCAAAAAAGAGGAAAATTTGGGGCTTTTTCAGTGGCAGAGCAGCAATCAAGATATTACTATCAAGATAATAAAACAATTATTACAACAACAACCCATGAGGATGATGGATTTGGGAAAGGGGAAGAAATATGTGAGGATGGGGAGGTGGCAGGAAAAGAGAAATTTGAAAAAAAGAACTTCTGACTTAGACTGTTACTTCACCTCCACTCTCTTCCCAGGAGGAAGTTCGTTGCATGTTGATGTCAGTCGCAGTCACGTGGTCTTCTTGCCGTTCTGTCCCTGTTCCCATGTACACACGGTCATGATTGATGATACCAGCATGACTGTTTCCACACGTCCTCGTTCCGTGATGAGATGTGAAATTCCATCCCTTTGTTCTCCTTTTTTTTTTTGCCCGACCTTCCGTTTTTTTGATGTTTTGATTCTCCGAAGCCTCGCCTTCAATGCGTTATGGAGCTAAGTTTGAGGCATTTGTCTTTAAATCTCTCTGCACTGTGTTGCTGACTCCATAGGGAATGTACTGGCAAATGGCACTTTGCACGCCTGCCACAAGATGGAGAATGGCATGTTGCATGAGGCGCCTTACCTCATGGGCATTCATATTGGAACGAGAAGCGAGACAAGGAGATTCCCGAGGCCAGGGAGCGGAATCTCTCATCTCGCTTAGATCACAGTTCAGGGGGCGTGGTTGGGACAAACTCCCCTCGTCCCGCAATGGACGTGTGGTTAGATTTCTTCGTACCGGTCCCCAGCGGGACTGTGAACAGTGATGAGATGGATGTGAAGTGTCAGCCTTAGTGAATTTATTACATAAAAATCCTTTCTGCATTCTGATTGTCTAAGGCCACCGGTTAATTGGTATGATATGGAAAGTCGAAAATGGAAATGTGAAGACAAACCTGATATATAAATAAATGTTAATCTGTTAGATTTTTAAAAGAATAGAGGCAGTTAGGTATCGACAATAATTTCTATGCATCAAGTGAAATATATAGACCAGGAGGTGGATCTCTTATAATAGCCCATAAAGTATTAACTTGAATTAGAGATGAGTGTTGATATTAGGCCTTTTTGGAAGAATGGGTAAATATACTGTGGATGATATATAGAATATATATATATATTTAGCCAAATCTATCCTAATTTGCTTAGTACTGAAAAGCTAAATAGTGAGATTGAATAGATTGTTCAGATTAGATAGGCTATATGCTTTGTATTAAAAATAGATATAAGTAAAGTTAGAATATGGATGAGATAGTAAGGAAACTAAGTATGAAAGTACGTTCATTTAAGCAGGGAAAGGAGACATAAATTATACTGGGCTCAGATGTTGGGGAAAACTGATTGAATCGGCAACACGACAGGAGACAAGCAATATATTTGTTCTGTGTAATTTAATGTAAAACACACACGCGCGCGCACGCACACACACACACACACACACACACACACACAGAGAGAGAGAGAGAGAGAGAGGACTCTTGTATAACAATTGGTTTGTATAACATAAAATCTGTACAACATAAAAATTCTGGAGATAGGGGAAATTTGCTTAACAGAATCGCCTATGGGGCGAATCCGTACAACATAAAAATGGTTGTGATTAGAGATTACTCTGTTTTCAATGTATTCCTATGGGAAATTTGTATAAAGGAAAATCTGAGAGAGAGAGAGAGAGAGAGAAAGAGAGAGAGAGAGAGAGAGAGAGAGAGAGTTGTTTTCCATTATCTTCTTCGGGAGGCATCCTGGACTGTACAGCTTGAGTGTGTGCTTGCACGCATGTGCTTGCATGCACTCACGCACGCACGCACGCACGCACTCACTCACGCACGCACACACACACACACACCATTTATGACTGTGGTACATGGTTGGAAATAAAGAGGTGAGGCATGTTTGTGGGATTCAAATTGGGCAGAGAGAGCGAGAGAGCGTTGTTTTCCATTATCTTCTTCGGGAGGCATCCTAGACTGTGCAGCTTGAGTGTGTGCTTGCACGCATGTGCTTGCACGCACTCACTCAGGCACGCACACACAGACACACAGACACATACACACACACACACACACCATTTATGACTGTGGTACATGGCTGGAAATAAAGAGGTGAGGCACATTTGTGGGATTCAAATTGGGCCACAATTTATTGATATAAAATTCATTCAATTAACTGTAAAATATCCCTTAAACAAGGAGGCCTGAATGTAGTGCAAGCAGATAAGTTTATGATTCCTAATATTCTTAGAAGGGCACTGCCCACCTGTTCAGCACCCTCCCAAAACCTGTGCTCTTGGCCCTCATTCTTCATCTATCAACCTATTTATACCTAAAACCTATTGTTCCTAATTTCCTAATCAATTTCCTAATTCATGTTGCTGCCAGCTAAATGAGGGCATATTATTCAATAAATTTCACCTGACTTAAATTTACCACTTGCATTACCCGCCTATTGTGACCGATTATAAACCTCCCCTTCACCTAAAAAGAATGGTATGGGTGAAAATACACAATCAATACAGTCCAATCTGAATGGCAGCCAAAAATTCCCATCTGGCCCATACACGACCAGCTAATCTCATTCTCTTATTTGGGAGGGAGGGTGAGAAGATGGCTGGATCGAAAAGAGGCCTCTCGCCATGTGGCAAGGCCCTATATATTTATTGCTCCAGCTAGCAACCATGTAGAATGCACACACATGACACCAACTGGGTGGGGGGGCAAAGGAACCCCTCCTAGCACTATGGCCGGTCAGAGTAGCCATTCTTCAAAATAATAGCAATGGCCTGTTGGTTTTGTTTACCACTTTTAGAATGGAATTTGTTTAAATCTCTTTAATAGTACTATAATTACTGCTTTTAGCTTGTATATATTGTCTTTTAATGATGCAAACCACCTTGGGTCCTTTTTAAGGAGAATGACAGGGTAGAAATGTCTTAAGTCAAACAAATAAATATTGCTGCACAATATTGTGTCTGCACTGACATCAGGAAAAAGAATGCCAAACTTGACACAGCAAAGGGCAGCCTGAATGGTGACAATAACCAATGCCAGTAGTCAGGATGGTTTATAGGATGCCATCTTGTGCTCACTAACAAAGAGATAACAAGTAATGGACAATCTGCTTTCTTCATCAGTCAACCACTTCTCACCCAAGCAGAATGCAATCATCAGGGCTGGTTCATGTAGGTTCTTCCTAAACTTAAGAACATCCTTCTGATAGAGTCTATCCTAATCTCTTTGCTGTAGTTTTCCCACAAAGCAAGGGCCTTTAAAATCGAGTGACCTTTTGGTAACTGACTTCCTGCTGAGAAAGGCTGCCATCCTTTTTCTCAGTCTGCTTTTGAAAGCTTTTAATTCAGCTTTGTTTCGATATTGCTGTTTGTTTGAGCATTGTAACATTCTGTCTTCATCTGCATCCGTTTTAAACTGGTTGCAAGCTCCCTGCAGTCTCAGTTGGGGAAGAAACCAGGATATAAATCAAACCAACAGATCAATTACTTTATGGAAACAATTCCTGTTCAGTGCAAGGTGTAACTTTAGCATGCCTGTCTCAGAATGCAGCCACAGTCCTTCTGGTCCTTCAAATGTGCAGTGGAGTTTTTCACTTGGTTTGTGCACCTCTGGAAAGAAAGGAGAGAAAAGAATGACTTGTGCCAGTTCCAGCTGCTTAAGGCATTTGTGATTCCCATTTCCAAGGCTAGAAATTCTCAATATTTTTTTCAAAATGTTAAGTCTCATTTAACTCAGCAGGAGCTACTTCTGTACATTGCACAGCTGCAACCCTCATCTCAGTTACTTGGGAGTAAATCTACTGAGAGCATTAAAGGTGGCATCTGAGATAACATATGTAAGAAAAAGCAGCATGTGAACTAAGGGCCTTTTTACACGACCCCTAAGATCCACTGGTCCCTTAAATTCGGACCAGAGATCTTGGGGGTTGTTGCTGTTGCTGTGTCCCCACCCCCTCCGGAGAGAGAAAAAGGAACAAAAGAACGCAGCCTTACCTCTGTGCCGGTGGAAGCTGCTTCCAGCCCCGTCGTGTCATGATTCCTGCAGGGCTTTTTTACACGACCCCTAAATTCCTGCTCTTAAAGGGGTGGGAGGCAAAAAAACAACAACAAAAAGAAGCAAGGAGAGCCTGGCAGATCCGGATCAAGATCTTTCACCCTCCAAGAGCAGATACCTGAAAGGTGCGCTGGGACGCGCTTAGGTGGGCGGGGTCGCACTTAATTGTCTGCAAACTCCGGAGCTGGTGGGGAAACATTTTTAAGCTCCGGAGCTTGCAGCCATTTGTGGCGGAGTTTAGGGGTCGTGTATAAACGCCCTAACATTATTGTCATTCCAAAGGAATGTGCGCTGCAAAACAAAAACAAAAACAAAAAAAACCTCCCTTACACTATGAAATGAAATGGTACAATTGCTTTAATTTTTTTTAAATAACATGTGGTTTCTCCCCATGCTCCTTTTTTTAATAATATGCAACCAAGGCAAAGTGGCCCATTCCGTTGCTTTTACTGACTCTGATGCAAAGAAACCTAGCTGAAAATAATGAATAGCCTGCTCAAAAGATTAAGGACAAATGTTTATTGCTCTTGAAATAATAACATAGCACTATGATCAGAGCCTTTCTGGTAGAATTTAGGAACAACTGGCTTCATACTGTGCTCTGTTGCTTTGGGTTCTCTCAAGATAACATGAAATCAAAATATTTAAAGTAGTTCAGGGTAGAAAGCATCTGGCTTGGTTAATGTTTCATTCTGCTAAAGCTTTTATTCAGAAAGTTTTTTTCATAAAGTATGTGTGCATGGGCTATCAAGTCAATTTTGACTTATGGTGACCCTTTCAAGTGTTTTCCAAATAGAGAATTCACAGAAATTGTTTACCTCTCCTTTCTTCTGGGTGGCATCCTAAGACAGGCATGTCCAAAGTCAACCCCGGGGACCAAATGTGTCCCGTTTTCAAATTTTGAGCGGCCCATGGCCTCTTCTCCCTGCCGGCTCAGCCTGTCACACATCCCCACCAGCTGGCCCTCCCCATACTGGATGGAGATGTCAGCTTGCAGTTTTATGGTTTGCCTGCCCTCCCTGCCTCTGTCTGTTCCGCCCTCCCCCCAGCCACCTGCCCAACCTACCCACCCCTGGCTCCCTTGCTGCAGGTTCCTCCCCACCTCCTTCCAAGTTATAGAGACTTGTCCAAAGTCTAGCCCGGGGCCCAAATGCAGCTGAATGATCGGCCCCTACACATTTTCACCTCAATAAATCTGGCCCTCCTTGCAAAAAGTTTGGCACCCCTGTCCTAAGCGGATGCAGCTTGCCCAAGGCCATTCAGGATGGCTCTTCTCTCCGGAAGCTCTGTGGGGAATAGAACTCCCGCTCTCTGGTTCTACAGCCAGATACCTTTCCCATCTGGAAAAAAACTCTTTTACATAATTCAGCCCTCCACAATAACTTCAGTTTCATATGTGGGTTTGCAGTAAGTTTTCAATGGACCTGATTCATGCATTTAAACAATGCAATACTATTCTAATAGTCCCAGACTTGCAATATTATTCCATTCATTGATAACTTTTAAAACTTCCTACTTTCTCTTAAGTGATTCAGGATTATGCCAGTTCTATATTAAGGCTGTGGCCCTATACATTATTTCCTCTGAATAAGCCTCACTGTATTCAGGATACTTACTACTGAGTAGATAGGCAAAGGACTAGAGTCTAAACTTTATTTAAAACATTTAAAATGTCATAGTTCTACAATCAATTTTTACTCTCAGCTAGAGTAGAAACAGTGAACCAATATAACTTTCTTCAATCAGTGCTTATCTAAACCCCATTAATTTATTAAGTTTATTATAGCTGAGGCTAATGGTTGAACAGAGCCCATAGTAATCTTCTAAGAAGATAAACATTGTATTAACACCTCATTAGTGTTTTTCATCTCCATTTGGAGATGAGTGTAATAACACTAGTAAGATTACTTCAAGCCAAAGCAAAAGGGGAAAAAACAACAACTGATGAAAATTTTGGCAGGTTCTCCCCATGTTTCTTAATTTGTAAAGATTACTTGGCAGAAAAGGGTAGTGGAAATCATGTCTTAGTAAGAAATTAATGGACATTGAACCATCCATCTACCTAAATTAAATTTGTCTTCTCTTTTCTCTGTGTTCTCTGATTTCCTAAAACACTTAGTACCACCTGGTTTCTCAAGTAGATAAATGACTGCATCTTTTCCCAACTGAAGTTTTCAAAAGTAAGTATTGACAATCTCTTTCCTTCCTTCACTCTTGAAAAAATGGATTTCTAACTACAGAAGCTTCGTTTAAGTAGGCATTTTAATTAGGGGGAAATGCTCCCATCCTCGAGTTTCATTTTATGCACAATAATTTCAGAATAATCTATACTGTTGTCTTAAAAATGTCAGGGGCAACACTTTGACCTAAACTGACAATATTCTGTCACAGTTAGTACAGAAATAGGGCTCAAGTAACTCATTTCCAGAGCTATGGGTATACCATGTATAATGTACTTCTAGAGTATTAGATTCAGAAGCATAGAAATGTAGAATATGAAACAGAAGGAGAATGTGCACTCATCATTCTCCAGGGCCCTCTTCTTGCCATGGAAGAGACCTTCCGCTGATACTGTACTACAAACCAAGTGGCATTTCTTGCTGAGTACAACATATGGAATCGTAGACCATTACATCGGTTGCAAAGAGATTTTTTATGATTTTATGATGTTACTGTTGATTTAGTCATGTTTATTTTATTAGATACATTTTTACATTGCATACTGTTCATGTTTGTTTGTTGAATTATTTGTAAACCACCCAGAATAGCCTTGTTGCCAGGGGTGCGGTATAGAAGTCCAATAAATAAATAAATAAATAAATAAATAAATAAAATAAAATAAATATTAGCCAGCTGCCAACTAGATAAAATCCATGACGGTTTGTGGTATTTAGAGTAGACCTAGCCAACAAAGTAATCTCACTCTCATTTTATAGTTCCTTGAGAGTGGCAGCAAAGATGGGGATGAGTGTGATTTGTGGACTGTAAAACAAGCATTTGATAAGGTCCATCAGCAAAAGGCCCTAACTAACCATCCTGAGTAAACTTTGCTACAATTGAGTGAGATACAACCAGATATCATGCAGGCCATGTACAACTTTTAGATGCCTCCATAGTCACTCACCTTCCCCACAGAATCTCCCTTGCAAATCTCCCCTAGGTCTTCAGCAAGTTCAAGGGAGCAGGACTGTAATGCAGAGGAGTCATCCTTCCTATGGTATGTGTATGTGGGCATGTGTGCATAGGGACAGGTATCTGGAAAGCATAGGGGGTGGGGAGGCATAGAAGGTAAACACAATTCCTGGTTCCACTGCCTGCTTGGTCCTCTGCATTCCTTGACACATTGTCCACTGTCACACAGCACTTTGAGAGGGGAAGGAAGGAAGGAAGGAAGGAAGGAAGGAATAAGAACACACCTTCTCTTCTGGATCACTAAAAGGCTCAAGTACAACATTTTACTGATCCAAAAACATCAAGTAGGAATAAGTGAGCATCACAGTGCAGAGATGTAAAAGAGATGTTATACACCAAAGGATTGGTGGTGAGATCAGAACTTCTAAACTTGTTCAGGAGTAACAAATGGGACCACCAAGGTTTCTGATGCTGCTGCTATACCTTTCAGGATGGCAAAAAGAAAACAAATCATTGCAGAGATATCCAGAAGGACTCATTCAAACTAGATGAATGGCTTTTTAAGGGAGCCAAAGGTAGGTCAGTATATCCCACTTGAGACATGATATGTGAGAAAGCATGGAAAGGAAATGGAACCACAAGCACAATTGATTTCCATGAGTTGATGGGAAGCATCTGCAGCCAGATGAGCATGGTTAGAACTTTTCACAGGATCAGCATCCCAGGGCAATCAGAGCTGTCAGTGAGGCATCATATTCAGGTGATCACACATACAGACCCATTTCAATCCTCCCCTGCCCACATGACATGCTTTCTCATTCATACATAACATCTGGATTTTTCTTTTGTTTCCTGAATCTAAAACAAATTTCATTCCATACCTCAGCAGATATAAACAAGGCTATAAACAAATGAACTGTTAGACAACTAATTCCTAAATTAAATTTGGATTGATGGATGAATAGATTCCGCATGCGCATGGCCTGCCACCTGAGTCTGTGGTGGGACAAAACTTACAGACCACTGTGGATGAGGATCATGTCCCCTTCATGCCCATTGGCTGTGGAACACTTTGACAGTGGCCATTTGGTACAGAAAGCAGGGCAACCAGGCTCTACCCATTGGGAGTTCAACTCCAAGGGCTCCTGCAACAGATGACAAGGTAAGTGTAGACACATCTGCTCTGGGTGTGGTGGCACAAATGCCACCACAGCTTGCACCAAAGGTTTACCAAAGGTAAAAATAACCCCCCACTGCAGGTGTGGTTCCAAAAGGGACCTAGATCCATAAAAATCATTATTCTGCATAACTGGCTGCGTAATTACCCCAATAGTGCTGCACCACATTATTTGTTGGAAGGATTTTCATGGGGTTTTCGTATCCTAGCTTTGGGAGTGCGGGAAGCCATGTTGGCAAATAATTTAATGTCTGTTGTGGGTTTTGTAGATTTAGTTAGGGGGAAGATTAGCAAAGAGGTTGTTGAGGGTAGAGTGCTTGGGCCCTTTTCCACCCTACCCACACTGCATTTTCAAGTGTCCCCATTGGGCACTGTTCTCAAGAAAACACCGGGAAAATACTGGCTTATCCACCATCACTGACCAAATCCCTCATGTATGGTGCTTGGTTAGGTATACATATTTTGAAGCTGCTATAAGCATGATCAAGAGATGTGAGGTTGGGGCAGAGTTAGAATCTGGAATTCAGAGTGGAAGATTTTGGTGAGCTAGGGGAGGTGGATTGGCTTGTGGTTTGGCCAAAATAAATCTTGAGGAAAAATAAGCAGCTTCATTTATCCCTCAGTTCAGCTCAAAACTGGCAGCCTGTAGAAAAGGCCACCAACTCAAATGTTTAGACTTGCTGTTACTATGGCATTCCACCTCCCACCCCAGCCAAAGTTGTTAAGAACATTAAAATGGTTTCTGTAGGATCCCTTAGACATCCATAATATACATGTTGAAGAAAAAGATATTTGAAGGGTGATCTCAGGCCATTTGAGATTCACATATTCAAGGTTTCAAGTGGACCAAACATTTCTTGAAATGTGTGTGTAAACACAAGAAGCACCAAAACAATCTATCTGACAAATTGCAGTAATACCAAAAGGCTTCTCAACCCACACTAAGCATTTACCAGACACTTTTCTTTCAGCAGAGATTAATGTGTTCTTTTAAAAGTGACAGACCTGCTGGCAATATTTTCAGTAAATGGGTTTTGCTTTGTTTTTAACTTCATCTTCAAAATGCCTGTTTGAAGGAGAATTATCAAAGGTTAATCTATGTGGTAATTGACAATGACAAGGAGCTCAGAATGGATAATTCCCCTAAATCATAATATAAGCTGCATGCAATGTAATATACAGGTGCCCTGCCTTGATAGCATTCAGTTGCTATAGGCCAGGCATGTCCAAACTTCGGCCCTCCAGATGTTTTGGACAGCAACTCCCACAGTCCTTTGCCATTGGCAGTCTAAGCTTAGAATTCTGGGAGTTGTGGTCCAAAACATCAGGAGGGCCGAAGTCTGGACATGCCTGCTTGGGCGGTCTATAAATGATGTAAGTAATTTCGGCAACAAGCAGGCCAGCAGAAGACAAAAAAGCCGACTGGCCTGCGCTACAGCTGGTAGGTGGGCTATGTGGTCAGCAAGTTAAATAAATAAATAAATAAATAAATAAATAAATAAATAAATAAATAAATATGAAAAATAATAAAAAAAAATCTGATCCGGCCTGCAGACTGCCGAATGTGGGCTGGCAGGATTTAAATAAAATAAAATAAAATAAAATAAACCCAGACCAGTGGTGTTCCAAAAAAAAAAAAAAAAAAAAAAAAAAAAAAAAAAGAAGGAAAAAAGAAAAACGAACCCCGAATTAAAATGAATTACAAAATGATTTTTTAAATAAAATTTTGTTTCGTACTTAACAAAACGAAATGGGGTAGGGGAAACGAATGATGAAATGAAACAACATTTTGGCATTTTGTGCCCATCTCTAATAAGGAGTGGGGTAACTTGAGGTTTTTTACTGTAATATTTACTAGGGCTGGAGGTTAAGATACCAAAACATTAGGCCTTAGCTGCGTGAGAAAATAAATACCCCCAAATTTTCCTTAGCAGTGAATCTAGGAAATGTTAAAATACACTTTTATGCAGGAAGGAGGGGCATTCCCCTGTGTGCTTGAATGCCATGGTGTTCACACCCACAAATAATGCAGAATTGGTTTTGAATGCCAGAGACTGCATGCGAGGGGTGGGGTGGGGTGGGGTGAGAGTCTAAACCATCAATGGGTAAATAAAAGGGGAACCTCAGAAGAAAAACCTGGTGCATGTAGCTAGGTATAGAATAGTTTTACCCATGTGTAAGCATAGGTATTGTTATGCAATTTTCCACAAAGCATTTTACTTCAGAATCATATGACAATCCTAGAGGTTCGGTGCATTAACTTTATTCTTAGCTTTTATTGTTGTTGTTAAAATCAGACTTCTAAATAAAACCATGCACCCTCAATGTTTTTTAACTATGTGCCATCAAACCTAGGGTTTTCTAGGTAAAGAGTACTCAGAGGTGGTTTGCCATTCTGCTCTTCTGGGTGAGGCCCAGGACTGTGCCGCTTGTCTATGGCTACACAAGCAGGCTCTTCTCCTGGGACACACAATGAGGAATCCAACTCCTAACCTTTGGCTCCTTTCCCAATAAGCATTCAGCCAGCTAGCCCAATGTATTTAGCAAACCACAATTTATTGTGGTGCAACATGCCTAGGTGAAGCAGTTATTTTCAAGAGTACTGAAGTTTACGGGAACAAACATGTCTGAATGGTGTCCATACCAATTATTTTCTGTTCAAGTAAAACACAAGAAAAAAAGTGATTAAATTGTTTGACTTACAGATCTGAAATTCATGCTTTTAGATTTGTTTATTCTTGCCATTGTTTCCCAGGAGACAGAAGTACACTTCACAATCCTATTGATTTAAAGATAACTCAGAACTAGTTTCCTATTTTAAAAGTGCTGTTTAGAAAATGAAAATGTTTTCAATTTAAAAAAAACATTCTGCAAATAAATTATTTTCCATAGAATTATAGAATC
>JAHTLZ010003605.1:0-11817 GCA_023846285.1 Phrynocephalus versicolor | reverse complement strand
CAAGTCACCTCCCGCCTTCTGAAATCTTTCTTTATAATCTGCATTTTTGTTATTGGTAATTGTTGTTGTAGCTGTATTTCTATTGGGTTTTTTTTTCCTTGTTGAAGATAGAATTTGCTGTTCATTATGTGATTTTGGATATTTGTTTGTATTGGACTATATATTTGGATTGTTGTCAGCAGCCCAGAGTGGACTTACATAAGAACGTAAGAACCATAGAAGAGCCCTGCTGGATCAGGCCAAAGGCCCATCTAGTCCAGCTTCCTGTTATCTCACAGTGGCCCCAACCAGATGCCTCTGGGAGCTCACAAGACTAGCTATCTCTCTCCTGCAACCACTCCCCTGCATCTGGTCCTTGAAGGACCCTGGTTTTAAGCCTGGAGATGACACATCTCCATCATGGCTTGCCACCTGGGATGGACTTTTCCTCCTTTTAGGCCAGAGGGTGGTGGGATATAAATATGATAAGTAAACAAAACAATCAACATATAAATTTTGCTTCAAGGAGGAGGGCTGCTTTGCGTCTCAAGAGATTAGGACACAGGGCAACAGTTTCAAACTACAGGACAAGAGATTCAATTTGAACATTAACTTCCTGATGGTTAGAGCTGTCCGGCAATGGAATCTGCTGCCACAAAGGGTGGTGGGGTCGCCATTTATTGAGGTTTCTAAGCGGAGGCTGGATGGCCATCTGTCGGGAATATTATGATGGGGGTTCCTGCATGGCAGGGGGTTGGACTAGATGGCCCTGGAGGTCTCTTCCAACTCATGCTTTAAAACTGACGCGACATGCTTATGAGGCTGTCGTCCCAGGGGCCAAGATCCTGACGCAGCAGCTGGGAGGTTCCTGGGACGTTTCCTTTAACAACCTTAGGAGAAGCTGGGGGAGGGGGGCTCGGAGGGGAACGGGGCTCTGCCCACGCCAGCTGGGGTCCCCAGTCCTGACCTCTTCTGGACGATCAGGTTGATGTTCCTCAGGGCGACATACTGGACCTCGGGCTCGCCGGAGAGCAGCGTGACCAGCGGGGGCGCCAGCTTCTTGAGCAGCATGTTGTAGTAATCCGAATCCTTGGGGAGCAGCTCCAGGAACTTCATCAGCACCTTGACGGCCGACAGCACCACGGCGGAGTTGGCGTGGGAGAGGCGGGGGGTCACTCGCTCGCAGATGCTGCTCGAGGGTGCAGAAGAAAAAAGGGAAAAAGAAAAAATGGGTTGATTTGACAAAGTTTGGAAACCCCCTGTGAAGATAAGGGACTTGGCAGGAAAAGGGAAAACTGAAAAAAGAATTTCTGGCTCAGTGTTCTCTGTATTCTGATGGCCTAAGGCAATGATTCTCAACTTGGGGGTCGGGACCCCTTTGGGGGGGGGTTGGAGGACCATTTCGCAGGGGTCGCCACGAGCCAGTGAAGAAAAAGGCACAAACGGCTTGGGTCTGGAGGGGGGAGGAGGAAGGGGGGGAGAGTGAGTTACAGCTTGATAGGTTGGAGGGGATGCCAGTCAACGGCACTGGAGCCTGCGATTGGCTGAGGGTGCCTGTAGAGCAGCCATGTCCAAAGTTTGGCCCTCCAGATGTTTAGGACCACAACCCCCACAGTCCTTTGCCATTGGAAATACAGGCTTGGAATTCTGGGAGTTGTGGTCCAAAACATCAGGAGGGCCGAAGTTTGGACATGCCTGCTGTAGAGGAAAGTTCTCTATGGCACCTGCGGCAATAGCCTGCCAAAGGGGGCTTTTGACCTCTTCCAAGCAGGGCAAGGGGTCACCACCACAGGAGGAACGGTATTAAAGGGTTGCAGCGTTACGAAGGTTGGGAACCACTGGCCTAAAAGGCCACTAGTGAATTGGTGTGTTATGGGAAACGGAAAATGGAAGTATGAAGACAAACTTGATATGTAAATAAATGTTCATCTGTTAGATTTATAAAAGAATAGAGGCAGTTAGGTACAGACAAGAACTTCTATGCATAAAGTGAAACATATCAACCAGGAGGCAGCTCTCTTATAACAGCCCATATAAAGTATTAATTTAAATTAGTGATGATTGCTGAAATTAGGCATTCTTTGGAAGAATGGGTAAACAGACTGTGAATGATATATATAATTAGCCAAATCTATCCTAAATTGCTTCGTACTGAAGAGCTAAACAGGGAATGTGAATAGATTGTTGAGATTAGACAGGCTATATTCTTTGTATTAAAAACAGGTGTAAGTAAAGATAGAGAGAAGAGTTATGAGACAGTAAAGAAAATAAGTATGAATGGATGCTCACTTAAGCTGGGAAGGGAGGTATGAATTATATTGGGCTCAAATGTTGGGAAAAACTGTGATGGAGATGGTAACACGACAGGAGACAAGCAATTTATTTGTTTAAGAACCTCGTGGCACAGTGGTTACAAGCCTGTCCTGCAGCTAAAACTGTGCTCACAACCTAGCTCATGGTTGACTCAGCCTTCCATTCTTCCGAGGTCAGTAAAATGAGGATCCAGCTTGCTCTTGGGGAGGGGGGCAATGTGTAGCCTGCATACTGTAATTAAAACTGTAAACCACCCAGAGACTACTTACAGTAGTATGGGGCAATATCAAAGTAGACCAGATTTTTTTCTTAATAAAGAAAAAAAACTAACAACCCATGTCCATGAAATGTCTGGGGAGGGCAGGAAGCCGAAACAGAAGGGGTGCCATCTGAGGAAAAGGGGGAAGGAGCTCTTTAGTCTGAAAAAAGGCGCCTGGGGGGATATGATTGAGACGTACAAAATAATGCAGGACATGAATAAAGTGGAGAGAGGGACACTCTTCTCCCTCTCTCAAAATGCCAGAACTAGGGGACATCCACTCAAATTGAGGGCTGGGAGAGTGAGAACAGACAAAAGAATTTTTTTAATCCAGTATGTTGTTAGTCTGTGGAACTCCCTGCCACAGGAGGTGGGGATGGCCTCTAGCCTGGATGCCTTCAAAAGGGGATTGGACCGATTCCTGGAGGAAAAGTCCATCCCAGGTGACACACCATGATGGAGATGTGTAATCTCCAGGCTTAATACCGGGGTCCTTCAAGGGCCAGAGGCAGGGGAGTGGGATCAGGAGACAGAGGTCTAGTCTCATGTGCTCCCAGAGGCATCTTAGTTGTCTGTGTGTTGTTGAATTGGCTGAGTCTGATTCAGTTTACTGTGAACCGCCCAGAGTTCCTTCAGGAAGATGGGCGGCATAGAAGTCCCACAATAAATAAATAAATAAATAAATCTGGTGGGGCCCCTGTGAATTCCAGGAAGCTGGACTAGATGGGCCTTTGGCCTGATCTGGCATGGCTCTTCTTAGGTTCTTACATTCTTATGTGGTGATGGCATCTGGCTCGGATGCCTTCAAAAGGGGATCGGACAGATTCCTGGAGGAAAAGTCCATCCCAGGTGACAAACCATGATGGAGATGTGTCATCTCGTTTTAAAAACAGTGTACTTCAAAGGCCAGATGCAGGGGAGTGGGATCAGGAGACAGAGATCTAGTCTCGTGCGCTCCCAGACGCATCTGGTGGGGCCACTGTGAGATACAGGAAGCTGGACCAGATGGGCCTTTGGCCTGATCCAGCAGGGGCTCTTCTTAAGTTCTTATGAGCCTACCTCTGGGCCTCCCGGTCATCCTTGGGGTTGTAGTTGGAGAGGCAGTCCAGGATGAAGATCTGGCCCCACTCGGTGCACTCATTCAGGGCCGTGAGGAGCTTGTTGATGTTCTGAGGGTTCAGGTCGAGGAGGTTGCTATTCGGGTGGGACTCGCTGATCTCCGACAAGGCAGCCACGGCGTTGGCCACGACCTGGGGGTGGGGTGGAGGGTGGGGAGGAGGGAGAGGGCCTCGGTTAGACAGGCAAGCAGGCGGCAGAACCCCGGGAATCCAGCAAAAAAACCCACAACACCCAATCCCAACAGATGAAATGCTGATAAATAGAATATTGGAATGTGCAGAGATGGATCGGCTAACCTTCAGAGTGACAGAGAAAGATGAGTGTACAGTGGAGCCTCGTATAACAAACGGGTAGTATAACATAAAATCTGTACAACATAAAAAAATTCCATTTATTTATTTATTTATTTAATTTAATTTAATTTAATTTAATTTAATTTTTATACCGCCCGTCTTCCCCAGGGAACTCCGGGCAGTTAACAATATGGGTTAAAAGACAAATAAAACACAAATAACAACCACAAAAGATAAAAATAAAAAATAAAAAGAGGGGAAAGGAGTAGAGGAGGAGACAATTCAATAATAGGAGAAAATTATCGGCAAGCGGTGTCAGAAAAGGAAAAGAGGGGAAAGGAGAAAAAAATTAATTAAATTAATTAATTTAATTAAAATTAATTAAAATTAAACTAAATTAATTAAATTAAATTAAATTAAATTAAAGGTCGCCAAATGCCTCCAGGTAAAGCAAGGTTTTAAGTGCTTTCTTAACAGAATCACCTCTCGGAATAGGAAGAAAAAATTAAAATGATGTAGGGCAGTGATGGCAAACCTTTTAGAGACCGAGTGCCCAAACAGCGATTCACAACCCACTAATTTTTCGCAAAGTGCCAATACAGCCATTTAACCTGAATACAGGTGGCCGTCAAGGGGGCGATGCCGGGTGCCCACAGAAAGGGCTCCGAGGGCCACCTTTGGCACCCGTGCCATATAGGTTCGCCAACACTGATGTAGGGTATCAGTAAGAAGCTTCAAGGTCCACGGGGAGAAATTTCTTCTAAAGCAGTGGTTCTCAACCTTTGGGGCCCCAGAGGTTCTTGGACTGCAACTCCCAGAAGCCTTCACCGCTACCTGAGCTGGCCAGGATTTCTGGGAGTTGCAGTGCAGGAACATTCTGGGGACCCACAGCTTGAGAAGCCACTGTTCTAAAGGATCTGCCCACCGAGAGGGGCTGTAACCCCCTCCCCTTGGAAGCCTTGGCTGAGTCCAAGAAGCATCTGGTTGACCCCAAGGTCAGGAAACTCAATGGTAGGGTTGGGCTAATGTAACTTCTCGGCCAGCAAAGATCGGCTCCCCTGAGAAGGGGCACCGGGCGGGAGTAGCTGAGCTGGATGGGGACTGAGTCTCCCGAACTCTGAGGGCCACGGGGGAAGGGTATTCTTAAGTCTTCCCCTGGCCCAGTCTGAGATGAAGTGGCCATTGGCCACCGGGGCTGGTCAAAGCAGGGCTTTTGTGAGCACAGGATAGCCTAGAGCTGTGTTGACGAACCAATGTCACGGGTGCCAAAGGTGGCCCTCGGAGCCCTTTCTGTGGGCACCTGGCATTGCCCCTTCACAGCCACCTGGATTCAGGTTAAATGGCTGTATTGGCACTTTGCAAAAAAAATTAATGGGTTTTGCATCACAGTTTGGGCACTTGGTCTCTAAAAGGTTCGCCATCACTGGCCTTGAGCCTTTAAAGCATCAAGCACTGTTTCCACAAGTCTTATGCTGTTGCTCCTTGTTCTCCATACTTTACACCGGGTCAAAAAGGCTGAAAGACAGGCAGCTCTCCTTTAGGCAAATCCTCGGAGAAGGCCGGCTTCTCTGCAAAAGGCCAGCATGCCAGGAAAGGCAGGCAGCGGCAGGAGAAGAGGAAGACAGAATACGAGATGGACCGACTTCCTCAAGGAAGCCACCGGTTTGAGACGATAAGAGCTGAGCTGGGCAGTGGAGGAATAGGATGTTTTGTAAGCTGTTCATTTACAGGGCCGCTGGAAGTCGGAACAGCAATGACAAGCCGACGACGCAGGGGAAACCGCAATTATTTTTATTTCTAAACCGGTATTGCACACTTATGTGGTAAGAGGAAAAGGCACAGAAGCAAGAGCTTCTGCCCGTAAAAACATGCATATCGGAGGATGGGGGATTGTGAGGGGTGATCAAAATCCAGCGGGTGATATTTTAGGATGCTCAGATTTTTATTGGGGGAGGCTTAATTATTATCATGGAATTGTTGTTTTTGTTGTTTCCAAAACCAATTACGTCACACTTCCCCCCTCTTCTGTTCTGGCACCGCCTTGGAGGAAATTCAGGGATCTCAAAAAACGAGGAAACCAGATGCCCTTCTCAAAGATTTCACATCAAGGGCGCCCAAAAGGGGAGGAAGTGGATTCTGCATTTGAAGAGGAAAAGATGAAAAGATGAAAAGAGACCCCTTTCGGGGAAGAGAAGCCACAGCTGGCAAGCGCCAACGCGAGAGGGCTGGAAGGAGGCGAATCGTGGCGCAGAGTCGGGGGGGGGGAAGGCTTTGTTCCGTGCTAAAATTAAAATGTAAAATAAAAAGGTAACGGGCCGAAGCTCGGCAGGAGGGGAAGGGCAGAAAAAATTAGCGGGGTTAATTTCACTGAAAAGGTCTCTATGATTATTGGGATGGAAATGAGGCAGAGTGAGCCGCAAGGATCTGCAGAGGCCTTAACTGTACAGGTCACGCTGTATTCTTACTTCTTACTGTGTGGGATGGAATCATAGGCTTTAGTACAAGAAAACACACACACACACACACACACACACACACACACACACACACACACACACACACACACACACAGAGACCACACACACACACACACACACACACATGAGAAAAACATGTGATATATATATATATAGAGAGAGCGACAAGGACAATGAAAAGTTGATTAAGAGAATGAATACAGTGGACCCTCGTATAACAAATGGTTTGTATAACATAAAATCTGTACAACATAAAAATTTCCAGAGACAGGGGAAATTTGCTTAACAGAATCATTTATGGGGCGAATCCGTACAACAGAAAAACGTTCGCGATGAGGGATTACTCCGTTTTCAATGCATTCCTATGGGAAATTTGCTGAACAGAATTTCATTTGGAACGAATTAATTCCTTTATACAAGGTACCACTCTTATTTTATTACGGATTTACTGCTCTTGAGCATCGCGCCAGGACTCAAGGTGGGGTGCAGCCTGTTTTTAACAGGACAAAGGCACGCCGGTCTGCTGCCGAAAGAACAGAAGCGATCCCACGCTGCCCTGCTGTTGTCCGGAAGCAACCAAGCACGATTTCCTCCTCCCCTAACCCTAACCCTGGAGTGAGAAGACTTTTCCACCCTCTCCTGTGGAACCTCCCCCCATAAGGTGAGCGATGCTGGGGGCTGAAGCTCACTGTTGCACCACCCCCACCGCCAGGGCACCTACCCCTTTCCCCCTAAACTGCCCACCTCCTTTCTCCTTGTGCTCCACCTCCTCCCCTCCCTTCCCCTCCCCTCCCGGGGCCTCACCATGGGGTTGGAGTCGGCAATGAGGTCCCGCAAGGAGTCCAGGAAGCCTTGGTCCTCCACCATCTGGGCGTTGATGTCGTGCAGCTTGGCCACGCAGACGGCCGCCGTCTTGCGCACGTAGGGGTCCTCGTCCTTCAGGCACTTCCGGAGCGGCTCGCAGAGGTACTCCGTGATCTTGTCCACCCGGATGCAACCCATGGTGCGCACCGCCAGGGCGCGGATGAGCGGGTTGGGGTCCTCGCAGTCCTGCGGAACAAGGAGGGGGGTGGCGGCGGGCATCAGTGCATTTCCTTTGCTGTATGCATCGCTTTACTCTCTGCTGTCTTGCAAGGAGAACTGAGGACCGCCCACCATGATATTCTATTTCCCCTCCTTACTCTTAAGGAAGGCCTTACTGAAATCTAGATAAGCAATATCCACAGCGTTCGCCTCATCCGCCAGGCCTGTAATTTTATCAAAGGAAGTGATCAAATTGGCCTGGCATAACTTGTTTTTAAGTAACCTGTGTTGACTTCTCGTAATGACAGCATTGACAGTTAAATATTTGCAGACTGTCTGCTTAATAATTTGTTCTAGGATCTTGCCAGCAATTGAAGTCAAGCTGACTGGGCAGTAATTATTTGGGTCCTCTTTTACCCCCTTTTTGAAGATGGGGGCAATATTCACCCTCCCCCAATCTACGGGGATTTCTCCTGTTTCCCAGGACTTTTCAAAGATTATTGCCAGCTCTATGAGGCTATGAATCACAGGACAGTTTTGCATCCCCCCCCCAAAAAAATTCTGACATTTCAGGCCATCCCCTTGTTTGCAAATCCATCTAACAGTCTCACTTTCACTTATCTACAGCAGAGGCCTGGGGAACCTCCCTTATGAGGAAAGGCTAAAATATTTGGGGCTCTTTAGTCTGGAAAAAAGGCACCTGAGGGGGGATAGGATTGAGACGTACAAAATAATGCAGGGCATGAGTCAAGTGGATAGAGGGAAGCTCTTCTCCCTCTCACAAAATTCCAGAACTAGGGGACATCCACTCAAATTGAGGGCTGGGAGAGTGAGAACAGACAAAAGAAAATATTTTTTCACCCAGCACGTTGTTAGTCTGTGGAACTCCCTGCCACAGGGGGTGGTGATGGCATCTGGCCTGGATGCCTTCAAAAGAGGATTGGACAGATTCCTGGAGGAAAAAGTCCATCACAGGTTACAAACCATGATGGAGGTGTGTCATCTCCAGGCTTAAAACCAGGGTCCTTCAAGGGCCAGACGCAGCGGAGTGGGATCAGGAGACTGAGATCTAGTCTCGTGCACTCCCAGACGCATTTGGTGGGGCCACTGTGAGATACAGGAAGCTGGACTAGATGGGCCTTTGGCCTGATCCAGCATTGGCTCTTCTTATGTTCTTAGGTTCTTATGACCAGCAGGCGGCGGGTCAACCGTTGCAGCTGTGGGCCTCCCAGCAAACAGATGGACACGCCACGCGACAGCCCCAGACATCCCTTGCAATGCCAGGCCTCCTCGCCTTATCAATGCCAGGGCCCTACCACCAACAAGCCACCCCCCTCAAGCCACGGACAGACACGCACACCCCAGACACCTCCCCCCCCTTGCAGGGCCTGACCTTGACAAAGCTGTTGACGGCCATGATGGCCATGTCGGGCTGGCTCTTGGCGTAGTTCATGAGGTAGAGGTACACCAGCTTCTTCAGCTCCAGGTTGTCCGTCTGCATGCAGTTGACCACGTCGGGGAAGAGAGAGCTAGGCGGAGAGGGGGACAGGGTTGGCCAGCCCGTTCCTGGAGCCCCCTTCCCCAACCCAACCGGCGTCTGGATGGGCGGGGGCCTCCCGTGACCCCCACGGGCCAGGCTGCCTAAAGACGGTCAGATCTGTAATCCCATGCGAGGGCGTCAAGTTTAGGGAAGGCTGGGCCTGGGTGACAGCAGCTCCCTGGTATCTCCGATACCGGTACAAATTTGTCAATTCGCGCCAGTTCGCCCTATGGACGAACATGTCTTTGGGGTGGGGGGTGGTAGTTCCCAGTCCTGTCTCCTCCAGGCACCGCCTCTGAGCGGGCACCCACCCACCCCACTGGAGGAGCTGCGGCTAGGAAGCACCAAACATCCGGTCTCCCAAAAGACAAACCAGCATGAACTGCTGAATTGTGCAAATTTTGCAAATTTGTGCCTGTCTCGGATCTCAAGCCAAAGCCTGCTTCCTTGGCCTTGCTTCAGCCCGGCTAAGAGAAGAATGCAGGATCAGCCCTTGGCTTCGGGGCCCTTCAAGGCGATCTCACAGCACACCTGGTGCCAGAGAGAGATCAACCTCACCTCACATCCTTGCCCACCGTCATGGCGGCGATGACCTTCTTCACGGCTTCCTTCCTTTTCTCTTTCTTCTCATTGTTCAGCTCGGCTTTCAGCTCAAAGATCTCCCCTGAAATGGAAGACAGGAGAGTGAGGTGGAAAAACCTGAGTCTGCCCAGGCAGGAACAGAGCCCTAGGCATTGTTCAAAGCTGCCGTCCTGTGGCCAGGGGTTCCGCGGGTGAACCGCACAGCAAACATTTGCCGCTCCAGAGTCACCCACGGTTCTGATTCTACAGCCGATTTGGAGACGCAGAGCCGTCGTGGAAGGCAGCTCAAGAGCCTGGCGGCCTCTGGCCATCAAAGCAACATTCTCTGGTGCGCAGTTGTACTAAGCGCAGCACGCAGATATGACGTAAAATAGGGGACTCCATGGTTCAGTTCATACGGATGAAATCACCTATAGATTTCAAATATTCTGACCCCGTTCCTCAAGGGATTGAAATAAAGACGGAGATATTACCGTAGTTCATTCACCCACCTTTGGATCCATCTAATTTCAAAAGCTTGAGGTTAAAGAAACGCACCTAAACATATATACCGCATTTTCCCACCTATAAGATGCCCCCATGTATAAGACACCCCCAATATTTCCAACCGAAAATTACTGTTTTGCAACCACATGGTTTTCTTCTTGGCTTACTTCTGTGTATAAGACAACCCTCAACTTTTAATACATTAGGACCGCTGTATCCACTGATTCATTGTCCACTGATTCAGTTATCCACGGTTGGTAGAGAAAAAAGTAAATAAATCAGCAGCTATAAAGCAAGCTATTGTCACAAATAGCATCTGTAAATCAAGCTACTGTCACAAACAGCAGCCATAAAGCAAGCTACTGTCTCAAAACAGCAGTCATAAATCAAGCTACTGTCAGGAAACAGCAGTTTGGGTGTGGGTGGGCAGGCGTTCTCTCTTATCCATGGTTTTCATTATCCACGGAAAGGCCTGGAACCAATCACCAGTGGATACTGGGGTTCTACTGTACAAAAATATAGTCTTATATGTGGAAAAACATGGTACTTAAGCAAGAGATTAAGAAAACGCCCCAGGGTAATTAAGAATGGGCTTTTGTAGATTCTGGCAGAAGATCAAGAGAAAATTCCTAATTGTTAGAGCAGTGCAACAACAGAACCCATGGCGAGTGCTCCAAGGCTGGAGGCCTTGTTCAAAAGGAAACTGGACAACCATCCTTCAGATGTGCTTTGAATTTTGGCATTCCCTGCCTTGAGCTTTTCACGATGGCCTTGCAGGCTGTTTCCAACTCTTAATATTCCACAACCCTGTGATTCCATGGGGAAAAAACCCACAATAGAAGCAAGGGAGACAGCTTGTCTCTTGGACCACAAGCCAACAGAAGAACAGTAGGACTCTGGTATCCGCTGGGGATTGGTTCCAGGCCTTCCTGTAGATATTGAAAACCGTGGATAAGAGAGAACGCCCGCCCACCCACCCCCAAACTGATGTTTCCTGACAGCAGCTTGCTGTATGATTGCTGTTTTGAGACAGTAGCTTGCTTTATGGCCGCTGTGTGTGACAGTAGCTTGCTTTACAACTGCTATTTGTGACAACAGCTCGCTTTACAGCTTGCTTTGTGGTTGCTGAATTATTTTTTTTCCTCTGTCAACCGTGGATAACTGAATCAGTGGATAATGAATCAGTGGATACGGGGCTCCTACTGTAACCCTTTTCTCAAGATGATCTCGCTGCCGAAAGGGCAAGGCAAGAGGAAGTCAATAAGGCCGCACACCAGAGGAAAAGGCCGGCGTATCATTTTACGCCCTTAATGGACGCTCATCTCCTCCGGACTTGGCGGCAAACAGACTCCCTAGATGCTGGGAATCTTAATGATCCTAGCCCAGAAAGTCATTGAGAAGCAGCCAAAGAGAAAAAAAATTCACAGGGATCACCAAGTTCAGGGAAGAGGCTTTTCATCGCAAAGAGGTGGCGGGGAATTTGGATAGTGCAAATCTCAGGAGGAGGAGGAGAAGCCCCTACATGAAAACCTCCTGGCAGAATGGAGCAGCTTAGACAAACAGGCCGCCCGCGGTCCTTGAATAGGATGGAGAAAAATCAATTGTGTGTGTTTTTTTTAATGGATTTAAATTACAATTCAATATTGCAATTTAAATTTCAAAACAGATATTTTTTTTAAAAAGGAAAATTTAAATTAGCCAAAAAGTTGGATTTCAATCAGCCCCACCCTGTCCTAAGGGGGGGGG
>JAHTLZ010003604.1:0-13090 GCA_023846285.1 Phrynocephalus versicolor | reverse complement strand
TGATTTTGGATATTTGTTTGTATTGGACTATATATTTGGATTGTTGTCAGCAGCCCAGAGTGGACTTACATAAGTATGTAAGAACATAAGAAGAGCCATGCTGGATCAAGCCAAAGACCCATCTAGTCCAGCTTCCTGTATCTCACAGGGGCCCCACCAGATGCGTCTGGGACCGCACAAGACTAGATCTCTGTCTCCTGATACCACTCCTCTGCATCTGGCCCTTGAAGGACCCTGGTTTTAAGCCTGGAGATGACACATCTCCATCATGGTTTGTCACCTGGGATGGACTTTTCCTCCTTTTAGGCCAGAGGGTGGTGGGATATAAATATGATAAGTAAACAAAACAATCAACATATAAATTTTGCTTCAAGGAGGAGGGCTGCTTTGCGTTTCAAGAGATGAGGACACAGGGCAACAGTTTCAAACTACAGGACAAGAGATTCAAATTGAACATTAACTTCCTGATGGTTACAGCCGTCCGGCAATGGAATCTGCTGCCACAAAGGGTGGTGGGGTCTCCTTCTTTGGAGGTTTTTAAGCAGAGGCTGGATGGCCACCTGTCGGAAATACTGTGATGGGGGTTCCTGCATGGCAGGAGGTTGGGCTGGATGGCCCTGGAGGTCTCTTCCAACTCATGCTGTAAAACTGACGCGACATGCTTACGAGGCTGTCGTCCCAGGGGCCAAGATCCTGACGCAGCAGCTGGGAGGTTCCTGGGACGTTTCCTTTAACAACCTTAGGAGAAGCTGGGGGAGGGGGGGGTCGGAGAGGAATGGGGCTCTGCCCACGCCAGCTGGGGTCCCCAGTCCTGACCTCTTCTGGACGATCAGGTTGATGTTCCTCAGGGCGACGTACTGGACCTCGGGCTCGCCGGAGAGCAGCGTGACCAGCGGGGGCGCCAGCTTCTTGAGCAGCATGTTGTAGTAATCCGAATCCTTGGGGAGCAGCTCCAGGAACTTCATGAGCACCTTGACGGCCGACAGCACCACGGCGGAGTTGGCGTGGGAGAGGCGGGGGGTCACTCGCTCGCAGATGCTGCTCGAGGGTGCAGAAGAAAAAAAAAGGGGGGGAACAACGGGTTGATTTGACAAGGTTTGGAAACCCCCTGTGAAGATAAGGGACTTGGCAGGAAAAGGGAAAACTGAAAAAAAGAATTTCTGGCTTAGTGTTCTCTGTATTCTGATGGCCTAAGGCAATGATTCTCAACCTGGGGGTCGGGACCCCTTGGGGGGGGGTTGGAGGACCATTTCGCAGGGGTCGCCACGAGCCAGTGAAGAAAAAGGCACAAACGGCTTGGGTCTGGAGGGGGGAGGAGGAAGGGGGGAAGAGTGAGTTACAGCTTGATAGGTTGGAGGGGATGCCAGTCAACGGCACCGGAGGCTGCGATTGGCTGGGGGTGCCTGTAGAGCAGGCATGTCCAAAGTTTGGCCCTCCAGATGTTTAGGACCACAACCCCCACAGTCCTTTGCCATTGGAAATACAGGCTTGGAATTCTGGGAGTTGTGGTCCAAAACATCAGGAGGGCCGAATTTTGGACATGCCTGCTGTAGAGGAAAGTTCTCTATGGCACCTGTGGCAATAGCCTGCCAAAGGGGGCTTGTGGCCTCTTCCAAGCAGGGCAAGGGGGTCACCACAACAGGAGGAACGGTATTAAAGGGTTGCGGCGTTACGAAGGTTGGGAACCACTGGCCTAAAAGGCCACTAGTGAATTGGTGTGTTATGGGAAACGGAAAATGGAGGTATGAAGACAAACTTGATATGTAAATAAATGTTCATCTGTTAGATTTATAAAAGAATAGAGGCAGTTAGATATAGACAAGAACTTCTATGAATAAAGTGAAACATATCAACCAGGAGGCAGCTCTCTTAAAATAGCCCATATAAAGTATTAATTTAAATTAGTGATGATTGCTGAAATTAGGCATTCTTTGGAAGAATGGGTAAATAGACTGTGAATGACATATATAATTAGCCAAATCTATCCTAAATTGCTTCGTACTGAAGAGCTAAACAGGGAATTTATTTATTTATTTATTTATTATTCACACTTGTATACCGCCCTATTCCCACAAAGGGGACTCAGGGCGGTTCACAACATTAAAATGAGAACAAATAGAACAACAAAGTAGCTAAAACAGCAATATCCAAGCATAGATAGGCAGGTTAAAAAAAAAGGCACAGACTGGGGCCCTAAACGTCGCCTTAGGCATCCCGAAAGAGAAAGGTCTTAAGGTTCTTCTTGAACGCCGTCAGCGAGGGAGCCTGCCGTATGTGAATAGATTGTTGAGATTAGACAGGCTATATTCTTTGTATTTAAAACAGGTGTAAGTAAAGATAGAGAGAAGAGGGATGAGACAGTAAGGAAACTAAGTATGAATGGATGCTCACTTAAGGTGGGAAGGGAGGTATGAATTATATTGGGCTCAAATGTTGGGAAAAACTGTGATGGAGATGGTAACACGACAGGAGACAAGCAATTTATTTGTTTAAGAGCCTCGTGGCGCAGTGGTTACATGCCTGTCCTGCAGCTAAAACTGTGCTCACAACCTGGGGTTCGATCCCTGGTAGCTGCTGGCTCATGGTTGACTCAGCCTTCCATCCTTCCGAGGTCAGTAAAATGAGGATCCAGCTTGCTCTTGTGTGTGTGGGGGGGAATGTGTAGCCTGCATTACTGTAATTAAAACTGTGAACCACCCAGAGACTACGTGAAGTGGTATGGGGCGGTATCTAAGTAGACCAGAATTTTTTCTTAATAAAGAAAAAACTAACAACCCATGTCCATGAAATGTCCGGGGAGGGCGGGAAACCAAGACAGAAGGGGTGCCATCTGGGGAGAAGCGGGGAGGAGCTCTTTAGTCTGAAAAAGAGGTGCCTGGGGGGGATATGATTGAGACGTACAAAATAATGCAGGGCATGAATAAAGTGGAGAGAGGGACGCTCTTCTCCCTCTCACAAAATACCAGAACTAGGGGACATCCACGCAAATTGAGGGCTGGGAGAGTGAGGACAGACAAAAGAATTTTTTTAATCCAGTGTGTTGTTAGTCTGTGGAACTCCCTGCCACAGGAGGTGGGGATGGCATCTGGCCTGGATGCCTTCCAAAGGGGATTGGACCGATTCCTGGAGGAAAAGTCCATCCCAGTTGACACACCATGATGGAGATGTGTCATCTCCAGGCTTAAAACTTGGGTCCTTCAAGGGCCAGAGGCAGGGGAGTGGTATCAGGAGACAGAGATCTAGTCTCATGTGCTCCCAGAGGCATCTTAGTTGTCTGTGTGTTGCTGAATTGGCTGAATCTGATTCAGTTTACTGTGAACCGCCCAGAGTTCCTTCAGGAAGATGGGTGGTATAGAAGTCCCATAATAAATAAATAAATAAATAAATCTGGTGGGGCCCCTGTGAATTCCAGGAAGCTGGACTAGATGGGCCTTTGGCCTGATCCGGTATGGCTCTTCTTAGGTTCTTACATTCTTATGTGGTAATGGCATCTGGCCCGGATGCCTTCAAAAGGGGACTGGACAGATTCCTGGAGGAAAAGTCCATCCCAGGTTATAAACCATGATGGAGATGTGTAATCTCCAGTCTTAAAACCGGGGTACTTCAAGGGCCAGATGCAGGGGAGTGATATCACGAAACAGATATCTAATCTCATGCGCTCCCAGATGCATCTGGTGGGGCCACTGTGAGATCCAGGAAGCTGGACTAGATGGGCCTTTGGCCTGATCCAGCAGGGGCTCTTCTTAGGTTCTTATGAACCTACCTCTGGGCCTCCCGGTCGTCCTTGGGGTTGTAGTTGGAGAGGCAGTCCAGGATGAAGATCTGGCCCCACTCGGTGCACTCATTCAGGGCAGTGAGGAGCTTGTTGATGTTCTGGGGGTTTAGGTCGAGGAGGTTGCTATTCGGGTGGGACTCGCTGATCTCTGACAAGGCAGCCACGGCGTTGGCCACGACCTGGGGGAGGGGGGGGAAGAGGGAGAGGGCCTCGGTTAGACAGGCAGGCAGGCAGGCGGCAGAACCCCGGGAATCAAGCAAAAAACCCACAACACCCAATCCCAACAGATGAAATGCTGATAAATAGAATATTGGAATGTGCAGAGATGGATCGGCTAACCTTCAGAGTGACAGAGAAAGATGAGTCTACAGTGGAGCCTCGTATAACAAACGGGTAGTATCACATAAAATCTGTACAACATAAAAAATTCCAGAGATAGGGGAAATTTGCTTAACAGAATCGTCTATGGGGCGAATCCGTACAACATAAAAATGGTCATGATTAGGGATCACTGTTTTCAATGCATTCCTATGGGAAATTTGTATAAAGGAAAATCTGCTTAACATAATTTCATTTGGAATGAATTAATTCCTTTATACAAGGTACCACTGTATATATTTTTTCAATCTTGGAACTTTCTCTGGAAGTTGAGTCATGGCTACTGGACTTCTTTTTTGAGAAATAGAAATGTTTCGCTGTTCATCCAAACAGCGAAATGTTTCTATCTCTCAAAAAAGAAGTCCAGTAGCCATGACTCAACTTCCAGATAAACTCACCTGGATGACTGAGAATCTTCACAGAAATCCTGGAACTTGTTTTATACTTGGTTGAATATAAGAAATGAGGTAGTAGAAGGCAAAGCAAAATCATGAAGGAGCTGATTGTAGTAATAAAACCAAACCTGGGGAGTATAACCAACTGTTACATATGTTTTTCTTTCCCTCTCTCTCTTTTGTAATTGGTTTTTTTTCTTTTGTAAGATAATAAAAAGTGCAAAACAACAACAACAACAACAACAACAACTCACCTCTCGGAATAGGAACAAAAAATTAAAATGATGTAGGGCAGTGATGGCAAACTTTTTAAAGACTGAGCACCCAAACTGCGATTCAAAAACCCATTAATTTTGTGTAAAGTGCCAGTACAGCCATTGAACCTGCATCCAGGTGGCTGTCAAGGGGGCGATGCCGGGTGCCCACAGAAAGGGCTCCGAGGGCCACCCTTGGCACCCGTGCCATAGGTTCGCCAACACTGATGTAGGGGATCAGCAAGAAGCTTCAAGGTCCGTGGGGAGAAATTTCTTCTAAAGCAGTGGTTCTCAACCGGTGGGGCCCCAGAGGTTCTTGGACTGCAACTCCCAGAAGCCTTCACCGCTACCTGAGCTGGCCAGGATTTCTGGGAGTTGCAGTCCAGGAACATTCTGGGGACCCACAGCTTGAGAAGCCACTGTTCTAAAGGATCTGCCCACCAAGAGGGGCTGTAACCCCCTCCCTTGGAAGCCTTTGCTGAGTCCAAGAAGCATTTGGTTGACCCCAAGGTCAGGAAACTCAATGGTAGGGTTGGGCTAATGTAACTTCTCGGCCAGCAAAGATCGGCTCCCCTGAGAAGGGGCACCGGGCGGGAGGAGCTAAGCTGGATGGGGACTGAGTCTCCCGAACTCGGAGGGCCACGGGGGAAGGGTATTCTTAAGTCTTCCCCTGGCCCAGTCTGAGATGAAGTGGCCATTGGCCACCAGGGCTGGTCAAAGCAGGGCTTTCTAGAGCACAGGGTAGCCTAGAGCTGTGTTGACGAACCAATGTCATGGGTGCCAAAGGTGGCACTCGGAGCCCTTTCTGTGGGCACCTGGCATTGTCCCTTCACAGCCACCTGGATTCAGGTTAAATGGCTGTATTGGCACTTTGCAAAAAAATAATAATGGGTTTTGCATCGCAGTTCGGGCACTCGGTCTCTAAAAGGTTCGCCACCACTGGCCTTGAGCCTTTAAAGCATCAAGCACTGTTTCCACAAGTCTTATGCTGTTGCTCCTTGTTCTCCATACTTTACACTGGGTCAAAAAGACTGAAAGACAGGCAGCTCTCCTTTAGGCAAATCCTCGGAGAAGGCCGGCTTCTCTGCAAAAGGCCAGCATGCTGGGAAAGGCAGGCAGCGGCAGGAGAAGAGGAAGACAGAATACGAGATGGACCGACTTCCTCAATGAAGCCACTGGTTTGAGACGATAAGAGCTGAGCCGGGCAGTGGAGGAATAGGATGTTTTGTAAGCTGTTCATTTACAGGGCCGCTGGAAGTCGGAACAGCAACGACAATGCAGGGGAAAACGCAATTATTTTTATTTCTAAACCGGTATTGCACACTTATGGGGTAAGAGGAAAAGGCACAGAAGCAACAGCTTCTGCCCGTAAAAACATGCATATGGGAGGATGGGGGATTGTGAGGGGTGATCAAAATCCAGCTGGTGATATTTTAGGATGCTCAGATTTTTATTGGGGGAGGCTTAATTATTATCATGGAATTGTTGTTTTTTTTTCTTGTTTTCAAAACCAATTACGTCACGCTTCCCCCCCCCCTTCCGTTATGGCGCCGCCTTGGAGGAAATTCAGGGATCTCAAAAACGAGGAAACCAGATGCCCTTCTCAAAGATTTCACATCAAGGGCGCCCAAAAGGGGAGGAAGTGGATTCCGCATTTGAAGAGGAAAAGATGAAAAGATGAAAAGAGACCCCTTTCGGGGAAGAGAAGCCACAGCTGGCAAGCGCCGAGGCGAGAGGGCTGGAAGGAGGCGAATCGTGGCGCAGAGTCGGAGGGGGGGGCTTTGTTCCGTGCTAAAATTAAAATGTAAAATAAAAAGGTAACGGGCCGAAGCTCGGCAGGAGGGGAAGGGGAGAAAAAATTAGCGGGGTAAATTTCACTGAAAAGGGCTCTATGATTATTGGGATGGAAATGAGGCAGAGTGGGCCACAAGGATCTGCAGAGGCCTTAATTGTACAGGTCACGCTGTATTCTTACTTCTTACTGTGTGGGATGGAATCACAGGCTTTAGTACAACACACACACACACACACACACACACACGAGAAAAACAGGTGATATACAGATAGATAGAGAGAGAGAGACAAGGACAATGAAAAGTTGATTAAGAGAATGAATACAGTGGACCCTTGTATAACAAACGGTTTGTATTACATAAAATCTATACAACAGGGACATTTGCTTAACAAAATCCCGGAGCCACGGCAAATGTTCCAAAGAGCCGCATGCGGCTCCGGAGCCGCGGGTTGCAGACCCCCGGCCTATGGGGAGAATCCGTACAACAGAAAAACGTTCGCGATGAGGGATTACTCCATTTTCAATGCATTCCTATGGGAAATTTGCTTAACAGAATTTCATTTGGAACAAATTAATTCCTTTATACAAGGTACCACTCTTATTTTATTATGGATTTACTGCTCTTGAGCATCGCGCCAGGACTCAAGGTGGGGTGCAGCCTGTTTTTAACAGGACAAAGGCACGCCAGGCTGCTGCCGAAAGAACAGAAGCGACCCCATGCTGCCCCGCTGTTGTCCGCAAGCAACCAAGCACGATTTCCTCCTCCCCTAACCCTAACCCTAACCCTAACCCTAACCCTGGAGTGAGAAGACTTTTCCACCCTCTCCTGTGGAACCTCCCCCCCTAAGGTGAGCGATGCTGGGGGTTGAAGCTCGCTGTTGCACCACCCCCACCGCCAGGGCACCTACCCCTTTCCCCCTAAACTGCCCACCTCCTTTCTCCTTGTGCTCCACCTCCTCCCCTCCCTTCCCCTCCCCTCCCCTCCCGGGGCCTCACCATGGGGTTGGAGTCGGCAATGAGGTCCCGCAGGGAGTCCAGGAAGCCTTGGTCCTCCACCATCTGGGCGTTGATGTCGTGCAGCTTGGCCACGCAGACGGCCGCCGTCTTGCGCACGTAGGGGTCCTCATCCTTCAGGCACTTCCGGAGCGGCTCGCAGAGGTACTCCGTGATCTTGTCCACCCGGATGCAACCCATGGTGCGCACCGCCAGGGCGCGGATGAGCGGGTTGGGGTCCTCGCAGTCCTGCGGAACAAGGAGGGGGTGGCGGCGGGCATCAGTGCATTTCCTTTGCTGTACGCATCGCTTTACTCTCTGCTCCCTTGCAAGGAGAACTGAGGACCGCCCACCATGATATTCTAATTCCCCTCCTTACTCTTTATGAAGGCCTTACTGAAATCTAGATAAGCAATATCCACAGCGTTCGCCTCATCCGCCAGGCCTGTAATTTTATCAAAGGAAGCGATCAAATTGGCCTGGCAAGAATTGTTTTTAAGTAACCTGTGTTGACTTCTCGTAATGACAGCATTGATAGTTAAATATTTGCAGACTGTCTGCTTAATAATTTGTTCTAGGATCTTGCCAGGAATTGAAGTCAAGCTTGGGCGGTAATTATTTGGGTCCTCTTTCCCCCCCTTTTTGAAGATGGGGACAATATTCGCCCTCCTCCAATCTACAGGGATTTCTCCTGTTTCCCAGGACTTTTCAAAGATTATTGCCAGCTCTATGAGGCTATGAATCACAGGACAGTTTTGCATCCACCCCCCCCCCAAAAAAAAATTCTGACATTTCAGGCCATCCCCTTGTTTGCAAATCCATCTAACAGTGTCACTTTCACTTATCTACAGCAGAGGCCTCTGAGTTCACGACGTGTGAGTTAAGACCAGGGATTCCAGAAGCCTTTATGTGCCTTAACCGTATCTCTGAACTTCAAAACCCTCAACCAGTGGTTCATTTTTCCCTAATACCTGGCAGAAAGTGTTCTGCTTAGATACTGCCCCCATACCACTTCAAGTAGTCTCTGGACAGCTTACAGGTTTTTAATTACAGTAATGCAGGCTACACATTTCCCCCCACCCCACCCCAAGCAAGCTGGGTACTCATTTTACTGACCTCGGAAGGATGGAAGGCTGAGTCAACCATGAGCCGGCTGCTACCTGGGACTGAACCCCAGGTCGTGAGCACAGTTTTACCTGCAGGACAGGCATTTAACCACTGTGCCACGATGCCAGCGGGGACCACGTTGTTTTGAAGTTCGCTTGCCACATGTCGCTAAACGCTGCCGATGACTTTTCTGCGGAGTTTACGGCACCTTACAAGCCTTCTTCTCCTGAAGGCGTTGTATTCCGTTTCTACCATCGTGCAAAGGAATGCCCTGTGGCCATTGCCGTATTTCCGATAAGGGCTGCCTTGTTTGTTTATTTATCTGGTTCAAAATGGCGTTACCCTTAAAAGGGGGACAACCCCCCCCCCCGTTGTCCACGAGGCTCAGGAGAAACGTTTCTGGGTTTCGTGGCAGACTGGTCTGCAGCGTTCCCTGCGTGGTGAGGTGAATGTGCTTCCGAAACCTTTGGCCTGCTCAGCACAGACGGTTAAAAGGGTGGAGGTGCAGGGGGGGGGGAATTTTCTACCTCTTGGCCCTTCCTGCACCAACAAGAATCCTGAGATCCTTCAAAGTAAGCTGAGCAAATGAGAAAGGTTCTCAAATGAGAGGACCTGGAGTATTGTGTACAATTCTGGTCACCGCATTTCAAAAAATACATAGTAGAACTGGAAAAGGTGCAGAAGAGAGTGACTGAAATGATTCATGGCCTGGGGGACCTCCCTTATGAGGAAAGGCTAAAACATTTGGGCCTCTTTAGTCTGGAAAAAAAGGCATCTGAAGGGGGATAGGATTGAGACGTACAAAATAATGCAGGGCATGAGTAAAGTGGATAGAGGGAAGCTCTTCTCCCTCTCACAAAATACCAGAACTAGGGGACATACACTCAAATTGAGGGCTGGGAGAGTAAGAACTGACAAAAGATTTTTTTTTCATGCAGCACGTTGTTAGTCTGTGGAACTCCCTGCCACAGGAGGTGGTGGCGGCATCTGGCCTGGATGCCTTCCAAAGGGGATTGGACAGATTCCTGGAGGAAAAGTCCATCACATGTGACAAACCATGATGGGGATGTGTCATCTCCAGGCTTAAAAATGGGGTCCTTCAAGGGCCAGATGCAGGGGAGTGGTATCAGGAGACAGAGATCTAGTCTCATGCGCTCCGAAATGCATCTGGTGGGGCCACTGTGAGATACAGGAAGCTGGACTAGATGGGTCTTTGGTCTGATCCAGCATTGGCTCTTCTTATGTTCTTAGGTTCTTATGACCAGCAGGCGGAGGGTCAACCGCTGCAGCTGTGGGCCTCCCAGCAAACAGATGGACACCCATGCGACAGCCCCAGACATCCCTTGCAATGCCAGGCCTCCTTGTCTTATCAATGCCAGGGCCCTACCACCAACAAGCCACCCCCCTCAAGCCACGGACAGACACACACACCCCAGACACCTCCCCCCTCCCACAGGGCCTAACCTTGACAAAGCTGTTGACGGCCATGATGGCCATGTCGGGCTGGCTCTTGGCGTAGTTCATGAGGTAGAGGTACACCAGCTTCTTCAGCTCCAGGTTGTCCGTCTGCATGCAGTTGACCACGTCGGGGAAGAGAGAGCTAGGCAGAGAGGGGGACAGGGTTGGCCGGCCCGTTCCTGGAGCCCCCTTCCCCAACCCAACCGGCATCTGGATGGGCGGGGGCCTCTCGTGACCCCCACGGGCCAGGCTGCCTAAAGACGGTCAGATCTGTAATCCCGTGCGAGGGCGTCAAGTTTAGGGAAGGCTGGGCCTGGGTGACAGCAGCTCCCTGGTATCTCCGATACCGGTACGAATTTGTCGATTCGCGCCAGTTCGCCCTGTGGACGAAAAGGTCTTTGGGGGGTGGCGTTTCCCAGTCCTGTCTCCTCCAGGCACCGCCTCTGAGCAGGCACCCACCCACCCCACTGGAGGAACTGCGGCTAGGAAGCACCAAACATCCGGTCTCCCAAAAGACAAATCAGCACGAATGGCTGAATTTTGCAAATTTTGCAAATTTGTGCCCGTCTCGGATCTCAAGCAAAAGCCTCCTTCCTTGGCCTTGCGTCAGCCCGGCTAAGAGGAGAATGCAGGAGAAGCCCTTGGCTTCGGGGCCCTTCAAGGCGATCTCGCAGCCCACCTGGTGCCAGAGAGAGATCAACCTCACCTCACATCCTTGCCCACCGTCATGGCGGCGATGACCTTCTTCACGGCTTCCTTCCTTTTCTCTTTCTTCTCATTGTTCAGCTCGGCTTTCAGCTCAAAGATCTCCCCTGAAATGGAAGACAGGAGAGTGAGGTGGAAAAACCTGAGTCGGCCCAGGCAGGAACAGAGCCCTAGGCATTGTTCAAAGCTGCCGTCCTGTGGCCAGGGGTTCCGCTGGTGAACCGCACAGCAAACATTTGCCGCTCCAGAGTCACCCACGGTTCTGATTCGACAGCCGATTTGGAGACGCAGAGCCGTCGTGGAAGGCAGCTCAAGAACCTGGTGGCCTCTGGCCATCAAAGCAACATTCTCTGGTGCGCAGTTGTACTAAGCGCAGCATGCAGATATGACGTAAAATAGGGGACTCCAAGGTTCGGTCCATACGGATGAAATCACGTATAGATTTCAAATATTCTGACCCTGTTCCTCAAGGGATTGAAATAAAGACCGAGATATTACCGTAGCTCATTCTCCCACCTTTGGATCCATCTAATTTCAAAAGCTTGAGGTTAAAGAAATGCACCTAAATATATATACCGTATTTTCCCACCTATAAGATGCCCCCATGTATAAGACACCCCCAATATTTCCAACCGAAAATTACTGCTTTGCAACCACATGGTTTTCTTCTTGGCTTACTTCTGTGTATAAGGCGACCCTCAATTTTTAATACATTAGGACCTCTGTATCCACTGATTCATTGTCCACTGATTCAGTTATCCACGGTTGGCAGAGAAAAAAATAAATAAATCAGCAGCTATAAAGCAAGCTATTGTCACAAATAGCATCTGTAAAGCAAGCTACTGTCACAAACAGCAGCCATAAAGCAAGCTACTGTCAGGAAACAGCAGTTTGGGGGTGGGCGGGCAGGCGTTCTCTCTTATCCACGGTTTTCATTATCCACGGAAAGGCCTGGAACCAATCCCCAGTGGATACTGGGGTTCTACTGTACAAAAATATAGACTTATATGTGGAAAAACACGGTACTTAACCAGGAGATTAAGAAAACGCCCAAGGGCACTTAAGAATGGGCTTTTGTAGATTCTGGCAGAAGATCAAGAGAAAATTCCTAATTGTTAGAGCAGTGCAACAACAGAACCCATGGCGAGTGCTCCAAGGCTGGAGGCATTGTTCAAAAGGAAACTGGACAACCATCCTTCAGATGTGCTTTGAATTTTGGCATCCCCTGCCTTGAGCTTTTCACGATGGCCTTGTAGGCTGTTTCCAACTCTTAATATTCCACAACCCTGTGATTCCATGGGGAAAAAACCCACAACAGAAGCAAGGGAGACAGCTTGTCTCTTGGACCACAAGCCAACAGAAGAACAGTAGGACTCTGGTATCCGCTGGGGATTGCTTCCAGGCCTTCCTGTAGATAATGAAAATCGTGGATAAGGGAGAACGCCTGCCCACCCACCCCCAAACTGATGTTTCCTGAGAGCAGCTTGCTTTATGATTGCTGCTTTGAGACAGTAGCTTGTTTTATGGCCGCTGTGTGTGACAGCAGCTCGCTTTACAGCCTGCTTTGTGGTTGCCGAATTATTTTTTTCCTCTGTCAACCGTGGATAACTGAATCAGTGGATAATGAATCAGTGGATATGGGGCTCCTACTGCAACCCTTTTCTCAAGATGATCTCGCTGCCGAAAGGGCAAGGCAAGAGGAAGTCAATAAGGCCGCACACCAGAGGAAAAGGCCGGCGTATCATTTTACGCCCTTAATGGACGCTCATCTCCTCCGGACTTGGCGGCAAACAGACTCCCTAGATGCCGGGAATCTTAATGATCCCAGCCGAGAAAGTCAGTGAGAAGCAGCCAAAGAGAAAAAAAATTCACAGGGATCACCAAGTTCAGGGAAGAGGCTTTTCATCGCAAAGAGGTGGCGGGGAATTTGGATAGTGCAAATCTCAGGAGGAGGAGGAGAAGCCCCTACAAAAACCTCCTGGCAGAATGGAGCAGCTTAGACAAACAGGCTGCCCGTGGTCCTTGAGTAGGATGGAGAAAAATCAATTGTGTGTTTTTTTAATGGATTTAAATTACAATTCAATATTGCAATTTAAATTTCAAAACAGATTATTTTTTTTTAAAAAGGAAAATTTAAATTAGCCAAAAAGTTGGATTTCAATCAGCCCCACCATGTCCCAAGGGGGGGGGGGGCTCTGAAGCACTGCTTCAGATGAGGGGCAGCCTCCGT
>JAHTLZ010000091.1:64754-101678 GCA_023846285.1 Phrynocephalus versicolor | reverse complement strand
GATAGATAGATAGATAGATAGATAGATAGATAGATAGATAGATAGATGGACGGTAAATCAAAAGGGGTTGCACTGGCCGAGTTCAAAAGTAGAGAATTCCTTTTCTCTGAGACAAAATACTCCAGAATATCTCTACCTTCTGATTTACACGTGGGCTTTCAAAACAAAAGGCCACATTACTTTTCAAAAGTTGTATTTTATTTTGATTCTTAAGATGCAAAAATAAGAATCCAAAACAGTATCAAAAAGTATCTGTTTTATTTCCCTAAAAATAATAAATCTAAGTCATCCTGACTAACTGATTACATTCAAGATTTCTCCTAAGCTAACTTTTCCTACTCTACCTAACTGAGGGCCTTTTCACACGACCCCTAAGATCCGCTGGCCACTTAAATTCGGACCAGAGATCTTGGGGGTTCATTGCTCTTCCTGCGTCCCCACTCCTCTGCACTTCCTTGCTCCTGTCTGCTGAGGGGAGGGAGAAAAAAAGAGAGGAAAAAAATGCAGGCTCCTCCTCGTCCTGATTCCTTCTCTTAAAGGGCCGGGAGGCAAAAACAACAACAAACAGAAGCGAGGAGAGCCCGGCAGTCTAGGTTACATCCGGATATGGGGATTTTCACCCTCCGAGAGCAGGTACATGAAAAGTGCGCTGGGACGCGCTTAGGTGGGCGTGGTCGCACTTAATTTTCTGCAAACTCCGGAGCTGGTGGGGAAACAATTGTAAGCTCCGGAGCTGGCAGCCATTTGCGGCGGAGTTTAGGGGTCATGTACAAATACCCTGAGGTGAGCTCCTTTGCTCAAGGCGATCCTAAGCATAATCATGGTTTCTCTCTGTCCTCTCGTCTTCTTGCTCCAAGCTTCCAGATATCACATGACATAACTGACCAATGGTAGCTAACCATATTCTGCGCTGTGGGCTTGTTATGACTATTCCTCTACATACCTCAGATAAGTTCTAATACAAGGCCAAAATTTGCACTTAATATTCAGCTTAGCAACTCACACTATGTCTCATAATACTTATTTCCATACAATAGATAGACAGATCTGGTCGCTCTCCAAAATGACCTTCTGAGGGAGGCTGACAGGGGCAAAATGTCCCTGTTGGTTCTCTTCAATCTTTCAGTGCCCTTCAATACTGTCGACTATGGTATCCTCCTGTGGAGACTTTCTGGATTGGGGATTGGTGGTCTGGCTCCAATCCTTCTTGGAGGATCATCCTCAAAGAATTCAGCTTGGTGAGATGATGTCCCCCCCACTGGACTCTCAACTATGAAGTCCTACACAGGTCAATCGTCGGTTTCTTTCCAACCATAAGCACACTTTTGCTGTATAGAATAAAAAAAGCTTGTTGACCAGTGGTCTAGGAGTCCTTGTCAAGTGTGCCTGCTATTCTACTACTACTACTTCTTCTTCAGTGGTGTCCAGGTCAAACTTGGAACTGCCAAAAAGAAGCCACCCTCTTTGATGTTATCGACCATAATCGGATCATTATATGTGCATGTTTCTGGTAACAATCAGCATGCTGATGACCCAGCGTCTTTCTCTCTTTCCACATTCATACTGTACAGTGTTTTCTCATCCGCCAGCAACCCCCACTTAACTATATTTTGAAGTGTAAGCCACCCAGAGATCTTTAGGTAGTGGGCGGCATATAAGTTGTATAAATAAATAAATATTGTAAACTCCCCTTGTCCTGAGTGAGATTATCCCTTTCAACTGTGTTGAAAAGGTCTTCTCACCTTCCTCCAAAAGAAACCTCCTGCTCCCTGGTGTGAATATTGCCTGACTGGACTCAATTTAACCTGCATTAAATTATTTTCATGAGTGAAATCCATACTTAATACGCCATATCTTGCCTTGAGTCAGATGTCAGTTGTAGGCTCGTCTTCTGATGATTCCTGTGTTCATATATTTGAAGCTTTGTGGTGTAGTGGACAAAGTGATGGACCAGGACATGGGGGAACAGAGTTCGAATCCCTGCTTGGCCATGGAAACTCACTCCAAGGAGTGCAAGGGGTAAAACCACTCCTTAAATACATCACTTACCTTGAAAGCCCTCTTAAGGTTACGATTGTCAGGTATTTGAGAAGAAAATATTTTGTTTTAGACAGAAGACGTTTGTCTGCAGGTGTTTTGCATACGTATTTGATTGATTTGTAAAATGGAGTCGAGCATGTAATGCTGAATCATTGTAAAACCCAGATGTACAAAATGAATGTAATGAGCAATGCTGATGCAAGATAGGTGCAACAGCATGAGACAACCAGTTTCCTGATTGGTTATGGTAAAGTATAAAAGGACTCCAGAAATCAGTAGACATTGGACCTTTGGTGAGAAGGTAGCCATATTGCCGTGCTCTGTATCTGTATTCTGTTATGTTGATATGCTGTTTCTGTGAAATGAAATGTTGTTGAGACTCTGTTATATTTGTATACAGTGTATAATGTAGCTGTTTTAAGAAACTCTGCCTGTTTGAAGTGAATCTTGTCACCCTGAGTTTAGCTTCTGCTGACAGATCAAATTGCCTAAACTCTTTCAGCGATAACTCGGTTCCGACACAACTTGGGGTTGCTTCTTCTGCCAGATAACAGTGACTGTTGGTTAAATCGACACGTTGGTCTGTTGTTAATGGCGAGGTAACCCCCACTTTGGCTGAGGTCCCATCTTTCCTAGGGAACCAGCATGAAAGGAGCCCGTTGCCTCCTTTGGACAGCAATTTTGTGTTGTTGCTTGGTTCCTTTCCGCAGTGAGGTGTGTCGTTTTATAGGAACAGTTTCAGAGAGGGTAGCCGTGTTAGTCTTTTCAACAATTTCAGGCAAAAAAACAAAGAAAAACAAAACAAAACAAAAGACACAAACATGTGGCACCTTAAAGACTAAACATCACATTAAAATATGAAAGTTAGTCTTTTAGGTGCCACATGTTTGTGTCTTTTGTTTTGCTGTTTTTCTTTGATTTTTGCCTGAAATTTATAGGAACAGAGGGACAGGGCAGGACAGGGGGTGTAGTTCATCCAGGTCTGGAGTGGGTTCTGGACAGATCTGGCTGTTTCCTGGGCAAGGTTTCTTCTGGACATGCACATTCTTTCCCTGGTTGTTTATCGCTCCACGATGGTCTTTGTGGTTTCCCTATATAGGCAGCTATTAATCATATCTAGTCATACCTGCCCCTCATGTTTCTCCTTTTGTCTGGACAAACGAGTTCAATGCCCCCTTTCTCTGCCAGGCTCCCTTCTTTCTGCTACACAAGCAAGTTCAAAAGTCCTTGTTCCCTTTTTGTTTATACAGCTAGTTTTACTGATCAGCAAGGGATCAATTTCCTGAGGCCTTCTCTCTACCATTTAGTTCCAAAGGGAAATGGGTTTTAACCTCAAACAGCCCTTTCTCCCCAAGATGGATACCCCTTGGTTCTTCACCTTGCAGGCCATGAATTCCTTTCCTCAAACATCACACAGAAAAAAGGTGGGATCTGTTCTTGATCATCCCAGAGTGCATGACACACAACAACTGGCTCAATTTCAGAGAGCCCAGCTGTCCGCTGAATATCTGGAAAAACTTCCTAATTGCTAGAGAAGTATGGCAGTGGAACCGATGACCTCAGTGCTCTAACACTGGAGGCATTCAAGAGAAATTTGGACCACCACCTGGCAGATATTTTTGATTTATATTCCTGCATAAAGGGGGGTTTGGACTTGATGACCTTAAAGGACCCTTCCAATTTCACTATTCTCTGATTCACTGTTCACTCTATCTGGATTTGTAAATTGGGTGCAGAGTAGTACCGAAAGTAACAACATGAGAAGGGATGCACGAGATGAGGCTCAAAAGTGGTTCCAGAACGAGGTTCTCACAAATCTAAGGGTTGCATCTAGGTCACTGGAGAAACTAACGGACTACATTACATCAAATCCCAGTGACTACTCTGGGACTTCTTCCCCCCAAAAATGCCCCAGATAAATTAGAATGTAAACAGGATTCCAAAAAAAAAAAAAAAAAAAGGGAATTGGGGATGTTGAGGGAACTGTAACAGATGGCCAAAGTAACAACTCCCCAGTAAGAGGTACTGTTCCAGATTCTGATTCTGAGCAAAGTAATGTTTCCGAAAATGACACTGGTAGTGACCTAGACAGAGACTATTCGCAATCTCTACTGGGTTCAGAATCCCTGCTAAGCAGTAGCGCTGGTACTTCAGAAGTTATCCATAGCACACCCAGTGCTCAACAGGAAAAAGGCAGAAAAGATGAAACACTGATTAGCAGTGCGCCAGAGGTAACTTGCCCTACAATTAGTAAGGCTGTTGCATGCATAGACAACCTTTCACCTTACCTTACCTTACCTTACCTTGTTGTAAAAACAGAGCATGATGGTAACAATAAGGATTTATCACGAACCCCTGTGAAACTGTTGAGGAAGAAGAAGAAAATATTTTCCCCATAGTTCCCTGTTTAACTTGAACATTGTGAGTAGTAACCACTTCTCTCACGTGAACCAATAAGAATGACATCCAATGAAACTTTGAAACTGTTTAATTTAAACATACCTTGCTTGTATTACTTATCTTTTCATTATGAAGAGTTACAAAATAGCAAATGGCTGTAAGAAACCATTGCATTTGTTTAATAGTAAAAAAAAAATAAACATTTGTGCATATCAAACTTTTAACATTTAAAAGTGCATAAATACAATGAAACTTAAATACTTTTTTCCCCAACAATGTTAACAGGATATAATGTAAACATTTCTCTTTAGGAAACCAAGGGAGCTCTTAGGTAACTATGGAGCCCTGCAGCTCATCTACGTCTTCGGCAGCGATTCCTTCGCCTCAGGAGTGCAGCCAGCTGCTCCTCAATTGCGGCAACTGTGGAGGAAAACATGAGTGAAGCAATTATTAATATTCTTTTTTTTTTTTTTAAAAAAAAGAAGCCATGCATGAAAACAGTACATTTTCTATTATCTATGCAGTTGGGCAGCAATGTAACACTGATTGATATTTCCTTCCCCGGTCAGAACAAAAACGGGTTCTGCGCATGTAAAGGTGATAGAACAGAACCATTAGGCTGCATAGAGGCGTTTCACAGTAGGGAGTAGTAACATGTACATGAATCCCCCAGACTTAACATCTTATTATAGGAAATTTGCATTATCCTACCTCTCTGGGATAGTTCTTGAATGAGAGCAATGACCTGCTCCAGTTCTTGGCGGGTCACCCACATCTGCAGGATATCCATGCCTGGTGGTACTTCTGAAAAGGAAATCGAGGTTCAGAACCCTATTGCTGAGTCGTGCACCTCTTCAGTTCAGCAGTGGTAAGTGCACAAGCAAAGAAGCGCTGTACTTCTTCCCCCCAAAAATGCCCCAGATAAATTAGAATGTAAACAGGATTCCAAAAAAAAAAAAAGGGGGGGGGAATTGGGGATGTTGAGGGAACTGTAACAGATGGCCAAAGTAGCCTGCTGATGAAGAAAGCAACACTGAAATGATAAGAAGAAGAAAAACCTCCATTTTTGCAACAAAATCTGCACTGCAGATTGTGGGTTACTCTGCAGATGCAAAGCACAGAGGGTGCGTATAGAAATGGGAGATTTATTGGTGGCAATGTGTTAATTGCCTTCCTTCAACACCCGACCGGCCAATAAGATCGTGGATGTTGTTGTTCTCCCAACTTTGCTGCTAGAGAAGGTCAGAAGTTCATTTGCAAAACAGAAGGGACAGTAGCCCTCCTTTTGTGAATACTGACAGCTGAGTACCTACCAGTTGATAAAGAAACGTTAAAAAACATCGTTATATATTGATCTTTGTATAAGTGTATTCTGCATGGGGTATGCTAATTTCAGTTATGGAATTTTAAAATTTCTCTATGGTGCTGCTTCTAACGTCACGGAGGGAAAACCGGAATTTCAGCCAACGACTGTCAACTTCATCAAGCGCGCATTTTAAAAACGCATGCTGCCCACTAGCACTCACTGTAGCTGTGGCCGCTGCCGCTCAACTCAAGATGAGAGCAGGGGGAGGGATAGCTGCGTGGGGCTATAAATGAGAGGAAAGGAAAAAGGTGTGCATTTAAGGAGAGCCTTGAAATTAAAAACTTATCTTAACCCCCCCTCCAAAACACTGTAAGGGTAGCAGTTAAGATGGTTTTTTTACGAACTCAGCAGAAACTTCCCTGGCAAGACTTGTTTTTTCAGGCAGGCGGGTTCCCTTTGCGTATTGAGGGCGATCGGAGGGGCATCCCGCCCCCCGCACAGGAACAGGGACACAGTCCCAGGAGTACTGTTGTTCCCAGAGAGACACACGCCATTTGCCTCTCCGAGACGGCTCTTTGGCGTGACTCAACCTCAGCACCTGCAACGTGCCTTTTTACACATTCAGCTGTAACTTCCCCGGCAAGACATTTTTTTCCGGCAGGCGGGTGCCCATTGCCTATTGAGGACAATCGGAGGGGCGTCCGCCCCCCCCCCCGCACAGGAACAGGGACACAGTCACAGGAGTAATGTTGTTCGCAGGGAAACGCACGCCCTTTGCCTCTCCGAAATGGCTCTTTGGCGTGACTCAAACTCAGCACCCGCAAACACAGGGAGTAGAGCTCTGTTTATACAAATATGTATTTGGGACTCAGCGTGCACAAAACAGGTTTACACACACCCGATGTTTGGGTGAACTGCCCGTTGAGACAACTTGAGGGATAATATATAGGTTTTGGGGGACATAAAGGGACCCTATTAGGTGCCTCTAATTGTGTAACCAGCAGCCCTGCTTAAAAAAGCTAAGGTATGGGGCAATGAAGGACTGTCAACTGTTTGTCGTGGGTGGTGGGTGTGAGGCATACAGGAAACCTGGAGTGGATTTTCCTAAGCACAGAACGGGGCAAATAAGGAAGAATCGTCACAGGGGCTAGGCAGAAGAGTTGTACGATGACTAGGTACTGAAAAGTACACCACATCGCCACCACATGGTGGGCTGTAAATGAGCAGGGACTCGGTGTACTTTTTAAACACGCCACAGTGTCATGTAATTGTTGCTGCAAGGATATTGTATGCGAAATCCTGGAAACAACCAGATGTGCCAACAAAGAGAAATTTCCACGAAAAGATAAGAGAATGCATTGAAATCGACAGACTCTCTGGCTTTCTAAAGGGAGACTACGATGAGATTTCTTGGAAAAGATGGCAAGAAGTAACAAACCTATTAGCATTGTGATATTATTTGGTGATTTGTTAATATGTCAAATCATTATTTTTGGCTTGATATACTCAATGTAACTTTTATACTGCACCAATTTTCACTAAGCAGGAACCCTGCCCCCTTTTTCCCCCCCTAAAAAACCCAATAAAATTACTCAATTGAAAAAAAAATTAAACACGTCACAGTGCCATCTGCTGGGAAGGATCAAGGACGAATCGGGTCAACTGTGTACCTGAGGCTCGCAGCGATTGCAAGCGTCGGAAGTGGCTGAGGAGTAACATTAGGAGATACAGAAAACCGAAATGTCGATTTTCCAGTTTTCCGAAAGCGTCCAGAATAAAGGGGAAAGCAGCAAGGCGTAATAATGATTGTGCGATGCGCATCCACCAAAACCGCACATCCCCTCAATGCGCATTGAGAAGCGCGTTGAGAAGCTTCCAGTGGCCGGCGAGGGGACTCAGTCACCCTGCTTGTCGTTGGCTGAAATTCCGCCTCCAACTCGCTGGCACGTGAGGTACCGTAACAACGAACTGGTCCGCAGCGGGGCAGCAGAGAGGTGAGAGAGGTACGTGAAGTAACCGCCTAAGCCAGGGGATTTGTTCCAGCTTTAATTTTTATAGGAAGAGAGTGGGTCTCAAAGCATCTTCACATTCAAAGAATGGAATCAACCCACCCATCCCCACCGAGACTCGCTGGGGGTAGGTGGGTTGATTCCTCTCTTCGAATATATATATCAGGGCTGTCCAACTTTGAACAGCCCGCAGGCTCCCGCCCACCTGCCGCATGTCCCCGCAAGCTCCCCACCAAGTGTTAGCATGTGCGCACATGAGCGCGTGCACTCTCCCTGCTGCTGCCCCACCCCGTCTGAACTTGGCTGGTGCTGTGCCAAATTCAAATGGCTTGAGCCTTTTCCCTCCTCCCCTTCACAGCGAACGGGAGGACGGGATCGCTGGATCCATTTGATTTTGGTGGCACAAGCCCCCTCATTGGTACTGTGCCAAATTCAAACGGCTTGAGTCTTCTCCCTCCTCCCCTTTGCTGTGACCAGGAGGAGGGGGAGGTTTGAAAAAGGAGATCTGAGCAGCCCTGGAGGTTACCGAGGCAAGCAGCGGTGGCGGATCCTATCGCTTGCCTCGGCAAATTCCCGGGGTGCTTGAATCTCCTCTTCAAAAAAGGTGCACTTTCACCCCCAACCCGCTTGATTGGGGGGGGGAAGGCGTGCCTTTTTAAAAAGGAAATTCAAGACTGCCTGGCCACCCAGGTCCCCTACGCTGGGCACAAACTCTCCCCGCCACCCCCCATCCCCCAAGATCCATGGTGCCAGTGGCGGCAGCAGAGTCCTGTCCGGCTGCCTGCCCGCTCATCAAGGTTTCCGGCGCTGCGGGCGTGTGCAGAGTCGCTCCATCCATCAAGGTCCCCCCCTCCGCTGGTGATGGACCTCAAGGTTCCCGGTGCTGCGTGCCGCACACATCTGCTCCACCTTCCCACCCACCAAGGGCAGCGGAGCCGGTCGCCCACGGTCGACACCTTGGGCAGGCCTGAATTATATATTTTCAGGGATCCAGAGAACCAGCAAGGATGCAAGCTTCTCTCCTCCGCTCACCCACCCATCCGACGGCTGCCATTTTTTTCCTCTCCTCCTTTCTCTCGGGTGATTGGAAAATGGGGGCTCCCAACTCCGCTTGCCACAGGCAGCTCTGTGAATCTCAATCGCCCTGCAGTCACTATCTCCTCCCCGTCTCTCCCCTCCCCCAAGAACACTCCGGCCGCTTTCCTTTCTACCGTTCGAGTCCCTAAGTGGTCAGCGACACTTCCCTCACCTCTCAAAAAACAAACAAACAAACAAACAAACAAAAATATGAAAGAAAAACACCCCAAAGTGAACTTCAAAGCAATGCAGCTGGGGATGCAGAATGGCGAGCTGGATCTCCTCCCTTTCCACAATGTTTTTTTAGAAGCGAGACAGAGGGAAAGGGGTGCGGGGGGAAAAAAACCAAAGAAAAGGCACCAATGACTTTTCTTTCCTCCTCGCACTTGCTCCTGGTCAGAAACTTTGTCTGGGTGTGAAGATTGTGGGGAGGGGACTTGGAACACCACACAACGGCTGCTGCAAATCCCACTCAGTGGTGAGTAGCAGATCCACAGGGATATTAACCACTTCTTTCAGCAGGTAAACAGTAAAAGCTTTTTACTGTTGTAGGGCACTGGCAGAGCCTCCCCCATTCCCCACAGCCCCCACCTCTCCTGCATCGCCGCCGCCGGGCACCTCAGTGGCGGGCACAGCGGGTGAAGCCACAGTGCACCGGCACCCTCTCCCAGCCACCCTCTGGCTCCCACCTCTTCTGTTGTTTAGGAATTAAACTTTTTCCCAGGAAGGGGAAATCCTGAAATCCTGCAGATGGGCTGGGTGCAAGCTGCAGCACGCAACTCAGGCTTCCCTCCTTCCCAGGCAAAGTGGGTGGTCCCTGATACAGAAAAGTTGCATAAGCGCATTGGAGGCTTGGGGCATTCATTTGCAAGCCTTCCACTTGTTTCCCCTGGCACGACCTGCTGGGGGTTAACCAAAACATGCCCACCACCCCCCCTACCGCCCAACACATACCCACAGCCCCCTACTGCCCAAATCATGTCCACCGCCACTCAGCAGTCTCCCACCGCCCACCAGGGGGCGCTACCACCCCCGTTGAGAATCAGTGGCTTAGAGTAACACAAAGATTTGTTTTAACACCTGAACTCCATAGGAGAGAGCTGAGGAATTTGAAAAAAGAAAAATGAGGGAGCATACAATCAATTGTCCCTTCAACTATTAGGTCTCCAAACCACACCATCTAGTATTCTGCCACTGAAAGATCTCCAACCAAATGATCAACATACCAAAAACAAGCACCACCTTACTGCTTATCCAGGTCTTCAGGTCATTTATGGAGAGGTTAAAAAACACCAGTCCCAGGACAGATTCCTAGGACACACATCTTTAAGAGCCTTGTAGCACAGTGGTTAAATTGCTGTACTGCAGCTATAACTATGCTCATAACCAGAGGTTATATCCCAGGTAGCAGACTCTTGGTTGACTCAGCCTTCTGTCCTTCTGAGGTCAGTAAAATGAGGACCCAGCTCACTTGGGGGAGGGGCAATGTGTAGCCTGCATAAATAGACTCTAAACCGCCCAGAGAGTACTTTAAGCGCTATGGGGCAGTATATAAGCAGAACACTTTGCTTTACTTTACCACCCCTCCCATATCACAATAATATTACAATGCAACACAGAGAGCACAAAAGATAGGGACCATGAACAAAACAACAGTCTAGTAATATAAACAAGAACAAAAATTTCAAAGGAAAGATGTATTAAAGGAAGATATGGCTGTAAATGGGGTCAATTATCTGGCATAATTCAAGCTTTACAACATACTCAAAAAGGTAAAGGTCCCCGCACCGCACATGCGTGCTAGCCATGTCTGACTCTAGGGGCGGTGCTCATCTCCATATTCAAGCCAAAGAGCCAGTGTTGTGCAAGTCCATGGCCACATGGCTGGCATGTCTGCAAGCCTAGAAATTGTACAGTGATCCTTCTCATCAAATGAATAAAGGAGGTCTCATCTGCCTTGCACATGTTGCAGAGACATGGAGGTTAATTCTTCTCTTTTGTCCCCCAAGAAAAGCCCAGAGAGATCATCTGAGTCTCCTTCTTTGGAGAAAAGAAGATCAGTCTGGAGGCCTGAGGGATAAAGGAAACCAGATACTTTTTCTAACAGCAGGTGTCTTTGTCCTTATTTTTATTAAATAAAATAAAAATATTTTATTTTATTTAATCTCTATTAGCTATTTTGTTCTCTCTCACACACACTTTACACTTTTTGTGCACCTAGCCATCTTTACTTGATTTTTATATTGGGAGCTGTGTAACAAGTAAATTTCCCCAGATGTGGGATCAATAAAGATTTATCTTATCTTATCTTATCTTATCTTATCTTTTATTAACTTCTAGGAATTTGCAGACTCGGGTTCTGCCTTTGCCCAGCCCCAGATACCAAGGCTGTGACTAGACTGATATCCAGGATTTCCTCCAAAACGGTAATTCTCCAATCCCAGTTTTTCAGGCAAAAATAAGAGGGAAATAAAAGAACAAATAAAAAGAAAAATGTTGCGGCACCTTCAAGATTCCACCTTCATGGTTCCAGGGCCAAGAAATCCAAGTGGATTTTCTCCACCAAAGCTCTCCTTCAGGTGTAAGAGTCAGAATTAAAGGAGACCTTCCTAGCCATGGTGCCACGATCATCCCTCCTGCGACACTTCGTGGGCCCCACCCGGGCCATTAAGACCCCAATCCTGGAAACCCCTCCTCCGTCCCCACCCCCGCACTTGCTCCCCTGCGGAAATGCCCTCCTTCCAAGAGGAGACCCCGGAGGGGAATGGAAGGGGAGCAGTTGCAGCCCGCCAATCACACGGAGCAGCCCCTTCCTCTATTCACCCCCTTGTGCACCTTCTCCCCTGCCCCCCCCCAAATATTACGCCCGATTGCTCACCTCTTTCCAAGCCCCGAGGGCGGGAAACTCCAGAGGAGCCCCCCTTTGCACCAGAGCCCATAGCGGTGAGCAGAGGAATGACCTTAATTCAGCTCCTAGCTCTATGTTCCCACTGTTTCCCCGCTCCTAACCGTGAATGGAAAGAGAGGCGAAAGACCTGCAGAACCAAACGAAACAGAAAGCGGATTAAGAGGCGCCCCGCCCTCTGCCCACCTCCATGCTCTCCCGTGGATGTATACACAAAGGAGGCTTCCTCTTCTATTTCCCCGAGTCAAGAGGACCAGGGAGGAGAGCAGTTGGGGGGCAGCGAATGGGGGGTGTAATATTGGGGGGGGGGACTCCTCCGTGTGCAGGACGGGTTGCAGGCGCCCGCCTCCCTCTCTCCCCCTCGGCCTGCATTGTACGAACGCCCGCCCTGCAAATCTGGACTTTCCTCCGGAGCCCCCCTCCCCCCCCCCCCCCCCCCGGAATTTGGGAGACTGGAGATGGGGAGGTGCTAGGATCCCACCCCTGGAGGCACCCGCCCCATACGCCCTCTCCCAGCAGGGGTGCCCGTGGCTCTCTTTGGTCGGCGTGGCTCGTCCTGACTTCTCTGGAAGATGAGTCATGGCTACTGGACTTCTTTTTCTTGAGAGAGAGAAACGTTTCGCTGCTCATCCAAGCAGCTTCGTCAGTCTGAACACAGCTAGTGCGAGTCCATCTTATAGTCGGCTGTGACCTCTGACTATAAGACGGAGGACTTGCATTAGCTGTATTCAGACTGACGAAGCTGCTTGGATGAGCAGCGAAACGTTTCTATCAAGAAAAAGAAGTCCAGTAGCCATGACTCATCTTCCAGATAAGTTCACCTGGATGACTGAGAATCTTCACAGATGTCCTGGCTTCTCCTCAGATGAGACCCCCGTTTTCTTCCTCCTGAATCCTGCAGGCACTGAATAGGTTAAAAGGGTGTGTGTGTGAGAGAAAACAACATGGATCTCCTCCTCCCCCCTCAATCGCCCCCCTGTTTCCCCGGAGCCTGGATGGTCCTGGGGTGGGTAGGTGGAGGAGGAAGTTCTGGGAAAGGGGAGGGAAGGGGTCAGAAAGGGGTTTGTGGGGCAAAAGGGGGGCTCAGCTGGGCAACGGGGGTGGAGGGAGGCTGGTGGGTCAAGCACTGGCCTGGGCTTGGCGATGTCTCTGCAGCCTCTTCTTATGCCTGCCGAGAAACCTGAGTTGGGGAACAAGTGTGAAAAGGGCCTGGCAGGGGGAGACCCAGATCCATCTCCAAAACAGGTCTCCAGTTGGGGGCAAATATTGCCAGAGGGATGGGATCTTTTTTCTCTCTGCTTGGCTTGGGATATTCCTTGTTGTGTTGCTCTGATGCATGGAAATAAAACCTGCTTCCAAAAGAAGGCAAAACAGGAAAAGAGCCAAGAAACCGCTGGAGGTGGGGGTGGGGAGAGGTGGTGGGTTGTGGTGGGTCAGAAAGATCAAAAAACAAAATTAAAAAGGCCTCCAGCGACAAGAGGGAGAACTCGGATTCTAATGGCCCTTTGTGTTGGGTGATCAGGATTGAAAAGCTTAGTGGGAACAACATTCCTCTGGAGCAAATCCTGAAAGATCCCTCAAAGCTGAGGCAGCATCTCATAAGGGAGGTGCCCCAGCCCAGGAATCACTCTAGTTGCTCTCTTCTACTCCTTTTCCAGTTCCACTATGTCTTTTTTGAGATGCAGTGACCAGAACTGCACACAATACTCCAGGTGCAGCAGGAGGCAAAAACACCCATTTTGGGGATTCTGACGCAGCAAAAGGAGCTCTCCGACCCCTTTTTCCTGCATCAGAATCAAAGCAAGGGGCTCGCAATGGCGGGTGCCTGGTATTCAAAGTGCTGCAGCAAAAGTGTCATGGGCTGCAGCTCTCTGAAAACCACACACCCGCCATAGCAAGGGGCTCGTTATGACGTGCAGGCAGATTTCAAAGTGCTGCAGCCGATGACAGCTTTGCTGCAGCACTTTGAATTCTGGGTGCCCGCCAAAGCTAGCCCCTTGCTATGGCAGGTGCGCGATTTTCAAAGACCTGCAGCCCATGACACCTGCAGCACTTTGAAAACTGCCCATGTGCCATAACCAGCCCCTCACCTACGCCCCACAAAGTTCCGGGCGATGGCGGTGGCAGCAGTGGAGGGTCACCTGTGCGCCTGCTCACCCACCCCCAAGGTCCTAGGAGATGGCAACAGCGGAGCCTCAGCCTGCCCGCACACTCACCAAAGGCCCCAGCAATGGCAGCGCTGGTGGCATCAGAAGGTCACCTGCGTGCCCACCCATCCACCCCCCAAGGTCCCAGGAGATGGCAGCAGCGGTGGCGAAGCCTCAGCCACCCACCTGCCCAATCACCCCCCAAGGTCCCCGGCGATGGCAGCGGAAGGTTGGTCGCTCACCTGCCCATCCACCCCACAAGGTTCCCAGCGATGACGGTGGCGGGCAGGGAGGCAGCTGTTTGACTTAGGAGAGCCTAACTGCTCGCAAGATTGGCGGTACAGTGCCATGGTGGGGTTCCCCAGGTGCTGGCAGGCTGGTGGCTGCCCCCTCAAGGTTTTAGAAAGCCTTCCCATAGGAATGCATTGATAACTTATTAATCCTTTCCCTCCAGAATGAATTAATTGGTTATCAATGCATTCCTGTGGGAAACTGCACTTGTCAAGACAAATGCTTCGTAAGACGAATGACCCCGTAGAACAAATAAAATTTGTCATACGAGGTATTTCTGTATTTACAAAAATATGTACAAGTTCATCAAATAACAGAATCAGCAGGCATATACCTCGTTAGTAAGAAAACCAGTCCAGTGATCCAAACTTTCCAGGAATCACGTGTCCAATCTGGCAGTGTAACGAGCCATTTTTTTCTCCATCAACATCCTACAATATACTGAGCAACTGTCCTGCTTTTATATAACTGTCTGAGGCAATCATTATTCAGCAAATTGAAGACTGAGCATGTGTGGAACTGTCACCTGATTTGACTTGCTGCCAAAATATGATTGCCCTGGTGTGTGCCCACTGTGCTTTGTCATTCCCATCATGCATCACAACTTGCAATAAGACAGTTCCATTTTGTACAATCCTTGACACAGTTCAAAGGACATTAGAACAATTGGCAACCAGCAGAGGGAGGAGTGTTCTGTCTTTCACATAAACAACAACGGCCTAGAGCTCTATGCTTCGAAGAGGTAATAGAGAGATGATGGTTGTAAGCAAGAGGGAGGTGCCCATACCATGCCGCTCTTTGTTTGTACTGGCCTGCAAAGTCCATCAGACCATGCTGCCCGGTGCCTTCCAAGAAGAAGAACATAAGAACATAAGAAGAGCCATGCTGGATCAGGCCAAAGGCCCATCTAGTCCAGCTTCCTGTATCTCACAGCGGCCCCACCAGATGCGTTTGGGAGCGCATGAGACTAGATATCTGTCTCCTGATACCACTCCCCTGCATCTGGCCCTTGAAGCACCCTGGTTTAAAGCCTAGAGATTACACATCTCCATCATGGTTTGTAACCCGTGATGGACTTTTCCTCTAAGAATCTGTCCAATCCCCTTTTGAAGGCATCCAGGTCAGATGCCATCACCACATCCTGTGGCAGGGAGTTCCATAGACTTACAACGCGCTGGGTGAAAAAATATTTTCTTTTGTCAGTTCTTACTCTTCCAGCACTCAATTTGAGTGTATGTCCCCTAGTTCTGGTATTTTGGGAGAGGGAGAAGAGCTTCCCTCTATCCACTTTACTCCTACCCTGCATTATTTTGTACGTCTCAATCATATCCCCCCTCAAGCGCCTTTTTTCCAGACTAAAGAGCCCCAAATGTTTTAGCCTTTCCTCATAAGGGAGGTGCCCCAGCCCAGTAATCATTTTAGTTGCTCTCTTCTGCACCTTTTCCAGTTCCACTATGTCTTGCTTGAGATGCGGTGACCAGAATTGTACACAATACTCCAGGTGGGGCCTTACTACTGTTTTGTATAACGCCATTATAATGTTGGCTGTTTTATTTTCAATCCCCTTTTTGATAGTCCCCAGCATGGAATTGGCCTTCTTCACCGCTGCCACACATTGGGGAGACACCTTCATGGAGCTGTCCACCAACACACCAAGATCTCTTTCCTGATCCGTCACGGATAACTCAGAGCCCATGAGTTGATAGATGAAGTTTGGATTTTTTGCCCCAATATGCATTACTTTACATTTGGTTACATTAAAACGCATTTGCCATTTCTCAGCCCATTCCCCCAGTTTGGAGAGATCCTTCTGGAGCTCTTCACAATCTTCTCTGGTTTTTACCACATGGAAAAGTTTTGTGTCATCTGCAAACTTGGCCACCTCACTGTTTATCCCTGTCTCCAGGTCATTTATGAACAGATTGAAAAGCACCGGTCCCAGGACCGATCCCTGGGGCACACCGCTTTTCACTTCTCTCCATTGTGAAAATTTCCCATTGACACCTACTCTTTGTTTCCGGGATCTCAACCAGTTCTCAATCCATAAGAGGACCTGCCCTCTTATCCCCTGACTGTGCAATTTTCTCAGCAGCCTTTGGTGAGGGACTGTGTCAAAAGCCTTTTGAAAATCCAGATAAACTATATTCACCGGTTCACCCAAATCCACGTGCCTGTTGACCTTTTCAAAAAATTCTAAAAGGTTCGTCAGACAAGATTTACCCTTACAGAAGCCATGCTGATTTTCTCTCAGCAAGGTTTGTTCTTTTATGTGTTTTAAGATTTTCTCTTGGATGAGGCTTTCCACCATCTTCCCTGGGACAGATGTAAGGCTAACCGGCCTGTAGTTTCCTGGGTCCCCCCTCCTTCCTTTTTTAAAAATTGGTGTGACATCTGCTATCCTCCAGTCCTCCGGCACTGTGGCCGTTTTAAGAGACAAGTTGCATATAACCGTTAAGAGATCTGCAATTTCATTTCTCAGTTCCCCTTGGGTGGATGCCATCTGGGCCCGGTGACTTGTTAATCCTCAATTTATCAATTAGTCCTAAAACCTCCTCTCTTTTAACCTGTATTTGATTTAATTCTTTAGTCAAGAGGGGCGGCTGAGGCAGCGGAATCCGCTCAAGGTCCTCTGTCGTGAAGACAGACGCAAAGAACTTGTTCAATTTCTCTGCAATGTCCAAGTCCTCCTTAACCTCCCCTTTTCCTCCCTTACCATCCAGAGGCCCAACTGGTTCTCTGGCAGGTTTTCTACTTCTAACATATTTAAAGAAGCTTTTATTATTACCCTTTATATTGCTAGCCATTCGTTCCTCAAAGTCTTTCTTTGCCTCCCTTATCATCTTCTTACATTTCTTTTGCCAGAGTTTGTGTTCCTTTTTATTTTCCTCATTTGGGGAGGATTTCCATTTACAGAAGGACCTCTCCTTGTGCATTAGAGCCTCTCTAACTCCACTCGTTAACCATGCCGGTGTCCTCTTGGACTTAAATGAGCTCTTCTTTCTTTGTGGTATGCACTTGTGCTGGGCCTCTATTATTGTTGTTTTAAACAGGCTCCATGCACTCTGAAGAGATTGGATTCTTCTAGCCCTCCCCTTCAGTTTCTCTCTAACTAGTTTCCTCATCTGAGGGAAGTTTGCCCTTCGAAAATCAAGGGTTTTTATGTCTGATTTGGTTGACACTCTTCCTCCGACATGCATGGCAAAGGTAATTGCAGCATGGTCACTGTTCCCCAGAGGCTCAGTGACATTCACATCCCTGACGAGGTCCTGAGTATCACACAATATTAGATCCAGAGTTGCCTGTTCTCGGGTGGGCTCCGTGACAAGTTGCTCTAAGGCACAGTCATTCAGCAAGTCGAGAAACCCAGTTTCTCTTTCTTGCCCGGAGCTCGCATTGGCCCAGTCAATGTGGGGATAATTAAAGTCCCCCATGATTACTATCCTATCCCTCTTAGCCACCTCCATGATTTCTCTCCTCATTTCAAGGTCCCCCTCAAGTTTTTGATCTGGTGGACGATAGAATACTCCAACTATCACATCACTCTTTGGACCTGCTAGTTTAACCCACAGTGATTCTATGGTGGAGTCAGACCCTCTGTCAATCTCCATTCTGCTGGATTTTACACCTTCTTTGACATAGATGGCCACTCCTCCTCCAACCCGCCCCTCTCTATCCCTTCTATAGAGTTTATAGCCTGGGATTGCTGTATCCCACTGGTTCTCCACATTCCACCAGGTTTCAGTTATGGCCATTATATCAATGTTATCCCTAGCTGCCAAATGTTCAAGTTCTCCCATCTTTGCTCGGAGGCTTCGAGCATTGGCGTAGAAGCACCTGTACAGTGGGTCCCGCAACAGCTCCTGCCTTGTTCTTTTCCCCCCACAGCTTTTATTTTCAGTAGACGAACTGTCACATTCCGTTATTCTGCCAGTGTTAATACTTGCTATGTCATCTCTATGTGATTCTCTACCCTCTCCAATCTCATTCCCCGAGGATGAGGTGTTCCGAACCGGATGCCACGCAGCTCCTGTCGGCTTTCCCCCAGTTATCAGTTTAAAAGCTGCTCTGCTGCCTTTTTGAGGCTGAGTGCCAGCAATCTGGTCCCATCATGATTCAAGTGCAACCCATCCCTCCTGAACAGGTTTGGCTTGTCCCAAAATGTTCTCCAGTTCCTGACAAATCTAAAGCCCTCCTCTCGACACCATCGCCTCATCCACGCATTGAGGCTTCTGAGTTCTGCCTGCCTGGCGGGTCCTGCACGAGGAACAGGTAGCACTTCTGAAAATGCTACCTTGGAAGCCTGGGACTTCAATCTTCTACCTAGCAACCTGAATTTGGCTTCCAAGACTGACCGCTTGGCCTTCCCAACATCATTGGTACCAACGTGTACCATGACCACTGGCTCCTTCCCAGTTCTCTCCAACAAGCTATCTATATTTCTGGTGATGTCTGCAACCTTTGCACCCGGCAGGCAAGTGACCATACGGTTATCATGCTCCTCACAAATCCATCCCTCCGTATTTCTAATTATAGAATCCCCTAGCACAATGAGCTTCTCTCCTGCAGCCTGCTCATCAACATGTACCTTATCTTGTATCTCATCAATAGTGATGAGGGAGAGATCCTCCGGTGGAACCAATTCTTCCTCTATGTGTGCCTCATGAGGTGTGCTGAGGGAAAGAGCTTCAAATTGATTGTGCAAGATGAGACTCTCTGAGCGATGCCTTGGCCTTCTACTCCTTTGAGTCACATTCCTCCACCCATCCACCTCCTGAGTTGGGGGAGTGACTTCCTCCTCTGAAGTGTGCCCTGTCTCTTCTTGGACCTGGATAGTCTGTTCCGCTCTGTCCAGGAACCGCTCAAGCTCCTTGATATGTTGCTGGTCCGATATGCGAGCCTCTAGCTGCTGGACCTTCTCTTCCAATAGCGCAACCAACTTGCACTTGCAGCAGATGTAGTTCTGTACACGCTCTGTCAAGATAACAAACATGGCACAAGTACTGCAGGTAACTACAGCTGCTCCCTCCAACTCCATTTTAACGATTACAATAAAATGTATTCAAGGTCTCAAAAATGTAAACTTGCACTAATTTTTTTTATCTAGTAAGACTCTTTACTTCTTTCATTGTTTATTCAAAATCTAACAGTGTAGGGGCCGCTAAAGCACATCTACTCCAACTGCAAGCACGTCAGGAAGTGTAGAACCTCCTCAGGAGTTGCTTGGCTTGGGAACTCAATTAAACCCAGAAGAATTATTTTTTTTTTAGTTTGCACGCGCCGTCAGGTGCGTGCTGCTGGTAGCAGCTATTTAAAGCTAAAACTCCGCCCCCTGCTCCTGCAAGAAGAGGAAGTTAGCTCTCTGTCCTTTGGCCGTGTGCTCCTCTGATCACCTCCTTCCTCTCTGCTGCTCTGCCAGAAAAAGCCTGGCGTCCATCTTGCCAAGTGCCCTTTTAAGAACTCTTTCCTGGTAAATTACATCCCTTGCCATGTTTGAATTTCTATACCTGCTTTGAAAAAGAGAGCTTGCCCTCGAAAGCTCAGCAACTTTTTCTTCTTCTAGCAGCCTATGAAGGTATCATCCATAACATTTTACTGAAAGAGGAGTTACTGCCTGGCTTTTGTTTCCATCTGTAATACTGGCATATTGACATGTCAGTTAGAAATAAATAAACATTTAAAGCAGATATTAAAAATAACACCACAGCAGCCATGATGAGTCATCAGCATAAGGGCAAACACCTCAATTGCATTAATTTTAAAAGCTGTTCTAGCTCCCTCAGTTGATATGCAACACGGCATATAAAGAGATTAAATGTTTTCTAGAGAGTTTGCACACACTGACCCAAATACCATGTGACTACCACGTGATTTGAATCTGATTTTAAAATTCTGATCCATCTCCTGATTTATTTTCATAATGTAACTGCTTTAGTCATCCTCTTTGAAGAGTTTTAGAAGAGGTGTTTGGGTTAGTCCGTGTTGGCATATCAAGAAAAAATAAAATTAAAAAGACAAAAACACTGTGGGGACTTTTAAGTCTAACTGCTATATTTTAATGTGAGCATTAAATGAACAAATCTACTTCCTCAGGCGTGCGTCCATGAAAGCTCACATTAAAATATAGCAGTCTTTATGGTGCCACAATATTTCTGTCTTCTTGATTCCTTTTTGAAGAGAGAACACTCTTGAAGAGGATTATCAGGAATGGAGAGTTTTTGTGTCAAATCCTCAACCCACCTAACTTTTCTTCACCTCAAATCTGGCCCATCCTTTCTCCCAGATACATATGAGCTGTTAGATGCCGTGAAAGTGCCTCTGACTCATGGTGGCCCTATGAACGAGCATTCTGCAAAATGTCCTCTCCTCAACAGCCCCACTCAGTTGTTGCAAATTAAAGTCTGTGCCTTCATTTTATTTATTTATTTATTTATTTATTTATTTATTTATTTATTTATTTATTTAGCTTGTATGCCGCCCACTACCCAAAGGTCTCTGGGCGGCTCACAATCAGAATGAACAGTTAAAACATCAAAATACAATAAAATCAGAACAATAAAACATGTAGATGCAATAAATACAATACATTAAAAACACACCACTAAAATTGCCATCAGGGCCCACAATCATTAGTTAAAAAACTTTTGGAATAGGAAGGTTTTTACCTGGCGCCGAAATTTATGGAGCTGGCCCTTCTTCTCAGACATGCTCATTCTCTTTTCATGCTCAGCGATGGAGTGCTCTTGATAAGAATGTGAATTTGAAATAGATCCCCAGCAGAGCAGAGCACATGAATTCTGGAGTGAATGGAAATAGGGTGGAGCAGAACAGGGCTGTGCCCATTTTTGGTTTTAGACACAAAGTTCTCATATACTCCAAGAGCCTTTTCACACGACCCCTAAGATCCGCTGGCCACTTAAATTCGGACCAGAGATCTTAGGGGCTTGTCGCTCTTCCTGTGTCCCCACCCCTCCGCACTTCCTTGCTCCTGTCTGCGTGAGGGGAGGGAGAAAAAAAAGGAAGAAAAGAACCTGGCTCACCTCCGTTCTGCCTCTCGCTCTTGCCGGGCAACATTCCAGTCTCTTAAGTAGCTCTTAAAGGGGCAGGAGCCAAAAAAACAACAAACAGAAGCGAGGAGAGCCCCGCACTCACTATCGTTACACCGCATCAAGGAATTTTCACCTCCAGAGAGCAGGTACTTGAAAGGTGCGCTGGGACGTGCTAAAGTGGGCGTGGTCGCACTTAATTTCCTGTAAACTCCGGAGCTGGTGGGGAAACATTTTTAAGCTCCGGAGCTGGGAGTCATTTGCCCCGGAGTTTAGGGGTCGTGTAAAAACGCCCCAAGAAATCAAGTAGTTGCAGCTCACAAATCTAAATCTGCACTGCTGTGGCTTTTGGCCCCGTAGAGAAAGGAGTTAATTCACTCACACCATCAGCTTCTCTGACCTTTGCTTCCTGCTGTTGATTTTTTTAAAAAAAAGTACATTGCCACTGTGCTTCCTAGAAACCCTAGTTGTTTGGGAGGTGCCATTCATAGAACCTGATGGGCAGTGAAACTAGGGTGTGAGATATATATGTACATATATATATTTCTTTTTTGTATTTGCAATAAGGGAATGAACAAAGGAACAGGTTGAGCTTGCCATCTCTTCTTCATCACCATTTTTGGAAGCAGGCGCTATTAATTGGCCAGATATCAAGAGCAGAGCAGAGGTGCTGATAGGTGGTCAGGGCAGAGTTCCTCCGTTTCCTGTGCAATTCGCTTCCTTTTTTTTTTAATACCAAAAATCGGTCAGCACTGCTTCTCGTGCAGGGGCTGAGTTTGATGCGTAGAGAAATACCTTGCCTCCCTGCAAAATTTCCTCTCCCTTTTAAGGGGTCTCTTAACGGGGATCTGGAGAAATGGAGGATGAAGAAGGCTACATGGCACTTAAAATTCGACCAAGGAAACAAAACATACTGAATCCTCAAAATCAGAATCCAGGTCAGATCTCGTCTATTTATTTATTTATTTATTTATTTATTTATTGCAAATTTAGAATGCACCAACTTTCCCACGGGAACTCTGGGTAGTTAACAAGGCAAAAATAAATACTGTAGAAATTTGCTGCTCTAGAGGACTTGTGGAGCTCTGTAAAATGCCAGCTGGTCAGCTGGCAAGCTTTTTTGGACTGTAGTTTGCACGCCTTCTGGCAACAGCTTGCCCAGGGTTGATGGGACTTGAAGACCCAAACTTCAGTAAAGCAGAAGGATCTCTGTCTTTGACTTAACAAAAAGGACCCATCAAGTTGTCAGCTCTGTGTTGATGCTCCTGCTTATTGAGTGTGTCAGTGTTTGTCATGTGCGTGGCAAGGAAGGGAGGGTAAAATACTATCTTTACTTGCACTTGCTGGTTTGTGTTACTGAAGTGAGACCCAGCACGTAGCCTGTTGGGGCTGGGCAGGGCAAACCCAGGTTCCGAATCCCACTCACTGAGTGACCATGGACCAAACCCCATCTATCTCTGCTGTCAAGAGGAAATCCTTACAGATGGAATGAGAACAAGTATGCCATGCCAAGCTTCTTGGACTCAGGAAAAGAAGACTATTTGTTGATTTTGTTCTGTGCTGTTACATTACTTCCCATGATGGCAATGCTAACATCATTTTTGAAGTATCTGAGATATTAAAGAATGCTTTACCATTGCCACCTTCCACCACGTTTCCATGACTAAAGATTTGAAATATGGTTGCTTCTAGCCTGACAGTCTACCCATATGTGTCGAAATTACCGGACTCTCACTGGGGTCCAGCCCTAAGGGGTCCGATCAAAGAAGTCACACACACACACGTATCTGGTGCCAACTGAACCAAAATGGCTTCTAACTGCCACTCTCAGGCAGGCTTTTATTTTGATACACAAGAGTAGCATGACAGCAGCAACTGTGCTTTTAGCCAATAAGAGTACATGCTTTATAACATTGCCTTATATGGTACATCAGGTGACTATCACATGCTGATTATATAACCTATTCAGTGAGGAATTTGACACTAAGCTGACTATCTAATGGCGTCCTACATGATACTGCTTAGGCTAAGCATAACATTAGTAACAGACTCCCACATATCCCCTTTGTTTATTGATTTTTGACAAGAGGCTCTGTCATATTGTTACCTAAAATAGATCTTGTTGAATACAATGCTGGAATCATAGTCTTCAGTTGAGAGCCTGTGGTATTAAACTTGCAGTATTCTTGGCGTTGAAACACCCCTATAACACCTTGACACATCTTACTATAAACTGATAAACAATAGATACAACAATAGATATAACAGCAAAGAGTAAAGCAAACACAAGAATCATTACTACTACTCCATAAAGTACACGTATCCTTTCCTTTCTTAAGAACCCAAAACTACCTGTGGTCCAGCATCCGTTATCACAGACACAGAGACTAGAGCTAGTAAGACATTCATTTTCATCATCAGCATATTGGAATATAGCTGGCGTGGCATGGAAATCACCAGGCTGAGACATTAACTAATATGAAGTATGATTGATTACTCTGGGGATACTGTGCCACAGGCTACAGGTAGCGAAGCGTATGCCCCACGGATAACACACAAATTGATTACCAAAATGGACAACATATAATTGAAGAAAATAACTGGCTATAGTGAATGAAAAGAGGTGAAGAAAACATCATCAACCAATTCCGGAGTGTTAGTGGTATTGGATTTTTGCAAGGCAGCTGCCAAAAGTTGAGTTTTATAAGCCATGGAGCCCACGCCTTGACAGGCGCGAAGCATATCCTCAATACCTTTAGCTGGATCGGTTATGATAGGTTGCAAAATGGGCTTACAATCCGCATTGGCACCTTCAAAAGCCAATTGCTTAAGAAGAACTCGGCGGGCCTCAAGATTTTCAACTTGCCGGTCTATAGCAGTCATAAGCTTATCCACAAAACTTTGAAACGTCTCTTTGGGCTCCTGTCTAATAGAGGACAGGTTAGAAACTGACCCTGACCCTTCTGCCAAAGGGATCTTATTCCATGCTTCATACGCCAGGCATGAAATGGTGTGCAAAAATTGAGGTTGATGTTGCGCTTGGACCTGGGGAATCTAAAAACAAGTTGTACCCCATCATGGTATCAAACATTTGTTGTGCATTGACACCCACGAAGCCTTGTTGTTGAATATGAACTCTCGTTTTATCTTCCCAGTCTTTCATAAAAATCAACCGTTGAGTTGGAGACAAACAGGAAGAACTGAGGAGTTTCCAGTCCTCAGGAGCCAGGGTCATCGCCATTATGGACTCCATCACAGCTTTAGTATAGGGGGCATGAAGGCCATTAGTCCGAATTGAGGTTTGCAATTCTTTAATAAGCTTGAAACGGAGCGCGGCAAAATATGGTTGTTGGCCATTGGCTCCTTGCATCACCGGGAAAGCAAGCGAAGATTCGGACGGGAGACTAGCTTCTATCAGAGCAAAGCGGGTAGTTTGTCCCGCCACTGGAACAGGCGAAGAAGCAGAACCCACCGATTGTTTGAGTTCAAACAGATCAGGATAATTCAATTTAGGTATATTAGGCTTTGGTTCAACAGCAGCTGCTGGTGCCCGATATGGTGGCAGAATATCAGGCAAGTCCGGATCAAAGGAATTTTGGCATTGTTTCGGGCTTGGCGGGAGGACCCGGGGCATGGGCGGCAAGGTTTCATTAATTATGTTAAGAAACGGATTACTCAGCGCCCCCAGAGCTTGAGAATCAGCGGCGATATTCTGTGGAGTCAGTTTTGCCAAACATGACCGAGCTTTACACCAAGTATATAAAATTTTTGCGGATATCTTGTGATGGCCATGGAACGTGGCTCCCACCTTATCCCACAGGGCAAGTTCATAAGTCCCATCTTCAGGGAACCACGGACATGTGTCATTTATGGCCAAGATGAGTTCCTCGACTTCAGAAGTCAAAACAGAATGTCCATTTTTTGTCAGGAGGAATTTCAGGTCATCACGGAATTTACACTGTCCAGTAGATAAGGAAGTACCCATACTGCTGTATTATAAAATGATTCTCTCACCCGGGATCCGAAGATGCGAGGCGCGCGCTGTAGCCCTTGAACTGGGCGTGGGTGAGGAACGAGCCAAACACTGGCAGTCTCTCACGAGACGAGGCAGTTGGGACTGGCGAAGGGGTGAGTGGTCAAACTGACCGTTTTTCACCTCACACGGGGCACCAGAATGTTAAAATTACCGGATTCTCACTGGGGTCCAGCCCTAAGGGGTCCGATCAAAGAAGTCACACACACACACGTATCTGGCGCCAACTGAACCAAAATGGCTTCTAACTGCCACTCTCAGGCAGGCTTTTATTTTAATACACAAGAGTAGCACGACAGCAGCAACTGTGCTTTTAGCCAATAAGAGTACATGCTTTATAACATTGCCTTATATGGTACATCAGGTGACTATCACATGCTGATTATATAACCTATTCAGTGAGGAAATTGACACTAAGCTGACTATCTAATGGCGTCCTACATGACACTGCTTAGGCTAAGCATAACATTAGTAACAGACTCCCACACATATGCCCACACAAGATCAAATATAAAAATACAGCATTTATTTATTTATTTATTTATTTATTTATTTATTTATTTATTTATTTAAAATATTAATGTAACCAATAAAATTAACTCAGTTAACTTTAAGAAAATGGGGCTGAGTTAAAACATAATAATATTGTGAAATATTATAAGAAGCATCTCTGGGCCTTTTTACATGACCCCTAATATCCGCTGGTCCCTTAATTTCGGACCAGAGATCTTGAGGGTTTGTCGCTCTCCCTGCGTTCCCACTCCCTCCGCACTTCCTTGTTCTGTCTGCGTGAGGGGAGGGAGGGAAAAAGGGAGAAAAGAATGCACTCTTACCTCCGGAGTGCCGGTGGAAGTTGCTCCAACCCCCATCACTTCCTGGTTCCTCTTAAAGGGGCGGGAGGCAAAACAACAACAACAAAAAGAAGCGAGGAGAGCCCGGCACTCTCCACATCAAAATTTTTCACTCTCCCAGAGCAGGTACTTGAAAGGTGCGCTGGGTCACGCTTAGGTGGGCGGGGTCGCACTTAATTTTCTGTTAGCTCCGGAGCTGGTGGGGAAACATTTTAAAGCTCTGGAGCTGGGAGCCATTTGCAGCGGAGCTTAGGGGTCGTGTATAAACGCCCTCTGTTGACTTCAGTGCCCTGCCTACTGTCATGGATGGTGTTCTATCTTCCTGATGCTTCATGGAGGCTCAGAGGCAAAAGACAATAACATTTATAAAGCACTGCTATGTGTCCTGTTTGGTGTGACATCTTCTCTTTGGCCCTGGGGTTCAATCACCCTGTTGAAAATAGTTCTGGGCAGCACTCCTGTCCCCTGGCAAAGGGGACAGGAAATATTCGTTCTTAAAAAGTAGCCTTGCAGTGATATTTGATATACAACCCAGAGGCTGAAACGTTTTCTCCGAACATTGACTCTTACAGAAAATATATCACACCGTCACCGATGGTGTCTGATCATTATTGGGGCTGGAGGAGCTGTGTTCCTGCTCCTGCTAGGAGCTGCCATCGCTTGTAATTTCGGTGAGTAGTTGTTCTAGCCCATACATGGCAGAAACTAACAGATCAATCAGTATGAACTCAGTGAGGCCATACTAACCATCTTTCTTCTGATGCTGCCCAGTGGCCTGGCCCCGTGACCAGCTGGAAATAATATTTTCTTATGGTGATAGACCATTCTGCAAGGCCCACCCTTGGAAGCCTAAGAGACGGGGTGTGTTTGGATGCTCCTCCATTTTAGAAGTCAGCTGCACTGGTTTCCTCCATTGCTCTAGTCTCCTATTACTTTCCTCTAATTTTTTTAAGCTAGCTGGCTTTGGTTAGTTAATGAGTTACAGGACTCTGGTTCCTGACACTAGTTTCCTCTCATCGCCCATAAATCCCTCTTTTCCTCCCCCCACCCCCCGTTCATTAAAAACCTATCCTTGATTGCTGTCTCTGTATCTTGTTAAGGGTCTTGTGAAAGCACAGGCAGATCATATCTTAATGTATGCTGATTTCATTGCGTTAACTGATTTGTTGCACATCCTTTTTGAACTCCCATTGTTGTAATGTACTGTACAGTATTATTGACTGTGATCCGCTCTAACTGAAGCCTCAGTGTCTCTGGGTGTCTCTAACTCAGTTACAACTTTCATCTGTGAACTGGGAGAGAAGGGCTGACCATGTGAAACTGCAACCCAAGGCCTAGTGCTCTGCCTCCCCATTGACCCTTCAGTAGCAGTACCACCATGGAATCTTAGTTCATCATCCTCAAAGGTTGACGTCCTTCTGAAGGCTTCCTTCCTACCATTTCTACTTCCCAGATCTTAGCTTTGTTGCCTCTCCGCACAGATAATGGTTATTCCATAATTATAGGTTTATCAGCCCTGACATTCTACGAGGAGGCACAGAATAAAAACTGAATAACCTTGCCTGATGATATGTTAGGTAGGAAAAACTATGGCAGTTTGCACAAGATCACAGTAGCTTTGTATCTAAGAGAAGCGTGCTCTCAGTTCGCAAAGAAAGTGTAGTTGTGTTAACTTGTTAAAAGGCAAAGCATACAAGTAGAGATGGGCATGACCAGGAAAAATGACGTTTCGAGTTGTCATGTGTCGGAGCCGGCCCATTTCGGCTCGTTTCCGTTTGTCGCGAAATTTTTCAAAAATTTGTCATTTCGTTTGTCGTTTATCGTCTGTCGTTAGTACTGGTTTAGGGGGGGAGGGTAGCGGGCTCCTGGAGGCACCTCTCTGGGATGGGTGCCTCCTCTGGCCCGCTACGAAGGGAAGGCATTTAGCGGGCTCCTGGAGGCACCTCTCTGGGGTGGGTGCCTCCTCTGGCCCGCTGCAAAGGGCAAGCAGGCTCCTGGAGGCACCTCTCTGGGGTGGGTGCCTCCTCTGGCCCGCTACAAAGGGAAAAGGAAGGGTACGTGTAGCTATTGCATATGCGTACCAAGTGGCATTGGCAGAGGCACCTCTCTTTTGGGTGCCTCTACTCTGACTCACTAAGAAGGACAGCATACTGGCATACTGGTGTACTTGGACTGGGGAGCAAAGTGAGAGAGGAATCCCTCTGGGTGCCCTTTGGCTCACTAAGAAGGGAAGTGTACTTGCGTAGTAGTGCAATGCGACTACAGATCTGGCTTAGGGTTGGGGTTAGGGCAAGGGCTAGGCTTAGGGTTACAGGTAAGGTTAGGATGAGTTAGTGGGCTGCATCTCTGGGTGCCTCTGACCCACTAAGAAGGACAGTGTACTGGCGTATGGGTTAGGGTTAGGCTTAGGCTTAGGGTTGGTGGGCTTTTTATGGCCGACTGGCACAACCCAGAAGTCTCAGTCAAAACCTGGCCAAGTGGCCATGCGATTGATAGAATGGCTCCAAAAATTTGCATGGTCCACTCCCATGGCCAGCCCATCATTGCACACTGCGCAGGTCTAAAAAAATAAAAATAAAAATAAAATAAAATAAAATCAATGGAGACGTTTTGTTGCAAGAAAAACCCACCGCTGCTACTGTAAAAATTCAGGCAGTTAAAATAGCTATTTTCGCATGTTTCTGTGGTGCTTTGGTGTGTTTTTGGACCATGATTTCAAAATAAATATTGCGGTCGCCATTTTGGATCCCCCGCCCGCACCGCATGGCATGGCGAGACGATGAGGATGCCCCCCCCACCAGAGCAGCCCAGGCCAGGAGAGGGGGAGAGGCTGGGGGACCCCCCCCCGAAACCACCCCTCTGGTAGGTGCCCTCACTCAGGCAGGCATATTTCCGCCTGCTTTTTTTGGCCGGGAATCGGGTTTTTATAAAACTTTTTTGCTGTGCCGCTTGGCATCGCGCGGTCGCCGCGATGGCATGAACGACAACGACAAATTAGACCAAATTTTTCTTTTATCGGTTAGAGTTCGAGTTCTGACGGCTTAATTATCGTTACCCTTTCCGTTCCGTAACGGAAACGAGGAACGGAAATGGAAACAAGAATTTCGCCAAGTCGTGCCCATGTCTACATACAAGTATGGAGTTGTATAAGAGCTCTGGTCCATGGGGTCATGAAGAGTCGGACATGACTGAACGACTGAACAACAACAAGTATGGACCCTGTGGATTATATCTGGAGTGTAAATAAGCTAATTTTTGCATGTTTAATTCCATGTCTATAATAATTTGTATTTTCCCTGGTTATTGTTGGAGAAGAGACTAAATAAAAATCCCTTCACCGATCTCAATAAAAAAGAGCAGCATAATAGTACAGAAGGACCCCAGTATCCACTGGTTATTGGTTCCAAGCCTTCCCTTGGATAATGAAAACCGTAGATAAAAGAGAACGCCAAAATGTCCCCAAAACTGCTGCTTTACAGCTGCTGTTTTATAACAGTAGCTTGCTTTACAGCTGCTTTTTGTGATGGTAGCTTGCTTTATGGTTGCTGTTTTATGACAGTAGCTTGCTTTACAGCTGCTCTTTGTGACAGTAGCTTGCTTTGCGGCTGCTGAATTATTTATTTATTTTTTCCTCTGCCAGCTGTGGATAACTGAATCAGTGGATAATGAAACAGTGGATACAGGGGTCCTACTGTACATGACCCAGAGTTTCACTTTCCTCTTCATTACAGGGATGTAAACAATCCGTATAAGAAATACCCTGGAGTCTCCCTTCTAAGCATTTGAAAGGCAAAACATTAAATCTTGCTTGGCTTAAAGGCTCTTCTAAATTCCAGAAGTATTAAGTTGAACAAGTAAATCACATGCATTTAATATGGTTTGATTTTCTGTATATGCTGATCGCTTAAATAAAATTTTATAGTCCAAGGTTTTCACTTGCATGGATGTTATCTTGGCCCCATTCCAGAGAGAGTCATTGCCTTCCAGAGGTTCAGTAATGAAACGGAAGATGACAGCCAGAAGACTATGATTAAATTAAGGACATTTTTCTGTAAGCCACTAGATGACAGTGTCACAGGTAATTTCAGCATTTTCTCACAAGAATAAGGTACAGTGTGGTATAACAGCTTGCCTTAAATGTCTCTCTTACCAATTGTGAGGGTTTACATGAAATTTATAAAGCATCATAGACCCCCCCCCCCAAAAGGTCATGAAAACACCTGAATGTCTAGCCATACCCTGAAGCTATTCACATGAATCCTGCCAACTTAGCATTGTGAAAGCATGTAAATGCAAGTAGATAAATGTCCATTTGAACATTAGGAAGAACTTCATGACAGTTAGAGCTGTTCGGCAGTGAAAATGCTGCCATGGAGGGTGGTGGAGTATCCTTCTTTGGAGGTTTTTAAGCAGAGGCTGGATGGCCATCTGTCGGGAGCATTGTGGTGGGGGTTCTTGCATGGTAGGGGGTTGGAGTGGATGGCCCTTGAGGTCTCTTCCAACTCTATGATTCTATGACTCTAGGTACCACTGTAAAAATGGGAAGGTAAACAGTGTTCCATGCACAGAAATGCATTCAGCCGTGCTGGCCACATGGCCACAGATTACACATCACTGGCTCTTTAATTTGAAAACGGGGATGAGTCGGACACGACTAGCATGCATGTGCGGGGGGAACCTTTACCTTTTTTATTTGTATTAACATCCTGACTTTTCTAAATACACATACAGTGGTACCCCGACTTACGAATTTAATCCGTTCCAAATGCATGCTCTTAAGTCCAACTACTCTTAAATCGGGGTACTATCTAATTTTTTTTAAAAAGTTTAAAAATGAAAAAAAATATTTGTATGCCGAGCAGACCATAACTAAAATTTGTAAGGCGGCAGTTAAAATGCCAACAGTTTTCCACACTTAAGTCGAATTTCTCTTAAGTCGAGCTGCTCTTAAATTGGGGTACCACTGTATTTTAGGGTGGAAAACAGATTTACTTCTCTAAACAGTGGGAGGTCCAGGACTGGTACTACTGGGGAGAGTTTCCGTTGGAAGAGAGAGTATCCAAGGTGTATAGTATTTTTGTCCTCATGACCCACACATGGAAACTCTGATTTCGCCTCATTGGAAACTGTGGGAGAAATTATGATCAAGGGCTGACTGTACTAGGTGCTGTTCTTCAGCTTTGCATTTGAGCAGTGTGTCTCTTTCTAAATAAACTGATACCATATTTGCTTTGACTTTAATGTGACATAGGTCTAAATCAGTGTTGGCGAACCTATGGCACGGGTGCCAGAGGCGGCACTCGGAGCCCTTTCTGTGGGCACCCGACGTTGCCCCTTCACAGCCACCTGTATTTCGGTTAGATTGCTGTATTACAGGGGTGTCCAAACTTCAGGCCTCTAGATGTTTTGGACCACAACTCCCACAGTCCTTTGTCATTGGAATTCTGGGAGTTGTGGTCCAAAACTTCAGGAGGACACCCCTGCTGTATTGGCACTTTGTGAAAAATTACTGGGTTTTGAATCACAATTTGGGCACTCAGTATCTAAAAGGTTTGCCATCCCTGGTCTAAATGTCTTCATTTGTTTTACAGTATTTGTTTCTTTTCTCATTCCAGAGTGTAGACTCTGCCCTGTCAATTGGCTCCTTCACAAGAATAAGTGCTACTGGATCTCCAAAGAAAAGCAAAACTGGCACAAGAGTCTGGAAGACTGCAGAGAAAAACATACTCAGATGCTGGTGATACAGAGCCCAGAAGAAAAGGTAAAAGTGTCTGCTCCACTATTATGCAGAAAAGGAAAGCAAAATGTGCGCTGGTTGTTTACTGCCCATTAGCACTTAAAGGACTCGGTGCATCTCCCCTCCTTTGAGCTGCATATGTGGAAGGATGAAAGGCTGAGTGAACCTTAAGCCTGCTACCTGGGATTGAACCCCAGGCCATGAGCATAGTTATGGCGCCTGTACAGTAGTTTAACCATGGTGCTACGAGGCTTGTGTTTGCATGCATTAGTATAGTACTTTCTTTTATGCAGGGGAAATGTTATCCCCTAGATGTCCTGACATCTTTAAAAGTGCACGTTCTTCCCAGACTGGGTGCCTAAGATCTGTTGCCCCAAGAGAGGCCACTGTGAGATACAGGAAGCTGGACTAGATGGACCCTTGGCCTGATCCAGCATGGCTCTTCTTATGTTCTTATGTTCTTCATGGTATACAAGATCCAAGAAGTACAGAAAACAGAAGACTACCCCATCTTCCTTACGCCCCGTTTCAGTTCCACAATATGTGCGATCATACCAACCATGGGAAGGATCACAGTTTTTCTGTTTCCGTGTTGCTGTTTGTTAAGCAAGGACAAAATCAAATCTGTACAACTACTGTACAAAGATGTGGCGTTCTATGTTTTCATGATGTATTTTCTTCCTTGCAGAGCTTCATGTGGGAGATGATTAGTGAAGGGAAAAAACTTCCATGGCTTGGGCTCCGAACCACATCTTCTGGGCGCCAGTGGTCCTGGATAGATGGTTCCCCAGTAAATGACACAACGTGAGTATTTCCTGCCAGTGCCATCTAATCAACAGCTATATCCAGCTTTAGTCCATAGCTAGCTACTCTATAAATTCAAAGCCTGGAAGAATTTGTATAAACATCATACTTAAGAGCAACCGTGCAGACAAGTCTCTGTTGCTTCCAAGGTGGCTGTGGCACGACTGACGGCAAAGTCAGAGGATGGGCACGGGTGGAGTGTATGGCCCAGAAAACAGCACACCCCCATTTGTTCATTTGTCCTTTGATGCCACCCAAGTGCAGCCTGAGCCTGGCCAAATTTCCTGTGAAACTCTGTTCAACGATTTGACAAACACAGATGAGCCCATTTTGCGGGCAGAAAACTTTAAATGAGCGGAAACAAACGTCTAGTGAAAGTGAAAGAAGGCGCCAAAGTAATAAGACTGCAGCTGAAAGTTAAGAAGACAAAATGATGATGACTACAGAAGCAGCTGTGAGGCAAACAGCAAGCACTCCAGTGAGAACATATATGAGGGATGAACTTAGGCCTGATTTTATTCAGGAGCATTACAGATACAAAAGAGGACAACACAATATACGGGGCACACACCCCAACCAATTTTTTGAATGTATACGACTATTTTAAGCCTGCATGAAGATGCAGAATGCTGCCTTCTAAATGCTTCACAAACTGGTCACAGTGAGCTCCCAAGGGCTCAGAGTACACTACAGATATCAGTGAAGGAGCTGAAAGCAGCTCCTGAACGACTTAGAAAAACTCAACTGCAGTCAAGGGTAATGCACATTTGCTACCTGTGGAACCCCATAATAAGCACAGTCATGTGCTCTCATATGCCTCCAGTCATCTTCATTGCAAGTCCTATTATTTCTTGATTGATTTTATTTATTTAAAATATTTTTACTCCACCTTTTTTCTTAAAAAAGGATTCAAGGTGGCTTACATCAGTAAAAGGCAACATTTAAAAGCTAACAAATTGTGAGTGTACAAATATTTAAAAGAATCAACCAAATATCAAATTAAATCAGTAAACAAAATCAAGATCCAAATCACATTTAAATCATTGAGACAAAACAACCTGTTGAAGAAGCCCTCTCAATCAATCATTATGAAGGGACAGGAAAGATAAGGACAGCCTTGTCTCCTGTGGGAGGAAGTTCCAGAGTCCCTCAGTAAGGAGTTTCTGATACAGCAGTATCTCAATTTACGAGTATCTTGGTTTGCAAGTATTTTGCAAAACAAGCAAATTTTTAAATGAAAAATGTCTTCGCTTTGCAAACAATGCTGTAGTTTGCAAGCTGCACTTCCAGGCCTCGGCGTGGGCCCGGTAGTGCCTAGAATAGGCCTTCAGGCCACACATTGGGCCCATGCCAGGCCTCTGAAGCGAATTCCAGAAGGCCGGCATAGACTGGAAGTGATCTCCAGGCACTGAAAGTGACCTCTGGGCCACATGGAATGGGCCTCCGGGCTGCGGACTTCTGTGCTTTGGCGATGCAGCCTGGAAGTGAACTCTGGGCCGTGCGGTGGGCCAGCACCGGGCCTCCAAAGCTCACCCCAGGCCCAGCTTTCTCAAGCTGCAGCCTCTGCAGGACACCTCGGGCCCAGCCAAAGCCTCTGCAGTGGTGCTACCTGGCCACAACCTTCCTACCTCGCCCTGGGCCTAGTGCTCCTGGCTGCAGCCTCCATAGTGTGCCTTGGTCCTGGCCGTCTCCCAAGATGGCAGCGGGGTGTTGGAGGAGGAAGAGATGAGCAGGGCCAAGAGGTAGGGAGGAAGGATCGGGATGCATGGCACCCCAGTGCCACTGCAGCAAATTTCCCCAGAGGAAATAAGGGAAACAGCAATGGCATGTCCAAATGAAGCTAAAAGTCAACTTTCCAGAGTTCCTAGGGCGTCTAGGTTCTGAACCTGTACTTTTAAAATATTTTGTGGTCTGAGGCCAACCACTCCCTGTTAGTTTTAAGTCTCTCCTTTCATAATGTTGCATCCATTCTCTGTGGGGCAACAGTTGTGTATTAGCACCATCTGTTGTAGAGGTCACTATAGCTGCCTGCAGCATATCTGTAGATCCTCATAAGGAAGTGAAATGGTGTGTATAAAACCTGTTCCTATCTTATATATAAACCTATAAAATAAATGGTCCAACATGTGAGAATCGTTTTGATACTCTCTCTTTTGTTCTGCAGGTTGCAGTCACTAGGTCCTCCAGAATTAAGCAGCTGTGGGATGCTGAAGAACAACCAGATTACTTCACAAGCCTGTGCTGCCTTGGCAGAGTGGATCTGTGAGACAGAAGCTCTTCTGCTATAAATAACAAAATGGGAAATTTTATAATTGTTTAACAACTGTTTTATTTTATGTTGCTTATTTGCTTATTTTATGTTGCTTATTTTGTAGTTTTACAGTATTATTTTGTTGATTGTGTGTGTTTTGTGTTATTACAGTCATGACCGACTCTTCGTGACCCCATGTCCATGGAGTTTTTCTTGGCAGGAATACTGGCATGATTTGCCAGTTCCTACTCCAGGCACCTTCAGCACCTGGTACATTCTCTGGTGGTCTTCCATCCAAGTACTAACCAGGCCCAACCCTGCTTAGCTTCTGAAATCAAGCCAGATTGGATGTGCTTAGGGTATCTAGGCAGCTTACTGTTGATTATGTTGTGAACTGCCCAAAGTGGCCTTGATAAGGGAGTAGAAAATATGTTTTAAAATTAACGTGTTGTTGATGGTGAGTTACTTATGCGGAATATGCCATGATAAGTTTTACATTCTGTGTTGGTGATAGACAGATTGTATGGCTTCTGCGTAGCCAGGATTGGCTAGAGGGTAAGAGAGGGAAATAGGTGTCAGGTATATTAACTTTGAACATGTGTGCTTGGGCAGAGACCGCACCTTGAGCACTGTTCTCTCCATAACTGCAGTTATGTCAATAAAGGTAATTTGCTTTCTGCAAATCTCCGTTGTTTGTGGTTCCATTCTGGGTAAGGAACGCACATAACAATTTGGTGTCAGAAGTGGGATCCTGTCCTTTTGGAACAGAGCAGGGGGCTCTGCTTGCTCGACCAGAGAAGGGTGTTTTGCCCGCCTGAGAAGGGGGTGCCACGGTTCTTTTTTTACCATCTTCCAGGGCTGGGCTGAATGCTCGCTCTGTGATCAGAGGAAGGACCCACCGTTTAGTTTGCAGAAACTGAGACCGAAGAGGACCCATGATTGTCCGATGGAAAGGACAACGTGAGTATTGGTGAGTAGCCTGGTCAAGTAAGAACACATAGGAACATAGGACATAAGACTTCGAAGTAGGATAAGGGGGATCCACAGGGGGACGCCCCACCTTGAGGGAAAGAGGTACAGATCCTGGCCTCAAGTCCACTAGGGAGACCCCTGAGCCAATGGAAGGATTTTAGGAAACCTAGGAAAGGAGAAATGACTAGGCTGTGTATGGAAGTATGGATACCTTTTTTTTTTAGAGTTACCCATGAGGCGCTGGCCGCCTTATTGGTCATGTGAGAATGAGATTTGTTACGCAATGCATAATTACTTCATCAATCACCCAGAAATAAAAGATCAACAGATTTACTGGAATATCTGGGAAGATTATGGAGGGCCAGGTTTTTGCTGAGGGCCACCTCCAGTAATATGTGTCGCCCTGAAAGAGAAAATAAAGGATGAAGAGCCTTCAGCCCCAACTTTAAAGGTGCTTGATAACTTGCCACCACAAATTCTGCTGCCACAGGTACAGATCCCTGGAGCAGAAGGGGGAGCCCCATTGCTAGAACATCCCCTGGCCTATGAACCAACCGGTGTCTGTCGTCATGTGGGTAGAACAGAATTCTGGCAGGTTATGGAATCTAATTTAGTACACAGGGATGGGAGACAATTCCCTACAGATCAAGAGCAAACCCAAACATCCTCCTCCGCTCCCACTGCCACCATCTGACTGGGACCACAGCTCAGCCACTAATCAGACAGCCCCCACCCCCGCTCCCACGCCTAATGAGCCGATGAGCCAGGGAGCACTGGACAGGGTGTTATCTTGGCTGGCAGCCTTGGATGGTGCCCAGAGTGCCCCTTATTTGGGAAATGGGTTGGGCGCAAGATGGCAGCCAGCCAAGCGCACAGCTCCTCTAGCCGTGCCATGCCAAGGCAAGCCGGGGAGACAGAGTCAGTGTCGGGTGGGCGTGCCTTCCTGGCCAGGGAGGAGCTGCGGGAGAGCAGTGCAGGCAAGGTGGCCTCTCAGCATTGGGAGCCTCATCCCTCTTTCCCAGCTGCTGCATCTCCTCTGCGCACCACCCCCACCCCTG
>JAHTLZ010000091.1:21347-64744 GCA_023846285.1 Phrynocephalus versicolor | reverse complement strand
CAGTTACATTAACTATAAACAACAGAGGCCCAATTGAAATACTTTACAACAGTGGTTCCCAACCTGGAGGTCAAACAACCATTTCACAGTGAAGAACTAGTGAAGAAAAAGACACAAAGGGCTTGGGTCTGGGGGAGGAGGGGGGAAGAGTGAGTTACAGCTTGATAGGTTGGAGGGGATGTCAGTCAATGGCACCAGAGGCTGCGATTGGCTGAGGGTGCCTGTAGAGGGAAGGTCTCTATGGCATCTGCGACAGTGGCCTGCCAAAGGGGGCTTGTGGCCTCTTCCAAGCAAGGGGTCACCACAGCATGAGGAAGTGTATTAAAGAGTTGTGGCATTAGGAAGGTTGAGAACCACTGGATTAGGGGAAAGGGCAGGAGATTTAAGGAGGGGTGCAGAGGAGAGCAAACAGAATGATTAGGGGACTGGAACACTTTCATTACCCTCTGAGACTTTAACGGCTGGGCCTCTTCACTCTTAAATGATGGCACTTAAGAAGTGACCTGATTGAAGTTTATACAGTCATACTGTAGCCTTTTTGCTAGGCTTGCATTCCTTCCAAAATTATTTTGGGGTTCTTTAGCCGCTTGGAGTGGGACAGGGATTTAATAAAAAAACCAGAATTTAGATGAAATAGAGAAAGGCTTTATTAAAACAAGCAAAGCTTTGCTGGCAACAGCGGAATAAGTTTCCAAAGGCTGAAGCAAAAATACATTCAAATCAATACATGTTAAATACCATTCGTTCCCCCACCCCCCAATACATCACAATCGATCACGAGTTCAAGCTTTGCCCATTCAGGAGTGGGGAACATTACACGCGCAAGTTGTTCCTCTAGCATAGACTTTCATTATGCTATTATCTGGACATGATTTTGCAACATGGTCTGAGCTAACTTAGACAAAAGGGCATTTTAAGGTATGCATGGGAATACATGAAACAGTTGAGGAAGTTTGAAACAGTTAGAGCTGGAACATCTTGTAGAAACAGTGAGGACAGTGGGTTATCTAGGTCACATTCCATTCATGGGAGCTAACATAGTTTTCAGACTGCAGTTTAAATATTATACTGACACAGACGTTTTAAAAAGCATTTCAGGTTAGCTAAAGAGAAGCCATTTTAAAACCCTAGTCTACAATACCTCGTACAACGGAGTACTTATATAACGGAAAATCCGTACAACGAAATTTTTTTTTGCCCCCCCTCCTTCCCCCTTCCCTGTTTTCTCTGCCTCTTCCTCTGCCGCCCTGGCCTCCCCGCACGGTTCCACCCCTCCCATTTTGTAAAAATACTTTCCGGTCGGTGTTTGGGGGGGTAGAGAAGGGGGAGAAGGAGCCCCCCACTGCCACGACCCCCTCCGCCGCCGGGACCCCTCCGCTCAACGGGCTGCCCAACGGGGCTGAGTGGGCGTGTGCGTGTTGTGGGGGAAGGGGCGCCCCGTGTTCTCCCTCCCCTCCCCTCCCCCCCTCCCCAGGCATGGTTGGCCTGACCTGGCTTTCTCCCCCCACCCCCTCCTTCCCTTCCCTCCACCACCCCCACCCGCCGCCGGGCCGCAGGAGGAGGAGGCGGCTGCAGCAGCCTCGGGCCGGGAGGAGCATGGGGTACCCCTCGGCGTGGCCGGTGCCCGGCAGTCCCCGATCAGAGCCGCCCCGCCGAGGAGGAGGAGGAGGAGGGCGCCCCTTCTTGCCGCCGGGCTCCCCTGGCCCCCGCGGCGCGTCCTCCGGAGGTAGGTGTGTGTGTGTGAGAGAGAGAGTGAGAGAGAGAGAGAGAGAGAGAGGCGGGAACAGGCCGGTGGCTGGTGGGGCCTTTGGGAGCGCCGCTGCCGCCCGTGTGTGTGTGTGTGTGTGAGTGAGTGAGAGAGAGAGAGGCGGGAACGGGCCAGTGGCTGGCGGGGCCTTTGGAAGCGCCGCCGCCGCCCGTGTGTGTGTGTGTGTGTGTGTGTGTGTGTGTGTGTGTGTGTGAGAGAGAGAGAGAGAGAGAGAGAGAGAGAGAGAGAGGCGGGAACGGGCCGGTGGTTGGCTGAGCCCCCTCCTCCCCCCTGCCCGGGGCGGGAAGGCAGACCGGGGGCTTTGGGAGCGCCGCCGCCACGTGTGTGTGTGTGTGTGTGTGTGTGTGTGTGTGCGCGCCGAGCCAGCGGGTGTGTGTGTGGGAAATCCGCCACCCTCCCCCCCCTCGGAACAAAGTCCGCCGCTGGTGCGCCCTCCTGCCCTCCCCACCCTTGGGGGCTCCGGCAACAGGTGAGGGGGGGAATTCCCGGCGCGGTCCCCCAAGCCCCCCCCGCCCCAGGCCAAGTGGCCCATCCCACTCCCTCCCCCCACCCCCGCGGCCACCTCCGTCCGACCACCTGCGGCCGGCTGGGAAAGAGGGAAGGAAGGAGGGGAGAGGAGGAACAGCAGACACGGAGGGGGGGTGAGCCGCCCGCCCGCCCCCCATTGCCCAAAAAACCCGCCCCCCGTCGCCCAAAAAAACCCCATAGGAATGCATTGAAACGGATTAAATCCAGTTTCAATGCATTCCTATGGGAAATGACAATTTGCACAACGGAAAACTTGTATAACGTAATTTGATTTGGAACGAATTAATTACGTTATACAAGGTACCACTGTAAAATCATACATAGTATGGACAAAGTAGATAAGAAAAACTGTTTTCCCTATCACACAATACTAGAACTACTCAGTTGGCTTTTCAGATGCATCTGGTTTGCTGCACATCCAACGGAACGTTGTTTTGCACTCGTATGACATGGCTCGGGATTTATTGTCATAAAAGGCACAGTTTCCTCCGTCTCCAAAGACCTCCAACCTGAAACACAAGCCAGAGTTCAGAAAGGAGGCCGTGTTACTCACACAATGGAATACAGACACAGGGGCGTCTTAGGAGAGTATCATAGCCATTGGGACACTCTTCCGTACTCCTCCCATATCCTGCTAAGCATGTTCTATACTTTGAACTTTGTGATTTCCAGGCCGCTTGATGCATCCTTTTAGGGCAGTGGTGGCGAACCTTTGGCACTCCAGATGTTTTGGATCACAACTCCCAGAATTCCAGGCCTAGATTGCCAAAGACAAAGGACTGTGGGGGTTGTGGTCCAAAACATCTGGAGTGCCAAAGGTTCGCCACCATGGCTTTAGGGCATGGGTGGTGGTGTCATTTGGTCTACATGTTCACCCATGAACTTTGAAAACAGGGGAGATTATTGGTACATTAATTATTAGCATTTAGAGCTAAAAGTAAGGATTCAGTCCAGTTTGAGCAAGGTAGCAGTTCTGAAGGCAGCAGATGGAGAGTGCATTTAGATAGCCACACAAAGATCTCGTTGGATCACAATGTGTAAACCCACAGAAAATGACTTAGGACCAAAGTAGGTGCTCCAGTTGCAACCACTCAGAGTAGTCTTTGGGCTAGAATGGTGTGGTACAAAAACAAAACAAACAAAACAAACAAACAAACAAACAAACAAGTTGGCACAGCCTCAGCTGCAATATTAACTTAAGGGGGGAAACTGCCTGTCTACTCTGAGTGAGCCTCTATCTGTACAGTAGGACCCCAGTATCCACTGATTCGTTATCCACTGATTCAGTTATCCACTGTTGGCAGAAGGAAAAGTTAAATAAATAATTCAGCATCCACAAAGCAAGCTACTGCTACAAACAACAGCTGTAAAGAAAGGCACTGTCATAAAACAGCAGCCATAAAGCAAGCTATTGTCACAAACAGCAATCATAAAGCAAGCTACTGTAACAAAACAGCAGTTCTGCAGATTTTTGGCGTTCTCTCTTATCCACAGTTTTCATTGTCCATGGGAAGGCCTGAAACCAATCCCCAGCAGACACTGGGGTCCTACTGTATTTTGGTTAGTTAACTTGTTTTTAGTTTTGCATTGGATCAGCTGGAAGATGGCAGTCTTTCATTTGGTCATCTGAGATCTCTGACATTTCCTTCTGAAAGACACCAGAACTGGAACAAGAGGCGAGAGAGGTGCATTCCTCTGAATGTGTGTTGTGCCTTCTACTGTCCAAGGATTGCTCTCTCTAGTCCAGTGACGTCCATTCTGATATGAACTCTCTTTTAAATATAGGCTGTGAGAACCAGAACATGCACCTACACCTCCATTTGGTGACCAGAGCTGCATCCTTTGGCTTCTGGTTTGACCTGATGTTATACCGCTGAGCAAAGATACTGTAGGTGGTGAAACAGGGAACAAACATACCAAATTCTTTTTATTTGGGGGGAGACTCCTATAGAAGTCATTGGGAAAACACTACAAAGGGAGAAGACAAAATAGCATATCGTCGGCCTGCATGGAAAAGAGTGGACTTCGAATTATTTTCCATGGGAAATCAGAATATGCTTGCAATGATAAGGGAGGAAAATTGCATCTAAGGTTACCAACATGTTAACCTTCAAGAAACCATATAATAGTAACAATATTTTCATTTCTATTTTCAATGGAAGCTGCACATTGACCTGAAGGTTAGAACAAGTGAATGACAAAGCCAACAGAAGAAAATATGAAAAACAAATATGGCTGCATATTTGTAATAAAAACTGAGGAAATCATGTTTAAAATAGAAGAGCTGCTTGTGAAACACGATTTTCCTGATTTTTAAACAAGATGAATCCTGTTAAACGGATGTATGAGAGATATTTCAGAAGTGAGACTCAAGGACTGAGAGAACCCTGGTTCATTTCCCAACCATCTTACTTCCAAAGGGGTGTGTGCGTTCTGAACAGGCCTTCTTAAGAAGAGAAGGGCGCAGCTGATCTGGGTGCCAATACCAAATTGCACTCTAGCATCTGATAAGGAGCAAGCCCTAAATTAATAAAAAGTTAAAGATGTTAAACATCTTTACTTTTTAATTTAAAATGGGCAGTGGTGCCTACAGTGCCCAAGTCTAAGCCTCTGGAAACACAGAGAGCCTTGCAAACAAGGACGCATGCCCTGTATGCCTCGGAGGTGTTCAGGAGTCACCTCCAGGGTTGCAGCCCTCCACGTTCTGAAGGAAACACTCCCCCCTTCTCCCAATCTGCCATGGCTTTCCACATGTGGACATTGTGGCATTTGCAGAGGTAGCCACCTCAGTTGCCCAAGTTATATCCATTTTCAGGCAAACATATTTAAATAGATCTGTGCCACATTCACACTTACGTTCATCCTCAGCTTCTGACTCACTGTCTCCTACTTTGAAAAAAAAAGTATTCCTCCTCCCACCCCCATTAACCTTGTGCTCTTTGGTAGGCAGACCCAAGACTGATTCTGGAAGCTGAAAAAGATACTGGCCTCTTGGCAGGATACAACTTACAACAAGATTGGCTGAAGCTGGGGTGATGCAGACTAAAAGACTGCATACTGTTACCCTCGTCTGCTATTCTGACCTGCAATTCTGACCCTGCAATTCTGATCCTGATGTGGAATGAAGGCAGTGCCACACATAGATAATATCCACTCCTTCCCCGTGTTAATACTTGACAGAGAAGACCTAATTGAAAGTATTCCCTGCTTCATAGATCCCCGTGATCAAGACCTTGATTTTCCACGGGCCCTTCCCTACAAAACAAGGAACTACAGGGTAGCTGGGATGAGTCATCCCAACACTGGTTGGAACTGGAAATATGTCACTTTGACATGGCAAGAAAAGATTGGTTTGATGCTGACTTTTTATTTATTTTTTTTAAAAAAAGATCTCTGGTCACATGCCAAGATTCATTAAATACCACCAAACAGATTTGGACCTGGAAGGAGAAGAGAAGGACTCACGTTGCATTATCTCCATTTGGCCATTTCCAGGGCTGACCTGGGGATCTTCTCAGGCCAATCCAAAAGTTGTCCCTCCCTTTGAGAAGGTGTATAAACTCCTGTAATGAGGAGAGAAGGTCCCTGTTAGATCCCTGAATGCCACAAGGCCAAGAGTAGAGCCAACTATGCCCTATGTACAAGTTGGATGGTTACAGCTATGAACCATTTCCTGGTTCCCAGATGGTTGGGACCTTCTCCTACACCATCGCAGCATACACGGGGCTTAGGAGATACCTTTTACAAACTAAATGAAAATGAATACCTTTTCTTCGTCTGTAATTGTTGCCAAGGAGGCATTATGTGAAGAGCAGAAGTCCTGGCTGGAGGTCCAGTTTTTTTCTCCCTCTGAGAAGTAGTAGCACTTTCTCTGATACCAGAACCAATGAGGGGGGCATGGTGGAGGAGAGTGTGGAAGGGGAACACAATCACCAGTCTTGTTTAGATATACTAAAACGGAGAAAGAAACATAGAATTAGAGACTGTCTTCAACATGCTGGGAAATGGCAAGATTTACAGTCATTATAGGGTTAATGTGAAGTGGACCTCACCTGGAACTAAGAGCCAGTGAGTTCTGTCTTTCCCCCCAGTAAGACTCTAGAAAAGGGGTTAATTGTCTTTGCCTGCTCTCTCTCTCTCTCTCTCTCTCTCTCTCTCACCCCAAATTCACTGATGCTGACTAGCTGAGTGCTGGCTGAGGCAGAGACTGAGTGCTTGCCTCAGTATAAAGCAAAGTGTTCTGCTTATATACCGCCCCATACCATTTCAAGTAGTCTCTGGGCGCTTTACGGTTTAATTGCAGTATGCAGGCTACACATTGCCCCCCCCCCCCAGTGACCTCAGAAGGATGAGCTGGCTACCTGGGATTGGACCCCAGGTCATGAGCACAGTCCTGGCGGGCACCCCCTTTTGTCTTCTGGTGGGGCCTGTCAGCTGAAGAGGAAGAGGAGCAGGAGCAGGAGGAGGAGGAGGAGAGAGGAAGGAAGGGGAGGCGGCCTCCCTCCCAACTTCCCTCCCTCTGTCGCTCCAAGGCAGGAGCAATGCAAGCGAGCTTGTAATCGCGGGCTGCCACGGTGCTCCCTTTAATCCTTCCTCCCTCGCTCCCATCCCACGAGTCTTACGCCAGGCCACTCGAAATATGAAAAAGGGCTGCATTTGGATTCCGGGCCAGACTTTGCACATGCCTGGTTTTAGGGCTTTGTATGTTAATACCAAAATCCTGAAGTCAATGCAGTAGCGAATAGGCAGTCAGTGCAGAACAGCCAGAACAGGGGTGATATGTTGGGACCTTTCTAACCCCATTATATTCTGCACTAGCTGCAGTCTCCACATTAACCTCATAGGCAGCCCCATGTACAGAGCACTACAGTAGTCTAATCTCGAAACTATGAGCGCATGAACCAGCGTGGTCAATGCCCCAACGTCCAGGAAGGCCCGCAGCTGGGCAATCCTCTGGAGATGGTAATGAGCATAGCGGACCAGTGATGCCACCTGAGTCTCCATGGTGAGCACCGGGTCCAACAGGACACCCAAACTGTGGACCCCATCCTTCGTGAAGAGAGTTACTCCCCCAAATAGGAGGGAGCTTCCCAAACCACAGAGGTCAAGAATCTCCACCCACGGGTTCTCCATCTTGCCTGGGTTCAACCTCAGTCTATTAGCCCCCATCCAGTCCAGCATGGCACCAAGGCAGTGGTCAAGGGACAGAACAGCATCCACTGTAGAAGATGGAAAGGAGATATAGAGCTGGGTGTCATCTGCATATTGGTGACACGAAGCTCCATACCTCCTTATGACCCTTCCCAGCGGCTTCATATAAATGTTGAAGAGCATGGGAGAGATGACTAATCCCTGTGACACCCCACAATTGAGGGACCAAGGGGACAAAGTCATCTGCCCCAGCTGCACTCCCCCAGCTATGGTCCTCCAAGAAGGACCGGAAGCAAAGCAAAGCATGAACTCCAATCCTCAACACGGAGATCCTCCCCAGGAGCATACCGTGGTCGATGGTATCAAACCCTGCTGAGATATCAAGGGACATTTTATCTCTGTCGGCCTTCCTCAAGAGGTCATCGCGCCAGGTGACCAATGCTGTTTCCGTACTATGGCACAGCCTAAAGCCAGACTGAAATGGATCAAGGGCATTGGTGTCATCTAGAGATGGGCACGAAATGCCAAAATGGCATTTTGTTTTGTTTTTCATTTTGTTTTGTCTTGTTTCATTTCATTTTGAACAGAACATTTCATTCATTTACTTCTTTTTTTAAAAAAAAATATATTTTCCCCCTAGTGCCAACCTGATAGCTTATGGACTGGTCAACAATTTTTAGTTTTTTTTAATTCCCCCCCAGCGCTGGCCAGCTGGCCTGCGGAATGGTCAGTGCTTTTTCCCTCCTAGCGGCAATATATATAATTTTTTCCCTAGCACCAACCAGCTGGCCTGCTGGCTGGTTAGTGCTTTTAATTTTTTTTTTTATTTTTTTCCCTAGCACCGACCAGCTGGCCTGTGGGCTGGCTGGTGCTTTATTTTATATCATTTTTTTCCCCCCCCCCCCCCAGCACCATTGGGTGTGGAGAAAGAAGCAATTTTTAAACTTTTTTTTGTCAGCCCCAAGTTGGGGCTGATTGGTGCTTGGGGCTTAGCAAAAACAAAAACAAACAAAAAATCTCACCTTTTCTCCCATGAAAAGGTGGGATTTTAAAACGTTTTTTTGCCCCTAAGCACTGATCAGCTGTAGCATGGGCTTGGGCCTGGGGTGGGGAAAAAGGAGAGATTTTTTTAACTTTTTTTTTTTTTTTGCTGCCCCAAGCCCGCGCTAGTTTGGGGCTCAGCCAAGAAAAAAATGTAAAAATCCTGCCTTTAAGTGGTGGGATTTTTAATTTAATTTTATTTTTTGGCTGAGCCCAAAGCATCGATCAGCTGTAGTGCGGGCCAGCTGAGGGCGCTTTTTTAAAAACAAGTGCTGGCACGCTACAGCTGATTGGTGCTGCAGCTTCGGAAGGCCCCTCTGCGGGGGCTGGTTGGAAGCTCAGGGGAACAAAAAATGAAATGAACACAATGAAAATTTTTGTTTTGTTTCATTTCATTTTCCTTTGAGGGGTGGTTCGTTATTCATTTTGTTACTTAACAAAATGAATAATGAATAACAAAACAAATAAAAAAATTGTTTTGTGCCCATCTCTTGTGTCATCCAGAAGACCCTGAATCTAATCGGCCACCACCCTCTCCAAGACCTTGCTCATAAAAGGAATATTGGCAACAGGCCTATAATTGCCAATTTGGTCTGCTATCACGTTAAGATTTTTTTCAAATGGATCTAATGTGTGTCTCCTTGAAGGCAGGGGGAACCCTGCCCTCCTGAAGAGTCCCATTAATTATTGCTGAAAACCATTCATTAGTAAGCGGTCAGGCTGCTTTTATTAGCCAGTCCGGGCAAGGATCCAAGGAGGAAGAGGAGGCCCGGCAGCAATCAAGGGCTCTGTCAACCTCATTTGGCATTAAAGGTTGAAAGCTGGAGAAAGGTTCCAGGCAAGATGATGTGCTGGACATCTCAGCTTGACATGGTCTCCCTGTTAAAGGGCTCAGAGAGAACCAGACATGATAGAAACAAATCTTGATCAAATCAATTAATGCAATAAGTTCATTTCTGGTACCCCCAACTCTCAGAATACTATGGTGGCTTAGGTAATTTGGGAGCTATAATTCTTGCCCTCCTAAAAACAAAAACGTTCCTCCTCCCTACTTGCTCTCCTTGCATGCTAAGAAGCAGAGACCATAAACACACTTTTGTCCATTCTCGATACCAGAAGATTCTGTCAGATATTTCTTACTGAAACTATGTATTAGACATGTGTATAAATAAATGCTTTGTATGTATTACATTAGATGCCCTAAGCACATCCGATCTCGCCTGATTTCAGAAGCTAAGCAGGGTCAGCCCTGGTTAGTACTTGGATGGGAGACCACCAGGGAATACCAGGTGCTGTAGGTGCCTGGAGTAGAAACTGGCAAACCACTCCAGTATTCCTGCCATGAAAACTTCATGGATATGGGGTCACGAAGAGTCGGTCACGACTATAACGACACAACACACACATGTATTACATTGATTTCTGTGTAGCCTGCATACTGTAATCAAAACTAAACCGTCCAGAGACTACTTGAAGTGGTATGGGTGGTATATAAGCAGAACACTTTGCTTTGCTTTCTAAAATGGAGTCTGCAAATGTGCAAAGTCACAGTGATTCGGGCTAAAGGTTTTTTTTTCCCTGTCAGACTACAGGTGTAAAGAACAGGCTTAAATGGCTTTGGCTGCTGCAATAGCTAATTAGCTATGATGCAATGTGTTACCTGATTGGACAGACAAATGTATATGAGTGCTCTGTTAATCAATGGGCCCTTTGTGAGTAAGCCACCCATTCCTGTCTCTTTATGCTATGTACTGATTATGTATACTGAAATGATGTTACGCTCTTGAGTTGTCTCCATGTAACCTATCTCAGTATATATGTAATATAGCTGTTTGATGTTTTAAAGTAAGCTCTGACTTTGTCTGATTCTGTTTATATGTAATTGCTCAATAAGTATCTGCTTCCATTGGCAGAACAAATTGCAAAATACTTTGACGGATTCCAAAATCCAGGGATGCTGGGTATGGAAAAGAGGCTGTAGATCAGCCAGGAGGCCAAGATGCCTGGAGCCTCAGCTGTGCTCCCCGGCCTTGGCAGCCCGCTGAGAGGGCCGCATCTGTGCCTCTAGCCTGCTGTCGAAGGGCACGTTGGACCGGAAGAGTGAGGGCACCCTGCAAAGGCAAAAAGCATCAATATGGGGGGATACTTACAAAGTATACCAAAGACGAGGCACAGGACAATTACAACAAAGGGTACAATTGCCAGGATCTTCTTGGGCCCTAAACCAAAAGAAGGGAAGAGAAATCAGAGTGATCATTGCCGGATGGGTGACATTCAGAGACAGGTAGATTTCAGGGGCAGCCTTGTAGGAATGACAACACATGGACACATTGGTGGGTTCCAGCAGGCTGAGTCCCGTGCAGCAGCTCCTGACTGCTAGTCTGGGCACAAGGCTTTTTATGAGTTGCAATAACCAAGCATCACAAGGGGTGGAGACAGGGTCTATGTGCCAGGAGTCGGATAAGCTGGTGAATTCCTGGGAAGCCTTATCTAGAGTGGCAGGGTCTTGGGCTGGTCACGTAGCTGGGGTATGGTAGCCTTATCACAGGCAGATGTGTCCTGCGGCTTCCTGACTGATCTGGGCGGGGGGGGGGGGGAGATACAGACCAATCTGGCTTCCTGAGTATATGGTCGAATGAATTCATTTCCTTCCATCCGGGGCCTCCCCGCTCAGATAGAGAGGTTTAATGATTCCCAAAGGCCTCAACCCATGCAGCCCGCTGGGGTACTGTCCTCTGCCCTAAGGGGACATCTCTATACAGCCTGTGGTCCTTAAGTGGGAGAGGATGCCTCATCCCACCATTCGAGGGGCTGCAGGGGCTCCATTCTTTGAGATTTAAGGAATACAAATATCATCAACAGCCTTCTCGTTAGTGTTAGCATTTACTGATTTTGCTGTTGTTTTGTGCCATTAATTTGCCTATGACTTATGAGGACATGATGAGTGAGTGGCCTCCAGTCCTGCCCTTGACACCCCTGCTCAGCTCTTATAAACCCAAACCTGTGTCTTCCTTTAGGGAGTCAATCTCTCTTGTACTTGATGTGTTTTCTTTTCCTGCTCCCTTTATTTCCCACAATTATTGTCTTTAGAGATGGGCATGAAAGCTGGCTCGGAAGTGTGAAGGAATTATGGAGTTAACTAGAGGTGGGCCTTTTGTATTAGTACACTGGTACCTTGTATAAAGGAATTAATTTGTTCCAAATGAAATTATGTTAAGCAAATTTTCCTTTATACAAATTTCCTGCAGGAATGCATTGAAAACAGAGTAATCCCTAATCGTGACCATTTTAATGTTGTACAGATTCACCCCATACATGATTCTGTTAAGCAAATTTCCCCCATCTCTGGAATGTTTTATGTTGTACAGATTTTATGTTATACAAACCATTTGTTATACGAGGGTCCATTGTATCTGGATAATATTAACTACGTAACCAAATGGGCTGTGTTGGATGGGCCTCTTACTATTCTTACCAAAGCACGAGACTGAGACATTATTGCACCTGTACCAATTTTCAGTCAGTGGTCTGCTGTTACCAGTTTGTTGTATGGTTGAACCTAGAGTTACAGAGAGAGAAAAAGAGTGTGGAATGAGACTTATGGAATTCTAAAAATGAAGTACTGGACCTGAGTTTTGTTAAAGCAGAAAAAGAATGGTTACCTGTTATTTCAAGCAAACCTTTTAAAGAAATATAGTGATTCCTTGAATTATGAAATTAATCCCTTCCAACAGAGTTTTTGTAATGCAAAATTTTCATAATTCAAAACATGGTTTACCATAGGAATCCACTGAAAACCAATCAATCCATTCCGAAGGCAACTGATTATGATAGGCTTTCAATGCACTCCTATGGGAAGCATGTGGGGACCCAGCAAAGCAGGGTAAGAGCTTCCCCCTTTTGCTGGGTTGGTGGAAAACCTCCTCAATGAGATGTCAAAACCAGCTGGGTGGTGGTAGCAAGCAGTGGTCAGCAGCTTTACTCCTTTCCAGTCTCACTTCAGGCAAAGGGCTGTAGCCAATGGCAGGAGTAAAGCTGTTGGCAGCCACTCGCCACCGCCACCCAGCTGGTTTTGACAGCTCAGCAGCCAGTTGCCTGAAGCCAGACCTGGCAATGGGAGTAAAGTCACTGCCCCCTCCCAATAGCCCGGTGGCGGTGAAAAGTAGTGGCAACCAGTTTCTCTCCAGCTACCGGATCTCACTGCATCCAGCTGCCTGAAGCAAGATCCAGCGGCTGGAGAAACCTTGCAGAGTCAAGGCTGCTGGTTCCTGGATGCCCTGACCTAGCAGGGAGGTTAGTGGGTGACAGGTGACTGTACCACTCACCCCTAATCCCCCTCTGGGTCAGGGCAGCCAGAAAAAGGCCTTTCCCAAAGACAGAAAAGGGCTTTTGCTGTCTATGAGAGAAGTGGGGGAACTAGCTCTTTTTCCTTCAGTGTGCCTCTAAAAGCAGGCAGGGGAAGGGGTCCGTGCCTTCGGATCCCCACTGCCCACCTGCTTTCCAGGCATGCTGAAGGGAAAAGCACCGTGAATTACGAAAAACTTGAATTTGGAAGGAAAAAGCACAGTGGTAGTGGAGCTGTCAGAAATCACCTGGCTTTCAGGGTGCCAACAGCCATGTGATTTTGACAGCTCAGCAGCCGGCGGATTTCCCTTCGTAATTAAAGTTTCTCGTAATTCAAGTCATTCGTAATTCAAGGTTATCACTGTAATAGAATCCTTACCTTTTGATGAAATTTGGAGTTCCTTAGAATTCCTTCACTCCTGGATCAGATTCCTTCAAACCATCATTGCACGCTTGTATTGTGTCTCCTATATGTCATACTCCCCTTAACATCCACGGCTCTGAAGCTCAATTCATTCTGGTTCCAAGTGCCTCCTGTCATCACTGAGTTTATTTTAAGATTCACTTGTTCACAAGATACAGTAACACCTCTGTTTACAAGTGTCCTGGTCTATGAGCATTTTGCAAGATGAGCAAAAAAGAATTGGAACATCTTTGTTCCGGTTAATGAGCTTGTCTTGCAAAACGAGCACAGAGTGGCACTGAGTGATATCTTTTTCGTGTGTTTGTGTGCATGTGGTGGTCTTCTTTGAGTTGTGGATCCTTTTGGTAAACTCATTTGGCTCTGTATTTTTCATGCAGCTTAGCCTCAGTACTCCCCATTGCGGTCTCTGCCAAAGACTAAGGCGGTTACTTCACATCCCATTCGTCCTTCCTTGCTGTCCCGCTTGGGACTGGTACAAAAAAACTTACTTCATGTCCATAGCGTGACAGCAAAAAGTTGTCTCGACCACGCCCCCGGAACCGGGAACAGAGCGTGACAAGCTGTACCTGCCCCTGGGCTGGGGAATTCTCTAGTCATGGCTAGTTCCCGGTTCCTGTTTTGAGACAAGGGACCGTGTGCTAACAACTGCCACGCAACAACCAGTGTCCACCTAGTGGTCAGCGGCTGAAGCGGCACTCAAAATTAGTTTCCCTATGGGAAACACCATGCAGTGCAAATGTTTATTAAAGAAAGTACTGAAAGTACTTAGATGAGTCTCGTGGTGCAGTGGTTAAATGCCTGTACTGCAGGTGAAACTGTGCTCACAGCCTGGTGTTCAATCCCAGGTAGCAGGCTCAAGGTTCACTCAGCCTTCCATCCTTCCGAGGTCGGTAAAATGAGTACCCAGCTTGCTGGGGAGGCAATGTGTAGCCTGCACACTGTAATTAAAAATTGTAAACCGCCCAGAGACTACTTAAAAGTGGTATGGGGCGGTATATAAGCAGAACACTTTGCTTTGCTTTGAAAATTCTTTAGCACTGATGTGTAAATCCCGGAAGACCAGTAAATTGAAATATCGAAAAAGTTTTATTTACGATATTTTTAAAAAGGGTTAAGAAAGCAAGACAAATTCAGAATTTGTCACGGAACAAGACCATGAAGTAACAGTTGTCACAAGACAAGTATTCACGCCCATGAGTAAATGGAAACAGGGACTGAACAGGGACAAAACCACGTGCCCGCGAACAACGCTGTCACAGTACAAAACTAGTCGCAGAACAAGGTAGGATGTGAAGTAACTGCCTAAGTTAAGCACTACAAGCCTATTTCAAATATCAGAGGCAAGGAAACAGACAAGGGTCTGGTTGAAAAGCAGCAGATACAACAGGGCACGAGAAACAAAAATCATCATCAGGTATGTACAGATAGCTAATTTCATCACATCACATCACATTAAGCATCCCTAGTGGGAAACTACAAATGGGAAAGCGATGCATCCCCAGTTCACTCTTCACCAGACCTAGGACCCTCTGAATGAGAACATCTGAATGAAAGACAGTGGTACCATGTATAAAGGAATTAATTTGTTCCAAATGAAATTATGTTAAGCAGATTTTCCTTTATACAAATTCCCATAGGAATGCATTGAAAACGGAGTAATCCCATTTTTATGTTATACGGATTCTCCCCATAGGCAATTATGTTAAGCAAATTTCTCCTGTCTCCGGAATTTTTTATGTTGCACAGATTTTATGTTATACAAACTGTTTGTTATACGAGGGTCCACTGTACAATAGTTTCATTAGGGGCTGAATCTACTCTCTCTGGGATGCTGCCTATCATAAACCCAGCAAAGACTCTGAAAATGAACAAGAACCTCTTTGTTGTGTATCATTTCCCTTTTGGGTTACTCCAAAAGTCCAGCCCATAAGCAGGACCACTCTTGCCGTCCAAGGCAATATTTTTAACTAAGGGCAATATTTGAAAAGAAGTAAGCAGAAGAGGGAAAGGCAGGGGCAGGACAAGTGCCCCCTCCCAGATCATGACAAAAAAGAGAGGTCATGCAGCATGGACCCTGGGGGTCCACTATAGACTGGATTTTTATTTATTTCAATTCACCACTCAAGGGTAAAGGGAGCTTGTGAAGTACCGTGTATTCTCGAATATGTGTCTAGTTTTTCAGCCCTAAATTTTGGGCTGAAAAAAGGGGCCCTTGACTTATATTCGGGTCAATACTTTTAGCCACTGAGGCAAGTGCTTGGATCGGTGGCTAAAAGTTATTTTAAACATTTCGCGATGTTTAAAAATGACATTTAGCCACTGAGGAAAGCGCTTGGGTCATTTTAAATACCGTGCACCGCTTCTCCTAACACCTCCCTCGTTGCAGGAGAGTGGTGTGTGATGTTTGAAATGACTTTTAGCCACGGAGGCAAGCGCTTGCCTCGGTGGCTAAAAGTCATTTTAAACATTACACACCGCTCCTCCAACTCACAAAGGAGGAGTTGCCAGGCCCTGTTGCATTTCCCACCCTAGACTTATACTTGAGTCAATAAGTTTCGCAGTTTTGGGGGGTTAGATTAAGGTTCTTGACATACTTGGGTCGACTTATACTCGAGTACAAGAAGATAAGAACACAAGGACAGCCATGCTGGATCAGGCCAAAGGCCCATCTACTCCAGCTTTCTGTATCTCATAGTGGCTCCACCTGATGCATCTGGGAGCGGACAAAACTAGAAATCTGTCTCCTGATACCACTCCCCTGCATCTGGTCCTTGAGGTACCCCGGTTTTAAGCTTAGAAATAATACATCTCCCCCATGGTTTGTAACCTGTGATGGACTTTTCCTCCAGGAATCTGTCCAATCCCCTTTTGAAGGCATCCAGGCCAGATGCCATCACCACATCCTGTGGCAGGGAGTTCCACAGGCTAACAACACACTGGGTTAAAGAAACATTTTCTTTTGTCTGTTCTTACTCTCCCAACCTTCAATTTGAGTGGATGTCCCCTAGTTCTGGTATTTTGTGAGACGGAGGAGAGCATTCCTCTGTCCACTTTACTCATGCCCTGCATTATTTTGTACGTTTCAATCATATATCCCCTCAGGCACCTTTTTTCCAGACTAAAGAGCCCCAAGTGTTTTAGCATTTCCTCATAAGGGAAGTGCCCCAGCCCAGTAATCATTTTAGTCGCTCTCTTCTGCACCTTTTCCAGTTCCACTATGTCTTTTTTGAGATGCGGTGACCAGAATTATACACAATACTCCAGGTATGGCCTTACTATCATTTTGTATAATGGCATCATAATGTTGGCTGTTTTATTTTCAATCCCCTTTTTGAAAATCCCTAGCATGGAATTGGCCTTCTTCACCGCTGCCACACATTGGGTAGACACCTTCATGGAGCTGTCCACCAAAACACCAAGATCTCTTTCCTGATCCGTCACGGATAGCTCAGAGCCCATGAGTTGATAGATAAAGTTTTGACCCCCCCCCCCAATTATGCATTACTTTACATTTGGCTACATTGAAACACACTTGCCATTTGGCAGCCTATTCCCCCAGTTTGGAGAGATCCTGCTGGAGCTCTTCACAATCTTCTCTGGTTTTTACCACACAGAAAAGTTTGGTGTCATCTGAAAACTTGGCCACCTCACTGCTTATCCCAGGTCATTTATGAACAGATTTATCACCAGGTCATTTATGAACAGATTGAAAAACACTTGTCCCAGGACAAATCCCTGGGGCACACCGCTTTTCACCTCTCTCCATTGTGAAAATTTCCCATTGACACCTCCTCTTTGTTTCCTTATCTCAACCAGTTCTCAATCCATAAAAGGACCTGCCCTCTTATCCCCTGGCTGTGCACTTTTCTCAGCAGCCTTTGGTGGGGGACTGTCTCAGAAGCCTTGTGAAAATCCAGATAGACTATATCCACCGGTTCACCCAAATCCACGTGCCTGTTGACCTTTTCAAAAAATTCTAAAAGGTTTGTAAGACAAGATTTACCCTTACAGAAGCCATGCTGATTTTCTCTCAGCAAGGTTTGTTCTTTTATGTGTTTTAAGATTTTCTCTTGGATGAGGCTTTCCACCATCTTCCCTGGGACAGATGTAAGGCTAACCGGCCTGTAATTTCGCGTATATATGGTACTTTTCAAAACTGTCAGCATTTTTTCAAGGTGGGAGAGGGGAAGGCCCCATCTGTGCCTACAGATTACACCACGTAAATGACGGTCTTTCAACACAAGGCTCTGAAGTGGTGCAAAAATATGGGCCCGACACACTGATTCTCATGAATTCACTCGATTTTTTTTACACAGGATCAACCTGAATCCATGGTCCATTCATAGGCCCCATTTATGTCCCCATGGTTCCTGCAGCACATGGCTCTAAAGCGGCACATAACATGCAACATTTGGCTCTGGGGTCTGCTGGCCAGAGTTACCTGGGTACGGCTCAAGAAGGGCTTTCAGATGATGCACTTTTTGGGAGATGAGAGGCAGCATTCGTTCCCACGTCGGATCATCTACATTGTTGAGATAACTAAAAACGTCTACGGGTACAAAGAAGAAGAAAAAGAGGAGGGGAGGGGGGAGCCCAAAAATGTTAAACCACAAAAGAGAACAACAAACCATGAGTACAAGAAGGAAAAAGCAAAAATATTCCCTGCAACCAGAAAAATAGCTACACAGAGTTTACGGCAGTTGCCAAAGCTTTCCTGTCCTGATGGTGTCACCAAAGGCCTTTAATCACCAAAGTGATAGGTATTTTTCTTTGAGAAGGTTGCAGTCTAGTACTTCTCGAGTGGCCCAAAGTCAGGGTGTTACCTCTAAAAGCAGGCAAGGGCCATGGGATGCCCCCCCTTATGACTACCCCTGTTGCCTCTGTTTCCCTTCTCCTGCCACCCACAGCCACCAGTGTCTGAGACAGTGGGCCAAACCAAGTCCTGCAACCTCTATGCAGGTGCCCACCTATCAGCTGGGCAGCAAGCACAAGTACCCAAGGAGCGGGCCTGGCTCTGGGAAGGGAAGCCATCCCACTGTCTCTGATGATCAGCTGGGCAACGGGTATGTGTTTAAAAGCAATGGTGGCCTGCTTTTCCCACACAAACTCAAAACATGAACCATCATTCATAATGAACCATGTACCATAACGAACCACAAGTTTTTCAGTTTGTGCCCATCTACAGACCTTATTGAAAATTTTGAGTTACCAAGATTTCCTTTACTGCTGGACCATATTCCTTGACACCATCATTGTGCACTTGTATCGTGTCTCACATGTTTCATACTCCCCTTACCTTCCAGAGAGTTGAAGTACAATCCCTTCTGTTCCGGGTGCCTCCTGACGTCACTCGATGCATCTTAAGATTCATGGGTCCAAAAGATATGTCAAAGAAGAGGAGACCCTTGTGAGACAGTGATTTCATTCCTCATAGACACAGTCAATAATGCTTAGCTGAGGAGTCCACAGATTTTGCAGAATATTTCATTGGCACCACAACCTGGACTTCTCATTGTTCTCTTTGCCCTTTGATCAGGTACTGTTAAATCTGACTAACAAAAAAAGTTGTATTAGTTAGATCTTGAATGGTAGCTGAGCTCTTGGGGATCTGTTTTGTGGCTACAGAACAGCAGATATAGTAGTTCCTTGGTTTACGAGCATAATCTGTCCTGGAAACATGCTTGTAAACCAAAATACTCGTACATCAAAGCAAATTTCCCCATAGGAAATAATGGAAACTTAGATGATTCGTTCTGGGGCCCCTCGCCCCAGAATGAATTGCGCTATGTAACTTTCAATTACAGCAAGCTATTTCCTATGGGGATATTTGCTTTGATTTATGAGTTGATTTACAGTGGTTAAGAGCTGCTGACTCCTGCTGGCTGGAAGCCATTGGCTGGAGCAGCAGACTTGTCAGTGGCAGCAGATATGAGCCAGCAGGTGGAAGCTGACTGGAGACTGTTGCTGGGCCACACCGGGCCTGCCGTAAGGGCCAGTGGCTGACCTTACAGTGTGTTTTTCCAGGGCTTTCTGGGTATAGAGTACTCAGGAGTGATTCACCTCTCCCTTTTGGTCAGGGGTGTTCTGGGACTGCACAGCCTGCCCAAAGCTACACAGGCTGCTTCTGTTTTCAGGGGCCCAATGTGGAATCCAACTCTTAGACAGATTAGCCAGATAATGGAACTTACAATGCTGTCCAGATCGCACTGGATAATGCCTTAAGAGACATTAAGACATGGAGAATATGGATGAATGCACACGAGGAGCCATGAATTAAATCCTGGCTTGTACAACCACCGATTAGGCCATCCAGTTTCAAGAGGCACGCTCATGTTGTGAACCTGAGTTTTTTGGTGGCTGGGTGGGCTGGGGTTATAACACCTTCTAGCAAAGGTTACACACCTATTTCCTCATCTGCCTTCTGATTTATCAGGAGTACCTTTGCCTTGTCTGGTTTAAGTTTCTGTTTGTTTGCTCTCCTCCAGACCATTAAAGAAAATAAAATAAAGCAAAGCATGCTGCTTAAATTCCACCCCATAGTGCTTAAAGCACTCTCTGGGAGGTTTGCAATTCAATTACCGTATGCCGGCTCCACATGGCTGGTTACTCCTTTTACTAATTTCAGGAGGATAGAAGGCTGAGTAAACCACAAGCCGTCTACCTGGGATTGAACCCTGGTTTGTGAGCACAGTTTGGCTGCAATACAGCTGTGTAACCACTATGCCATGAGGCTACTGATGACAAGCCCTGAATTAGAACCAAGACATCTTCATTGGAATTAGATGAGGAGAGGTAGAGTTTTCATGGAATCCCTGATGCCATCTCGGGTCCAATCGGCCTATTTTCATCTCAGACATATCGCTCAGCTGCATCCCTTCCTAGGATAAAACAGTGCCTCCAAGTCCTATCTCAGAACGACCGTCCAGGGAGATAACACAGTCCATGATATCAAAAGCCATTCAGAGTCCATCAGAACCCACAAAGACACACTCCCTCTGATCAGTTCACGGCACAGAACATCCACCAAGGCAATCACAGCTGCCATCAGTTACAAGACAGCTCCATCATAAATCCAGCACGTGGAAGGAATTTAAATATGAAAGAAAGGCTAACGATCTTTGATGGAGGTTCTCTTCAGCTCTTTTTAAAAAATGTTTACTAGAGAGCAATATTCCCTCTTAAGTGTTTAAGTGCTCTGCAGGGCTCCACCCCATGTGCATGAGGTTTGGGGCATGACCAGAAGCACATAAGCGGCTCAGCTGCACGCTCTTGATGGAGCGCTGTGCACCTGCGCAGCTTAGAAGGAAGAATGCTTGTGAGCTTTGACCAGAGCTTGTGACTGCGGGAAATTATAGCTTGCTCTGGGAAATGATGGGCATCACTTTCTGCAATAAGTGAAGACATATAAGCATATGCCCCCAAAGAGGACACAAAAGTAGCGAAAGGCCTGGAGGCTCCTACAGTCTGTCTGTGTTGCTATCCAGACAAGCATTCTGTCCTTGAGATGACAGGACAAATATTTATTTATTTTAGAGTATATTTACCTCACCTTTCTCCTTGGAAAAGGACCCAAGGCGGCTTACAGTAATGAGAGATAATACACAGTCCAGTACAATTAAGACATGTTCAAGTATTTGAGAACAAGGAATTGAAGGGTATCTTACAGCATTAACAGCCAACATTACATTAAAGCAACACGGTTATAAGTAGTCCTAAATATAAAGTCTATGCGAACCCATCAATTCGTATAAAATACACATGGTAGACCATCATTCAGGGAAAGCTTGCCTGAAGGGAAAGGTCTTTGTCTGTTTCCGGAAGGACAACAGAGATGAGGCAGTCTGGGCCTCTAGTGGGAGGGAGTTCCAGAGTCTCGGCGCAGCAGCCGAGAAGGCCCTTTCATGTTTTCCCACAAGATGTACCTGTGAGGGTGGCAGGACGGAGAGAAAGGCCTCTCCTGATGACCTTAACACCCGAATCAGTTCATACTGTGGAAGCCACCAGCTCACAACCAGGACACATTTACAGGAACCAAGGCTCCCCCTGGATGAGCTCCATCCTGGGCCTGCTTCTGGGTAGAGTAGATGCAATTACCTGTCTCCTCCTTTTGTTCATTATTGTGGCTAATTAAGGTGTGACTCTCATGATCAGACATATTTCCTGAAAGATCCATCTGTCCTTTATGAAGATCCTGAGCTATCTATTTCTGATGGCTTTCCCTCAGTCACGGACACTGGGAACAAAACCACACTTGTAGAGTTTTGGACCTTCACTCAACCTGGAATGACAAACAAAGCAATCAATGAAAGAAAGGCCAAATGAGTTTCAGGGCAGATTCTTCTAGAGAAAGACAACTGCACATACAGGGCCACACACATGGAGAAGGGAAGGCACCCACACGGCTCTAGAAAACCTTGCAAGGTCCCTGCCCGTTTCAGAGGAGATCACAGGGGATGCACTGGACATCTTGGCTCAATATATTGTTCTTAACTAGGTCCCGAAGGAAGGCCTCCACTTTTGATTTAAAAAACACCACAAACCGGTCACAGGATATACTAGGAGGAGGCCTGTCACTGTGATCATGATCAACTCTAGAGAGATCATATACTATGCAAAACATTTCAATGGGTTGTTTTGGGCAACCTCCCTTATGAGGAAAGGCTAAAATATTTAGGGCTCTTTAGTCTGGAAAAAAGGCACCTGAGGGGGGATATGATTGAGACGTACAAAATAATGCAGGGCATGAGTAAAGTGGATAGAGGGATGCTCTTCTTCCTCTCACAACATACCAGAACTAGGGGACATCCACTCAAATTGAGGGCTGGGAGAGTAAGAACAGACAAAAGAAAATATTTTTTCACCCAGTGCGTTGTTAGTCTGTGGAACTCCCTGCTACAGGTTGTGGTGATGGCATCGGGCCTGGATGCCTTCAAGAGGGGATTGGACAGATTCCTGGAGAAAAAGTCCATCACAGGTTACAAACCATGAGGGAGAGGTATCATTTCTAAGCTTAAAACCGGGGTACCTCAAGGACCAGATGCAGGGGAGTGGTATCAGGAGGCAGAGATCTAGTTTTGTGTGCTCCCAGAGGCATCTGGTGGGGCCAATGTGAGATACAGGAAGCTGGACTAGATGGGGCTTCTTATGTTCTTAGGCCTGCCATAGCACGCAGCCCAGTAGATCTAGACAATCTGTTCCATCCAGGAACTCCTGGAGCTGTGAAACCACAACCTGCTCTAGAACCTTGCCCAAGAATAGGATATTAGCAGGGGACATAGTTACTTTTACAGGACTTGTATCAAATACAGTATCCAAGTGAGAGAGAGATTCCGAGCATAAGAACATACAGTAAGAACATAAGAAGAGCCATGCTGGATCAGGCCAAAGGCCCATCTACTCCAGCTTCCTGTATCTCACAGTGGCCCCACCAGATGCCTCTGGGAGCGCATGAGACTAGATATCTGTCTCCTGATACCACTCCCCTGCACCTGGTCCTTGAGGTACCCTGGTTTTAAGCTTGGTTTGTAACCTGTGATGGACTTTTCCTCCAGGAATCATGGTTTGTAACCTGTGATGGACTTTTCCTCCAGGAATCTGTCCAATCCCCTTTTGAAGGCATCCAGGCCAGATGCCATCACCATATCCTGTGGCAGGGAGTTCCACAAACTAACAACGTGCTGGGTGAAAAAATATTTTCTTTTTTCTCTTCTTACTCTCCCAGCCCTCAATTTGAGTGGATGTCCCCTAGTTCTGGTATTTTGTGAGAGGGAGAAGAGCTTCCCTCTATCCACTTTACTCATGTCCTGCATTATTTTGTACGTCTCAATCATATCCCCCCTCAGGCGCCTTTTTTCCAGACTAAAGAGCCCCAAATGTTTTAGCCTTTCCTCATAAGGGAGGTGCCCCAGCCCAGTAATCATTTTAGTCGCTCTCTTCTGCACCTTTTCCAGTTTCACTATGTCTTTTTTGAGATGCGGTGACCAGAATTGTGCACAATACTCCAGGTGGGGCCTTACTATTGTTTTGTATAATGGCATTATAATGTTGGCTGTTTTATTTTCAATCCCCTTTTTGATATTCCCCAGCATGGAATTGGCCTTCTTCACTGCTGCCACACATTGGGTAGACACCTTCATGGAGCTGTCCACCAACACACCAAGATCTCTTTCCTGATCTGTCATGGATAACTCAGAGCCCATGAGTTGATAGATAAAGTTTGGATTTTTTGCCCCAATATGCATTACTTTACATTTGGCTATATTGAAACACATTTGCCATTTGGCAGCCCATTCGCCCAGTTTGGAGAGATCCGTCTGGAGCTCTTCACAGTCTTCTCTGGTTTTTACCGCACGGAAAAGTTTCGTGTCATCCACAAACTTGGCCACCTCACTGCTTATCCCTGTCTCCAGGTCATTTATGAACAGATTGAAAAGCAACAGTCCCAGGACAGATCCATGGGGCACACCACTTTTCACTTCTCTCCATTGTGAAAATTTCCCATTGACACCTGCTCTTTGTTTCCTGCAACTCAACCAGTTCTCAATCCATAAGAGGACCTGCCCTCTTATCCCATGACTGTGCAATTTTCTCAGCAGCCTTTGGTGGGGGACTGTGTCAAAAGCCTTCTGAAAATCCAGATAGACTATATCCACCAGTTCACCCAAATCCATATGCATGTTGACCTTTTCAAAGCATTCTAAAAGGTTTGTCAGGCAAGACCTACCCTTACAGAAGCCATGCTGATTTTCTCTCAGCAACGTTTGTTCTTCTATGTGTTTTAAGATTTTCTCTTGGATGAGGCTTTCCACCATTTCCCCTGGGACAGACGTAAGGCTAACAGGCCTGTAGTTTCCAGGGTCCCCCCTCCTTTCTTTTTTAAAAATTGGTGTGACATTTGCTATCCTCCAGTCCTCTGGCACTGTGGCCATTTTAAGAGACAGGTTGCATATTACCATTAAGAGATCCGCAATTTCATTTCTCAGTTCCCTAATAAACCTTGGATTGATGCCATCTGGGCCCGGTGACCTGTTGATCTTTAATTTGTCAATTAGTCCTAAAACATCCTCTCTTTTAGTCTGTATTTGATTTAATTCTTTAGTCAGGAGGGGCCCTTCAGAACAATTTTGCCCACAACGTATTGTGCAAATTCTTAACCACTGGATCAAGGATACACAGGATTTTGCAGTATACATCCACCAAGCTACATTTAATTCCATCCTTCATCTCAGGGAAGGAAGGAAGGTGCTCTCATCTGCCTATGTTCTGATTTTTCCAGTATGGCTATGATTCTGCTGTCCATTTGACCAAATGCCAAAGTTGGGATTTGCCCACTTGCTCCACACTCCTACTTTGATTCTTTACATGGATTGTCTGTTGGCCCTGTTCTATTTACCGAGGATATATTGGCCGATGACATTCATTACTTATCTCATTTTATTGTGTAACTGTTGGGGACCATGTCTCATGTTTGTATTTTCATACATTTATACACACACATGTGTATAAGTATTGTTTTTAATTGGTTCAGTCTTAACTAACGTTTTACATTTCTAGCTCACCCGATAACAAAAAGTCATTTTAAAAAAGCCATTGTGCCAAAAGAATAATTGCTCAAATCTACTCTGGCTTGTGTAAAACTGTTTATGACAGTTCTGGGGTAAGTAACAATGTGTCATCAATGTCTCATTGCAGTAAGGAATAATGTCTTTCTCTTGGTCTTCCTTTGGGGCAAACACAGAATTCCATGCCTTCGCACACCAAAAGTCAATTTCAGAAATCTCATGTTTCCTCTGATCTTTTCCAATCGTCAACAAAAAAAGTATGTTTAATTTTTATTAGAGAGCCAATAGACTCCCAGCTGTGACAAAATGGATTAAACGCCCAAAGCTCACAATGAATAATAAAAATTAGTCTTTAGTTGCTAACCTCTTCTTGTGTTTTGCATTTGTCTGATGTGACTTCCACGGACTCAGGTGGCTTATTCCTGCCAAAATCCTAACAAGAATTTGTCAACAAACATGGAAAACCATACAATGGCTCATATAGTGGCACTGTTCAATAAACATTCCAGACTCTAAGAAATGAGATGGCAAGGAAGGAGTGCAGTAACTATACGACCATTGCTGTAATTTCCCATGCAAGCAAAAGTGATGCTCAAAAATCGTACAGAGAGGGTGATGATTAATAGCTCCTTCTCACCTGGGAGGAGGTAACAAGTGGAGTACTCCAGGGCTAGGTCCTGGGCGCTGTGCTCTTCAACATTGTTATTAATGACCTGGATTAAGGGGTGTAGAGAATGCTAATCACATTTCCAGATGACACAAAATTAAGTAGAATAGCTAATACCCTGGAAGACAGTTACCCAAATTCAAAACAGCGCAGATAGGTTTGAGCCTGGGTTGGAAACTGAATGAAATTCAAGAGGCATAAAGGCAAAGTTCTGCACTTAGGAAAAAGAAACCAAACAAACTCACAAGGTGGGAGATACCTGACTCACCAACACTACAAGTGCGAGAAATTGTCATAGATCTCAAGCTGAATATGCACCACCAGTGTGATGTGGCTACAAAAAGGCTATGTTAAACTGGATCAGCAGATCATCATCTCCAAATCTTGCAAGGTACTAGTTACCCTCTATTGTACACTGCTTAAGCCTCCTCTTGAGTGCTGTGTCCAGTTCTGAACACTACACTTCAGGAAGGATGCCGACAAATTGAACAAGTTCAGAGGAGGGTAACAAGGATGCTCAAGGGGCTGGAAACTAAACCCTATAAGGAAAGACTGAAAGAACTGGTCATATTTAGCCCTGAGAAAAGAAGACTGGGGTCACAGATTAGCACTTTTCAAATACATGAAATTTTCTCATACAGAGGATGGCCAGATTCTGTTCTCCATCATCTCCAAGTGCAAGACACGCAACAATGGGCTCAGGGTACAGGAAACCAGATTTCATCTGAAGATCAAGGGAGGCCACATTTTTGAAAGTTTGGAAACTACTGATTAATAGTCACCAAAAAAAGGGGGGGTAGCAATAACAGCAAGTGCCTTGGTGCCTGTGGAGCAACCAGGCAGTCTCCCGGGGGAACCTGACATCTTTCCCAGTGCCGTGGAGCCTGCCTTCCAGTTTACCGAGTAAAAAAGCAAGATGTACAGCAGAAAAAAGGAGAAAGGAAAAGGTGGAGGTCTTAAGTGCCTGGAGGAGACCAAGGACCTTGGGTGCCCTTGTCAGGATTGGTCCCAGCTCTTTGTCTCACTTCCAGTATGGACCCTGATGATGAGGCATGAACAGGGAGGGATCAGGACAAGTAAGTCCATAAGTGGCAAGTTTTGCCCGGCACCAGCTGGGATAGGAGGAGAGAGTTGTAATGTGCGAAACACAAACGCCACTCACCCACCCACCCCCTCTCTCTCTCCCAGAGCCCCCTCCCTCGCCTCCATTTCCACACAGTGGTGGGAAGGGTGGTGTGTGGGGGGGGTAGGGTAGGGTAGGGTAGGAAATGAAGGAAAGTCACTCTCAGATCACAAATGAAACCTACTTTATATGTTTCAGCACCTTAGGCCATTGTTCACCTTAAGGCTATGATTACTATTGTCTCCCTAACGAGCCTGTTCAAGCCATTGTTCATCTTATGAGCCTATTGCAGATCAGGGTGACAAGAGTCAAGGCTGATTATAAGATGGAGGACTTGCACTAGCTGTATTCAGACTGATGAAGCTGTTTGGATGAGCAGCGAAACACTTCTATCTCTCAAGAAAAAAAAAAGTCCAGTAGCCATGACTCAACATCCAGATACAAATGGGAGATGCACCGTGCATGTGCAAGGCCAGAGACGGGGGAGGAAAGGGGGGATGAATCAAGCAGGAATCCCTCCTTTCTCTCCCACTCTCTCCCCCACGTGCCCACGCTGCCTCCAGCGACGCCACCGCCGCTTCCTTCAGGAGGCTTTCCCAAGGACACACTTGACTAGCTGTCCCTCCGCTGGAGGGCCACCGCTGGCTGCCAGCCATCGCCGCTGGCCCGTGCCAAGAAATCTAGCCACCAAGCCCCCCACTCCGTGGCCCAGGGCCGCCCCGCACCCCTCCCACCTCTGTCCAGCTGTAGTGAAACCCCCCCACCCCCACCCCCAATGGGAAAACACACACACACACACACACACACAGAGAGAGAGAGAGATCTCGATTTAAAGGGAGCCTCTCACCCCACGATCGGGGCCAGGCAGGTTGCGCCGGAGCTGCCTCCGCCGGCGCCGCCTCAGTGCTGCCCCAGCGGAGCCTCCCTGGCGCCCAGCAGGGGCTACACCGGGCTCAGTGCTGAGGCCCAGCAGGGCGTCAGGCGGTCCTTCGCTTCCTCCCAGGGCCTGGCGGGGGGCCATGAGGTCGCCCACTAGCCATGCCCACTGGCCAGAGACTGCCTCGCCCCTCCCAGCAGTGATCAGAGAGCCCATCCCCCCACCCTTGCTTAGGCAGGATCCGGTAGATTTCCTGGAGAATGACCAATACGGGACGCCCGTGGGGCAGAGTGCTTGAGGCATGTCCAAACTTTGGCCCTCCAGATGTTTTGGACCGCAACTCCCACCGTCCTTTGTCATCGGCTGCCTAAGCTTAGAGTTCTGGGAGTGGCGGTCCAAAACATCCGGAGGGCCGAAGTTTGGACATGCTTATCCGCGAGTGTCTGGCTGAAACGGGACACTTGACATGTCTGCAAGGAACACAGGAGGAGCAGGAGGAGGGTGGCGTTGGGAAGAGCAGGGCGGGCCCCGTGAAGGTCAGCGCATTTTGGGTTTCTAGGGTCGCCTTAAGTCGGAGGCGATTTGATCGCGCGAAACGACGGCAGGCAAGTCAGCCCAAGTCGCCTCCGTTTGGGGCAGACGCAGCTCCCCTTTGTCTCCGCGACTCCAAAGCGACGGGCGAGCCCCGCAAGCCCGTTACCAAAATGGGGCCAATTCTTGGAGCCGAGAGGAGCTTCCCGTTGTGGAAAGGAGGCAACCCGAGGTGGGGGTGGAGAGCCCCTTTCTCCCTCCTGGGGGGGGGGTGTTTTCCACATCCGACTCCTCCGGCCAGGCGAGCACTCCGGCGGGAGGCAAAAGCGCCGGGAAGAAATTTTCTGGCTTTCCATCTCTCTCCCCTGGGAGGAATCTGTCCCGCCTGCTGCCTCCTTTTGCAGCCCTCCTTCCCTCCCTCTTACCCACCCCCACCCCCACCCCCAGACCGTCCCTTTCTCTCCACCCACGCCGGCCGCCCTTCCCTCGCACTTCTCCCCTTTCCCCCCGCCTTCGCCTCTCCAGAGGGAATCGGGGAGCCTTCGTCGAGAAAATGGACTCACCATCCCGTTGGCGGACTGGACACCCCAGGGACCCCGGGCCGAACGACGGAGGAACGGGGCCACCGAAACAGGGAGCTGCCACCGACCGGCACCCGAAGCGGCTCCTTTCGCTTTCACTTTGCTGGATCGCTCGTCCCACACAAGGAGGGGCAGGCAGGCGGGCGGGCAGGCAGAGGTGGCCCTCTTGGTTGAAGGTCGCCCACCCCCTCCCCGCTAAAAAAGGAGAGAGTTAAAATCGGAAGTCAGGTGCGGGATTCCTGGAATTTCCCGCCAGGACAACTCCTCTTCATTATTAGTCACTCTGGAAATGGTTCGCTTTATGTATGTATGTATGTATGTATGTATGTATGTATGTATGTATGTATGTATGTATGTATGTATGTATGTATGTATGTATGTATGTATGGACAGTATGCATTGTACACCTGACTTTTCCCCTCAATTTAGATGCTCCGCTTTCCCCTTCCCTTCATCTGGAGATCTCCCTGGTGACCCTCTTGGTTCCCTTACATGCCACCCACCGCCCCCTCCTTCTCCAGAAGGCATTCGGTGCTTTCCATGTCACTGGGCTGCCCTGTCGCCTCCAATTCAGGCTACACTGTTTATTAGTTGCTTGGCTTGTGTCATTTCCCTGGGCGGCTCACAGGCTTTAAAAGCCCCACAAGACAGTGAGCAGGGGGAGCTGTCATTAACTAAATTACCTTTTAAGCGACCCCTAAAATCCTAGGCAAAGGGCTCCCAGATGCGGAGCTTAAAATTGTTTTCCCACCAGCTCCAGACTTTAAACAAAATAGAGTACAACCACGCCCACCTAAGCGCGTCCCAGCACATTTTCCAAGTACCTGGTCTCCTAAGGTGAAAATTTTCTGATGTGGATGTAAAGCAGTGAGTGCCGGGCTCTCCTCGCCTTGTGTTTGTTTGTTTTTTGCCCCCCCCCCTTTAAGAGATCTTAAGAGACTGGAATGCTTGCTTCCAGGGCTGAGACCAGGCAGAAGGAGGTAAGCCTGCATTTTTTTCCTCCCTTTTTTTCTCCCTCCCCTCACGCAGACGAGAACAATGGTGTCCAGAGGGGTGGGAACACAGGAAGATCGACAAACCCCCAAGATCTCTGGTCCAAATTTAAATGGCCAGCAGATCTTAGGGGTCATGTAAAAGCGCCCTAACTGCCCTGCTCAACTCTTTCTCCTTTTATTCATGTTTTAACCCCCCCCCGTCTTCCTAGGGATCGTAATATTTTAATGCTCTGTTCGTGAACTGGCAGGCTTCCAGTGAAAGGATGGGACACATTCATTCTTATTCTATTTTTCATGGGAAGACAGTAAAAAGGGGTATATATGTAATCAAGAACAAATCCTCCTGATTTCGTTGGATTTTCCAGTGGGATCCCCGCCAATTCACTGTGAAATCATAGGTCATATGGATGTCCACAGACTCCATACAATTATTCATGGGTCCCTTGGTGCATGGCTCTTCAATAGTGCAAAAAACAGAGATCTGTGGCACAGGTCCACATGATTTGATTTTTACATAGGATCATCCTGAAACCACGGTCCCATCACCTGCACCATCCATGCCAGCAAAGTACACCAAATAAATCATGGGTTCCTCAGTGCATGGCTTTGTAGTGACACAAAAACATGCATTAAAAAAACAGATCTTCATGGGTCCACCTGATATTTCTGCAGGATCATCCTCAAACCATGATCCCATCACTGTCCCTTCTGTGCCAACAAAGACTAAACAGAATAGACAGCTCAGCTATAATGCAAAAACCTGGGACGTCAGGCACAGATTCCCTTGTTTCATCTCCTCCATGTGAGCAGGGCCGGCTCGTCCATTAAGGCAAACTAGGCAGTTGCCTAGGGCGCCAAAATGGACAGGGGGCGCTGGCCAGCCTGCTGCCCCCCGCCCCCCTGCCGTCGGCCCCTGCCATCCATCCCCCCACCGACCGCCGCCCGGCCCCCCTGCCGCTGCCGCCTGCCCCCCGTCCCTCGCCTAGCGCGCAGAAAACCCTAGCGCCGGCCCTGCATGTGAGAATGCTCTCAGAAAATTATTAAAGGTGTACATGTGCTGCCTTCCTTTCAAGCAGCCTCTCTATAACTGATGGAGGACTTTTCCAATGCAACTGTTTCAACAGCCACCCATTATGGGCACACATTCATACCAATGGAACCAGGTACAATGGTCACAAATTTGAGAATTTGACACCAAATGCATGCTGTGGTATAAAGAACTAGAATTTAAACATTCAACCCTAGAGTTCTTTTTACTCTTACAATTAATATGAAAAATATCAGTATCATGTCAATATTCACATTTCGTTTTATTTAGGAACCCTGGGACTGGACTGTCTGCTCAAGGCAAGTAAGCTGGCTGTTCTCCATCCTGGCACGATAGTGAATAGATGTCCAGGGTACAGTCAGTGGGCAGCAATCAGGCCAATGATAAAAAAGGGTTTTTTGGTGGTGGTGGAGTAACGATAATTAAGCCGTCAGAACTCAAACTCGAACTGAAAAAAGAAAAAATTGGTCGGGTTTTTCGTTTTCGTTTGTGGCATTGCGGCGATCGCGCAATGCGAAGCACAGAAAAAGTTTTTTAAAGTTTTTTTTTTAAAAAAACCCGACTCCCGACCAAAAAAGCAGGCGAAAATATGCATGCCTGAGGCTTTGCCACCTACCATAGGGGTGATTTCTGGGGGGTCCCCCCTCTTCTCCCATCCTGGGCTGCTTGCACCAGACTGGGGGTCGTCGTCTCGCCATGCCATGCGATGGGTGGGATCCAAAATGGCGACCACAATTTTTCTTTTGAAATCGTGGTCAAAAAACACACCAAATCACCACAGAATCATGTGAAATTTATTTATTTTAAATGCATGAATTTTAATAGTAGCAGCAGTGGTTTTTTTTATAGCAATAAAACGTCGTATTGATTTTATTTTATTTTATTTTTTATTTGTTTAGACCTGCCCATTTGGGCTGGGCATGGGATGGGACCATGCAATTTTTTTGAACCATTCCACCAATGGCATCGCCAGGTTTTTGACTGACACTTCTGGATGTCTCGGAGGGCATAAAAAGCTGAGGCACCTTCCAGAAATCGCAGTCGGGTGTATGGATGTGGTTGAGGGAGGAGGGATGGCTGCTGGTGCTGGTGTGATCCGATCGAGATTGAGGAGGGAGGCTGGAGGCTTTAGGATTTAAGTTAGGCAGGCAGGGAGGGAATTGAATTTAGAAAACAATTTCTTTGATTCCCTGCAGCTTTGTCTGCTGAAGGGAATAGCAGTTTATTCTTTATTTCTTCTCTGGCAGTTTGTGAGGATTTTTTTCTGATATTGGATAAAGGGGGAGGTTCGACTGGGAGTGGGAGGTGTGGATTTATTTTAAAAATATATTATATGCTACCATTTATTATCTATGTTCGCAACTTCAATTTGCTTGCACACACACACATTTGGGGTGCAAGCCAAGAACAGAACCTCTATCCTAAGTGATATCCTAACTGCCCACTCGCCCACCCACCCGCGCCGCCACCCGCCTGTGGCCCACGCCGCCGCCCACCCACTTGCCCGCCCGCACCTCCCCCCTGCTGCTGTCGCCGCCCGCCCATGGCCCCCCGCCACCGCCGCCCTCCCGCACCTCCCCCCCGCCGCCCGCACCCCGCCCCGCCCGCCGCCTAGGGCGCAAAAACACCTAGCGCCGGCCCTGACTGCAGGACGCCCCTATGCTCTGGCAAGTCAAATCGCGCTAAATCGCAGTGGAAATGACAAACGAAATGACGAAACGACAAATTTTTGAAAAACTTCGCGACAAACGGAAACGACCTGAAACGGACCCGTTCCGACAAGCGAAAACTCAAAACGTTATTTTTTCTGGTCGTGCCCATGTCTAGTTGAAATAATATCATTTATTAAGCCAATAAAAATGAGCCAATGGTGACTAGCTCTGTGCTGACTACAAGATTGCTATGATTACATGGGAAAGCATATCTAGAACTTGAGCAGAAAGCTCTGCCGGAGACACTCTAAGCATGTGAAATTCAACCTCCGATTAGTCTAACACTTTATATTTCTCCTGCAACAGTGTCAAGAGAGCTCCACCCACTACTTTGCATTCCTAGATGCAGCTGCAACGGGGATGGGGGGGAAGAGGGGAAGGCAGTGTGTGTGCTGTTCTGTCTTGCCCAGGCTGGGTGGTGGTAGTGGTACTGGCGGAAGATGATCCTGTACATTACTGAAGCAACCATCAAACTCTACATGTCTAATCAACATCTTTAATGTATCCCATCTCAAAGAATCTGTATCAACTCATATTTGTTGCCTCTTTATCAGGTTTCAAATATACTGTGGTAATACAATAATGGATTGTTTCGAGGTCTGGGGAATTTCTCTTCCTTCAATAGTTTTGTTAAACAAACTTTTGAATTTAGGTACAGTATAAGCAATTTTAAAAAGACATTAACACTCAGTGCCTAAACCATATGTACCCAATGTCTCTCCTATGTTTAATGTATTAGCTGTTCTATCTCTATTTGAGTAAAGGATTTTTCCATGCTTTCACTATTCTGCATAATTATTTTATTTGAACATTAGGAAGAACTTTATGACAGTTAGAACTGTTTGGCAGTGGAATATGCTGCCACGGAGGGTGGTGGAGTCTCCTTCTTTGGAAGTTTTTAAGCAGAGGCTGGATGGCTATCTTTCGAAAATATTGTAATGGGGTTCCTGCATAGCAGGGGGTTGGACTAGATGGCCCTTGAGGTCTCTTCCAACTCTAGGATTCTATGATTCTATAATTATAGCTTTTACAATTTCTCCAATGCATGTGACTAGTGGTATTGTTCAGCCCTTTTCTTTCTCTTGGATTTGTTTTGCTGTACTCTGCTTCAGGGTATCCCTCTTGCCTGAACATCCTTCCTATTCAGTTGGCTTTTCAGATGCATCTGGTTTGCTGCACATCCAACGGAGTGGTGTGTTGCACCTGGATGAACTAGCTTGGAAATCATTGTCCAAATAAGCACATTCTCCCTCATTTCCAAGGACCTCCAATCTGAAACACAAACCAAAGTTGAGAAGGGATGCAGGGGGTTGGTTTTTTAAACAACATATTGACATATAATGACTTAACTAATATAATGTTGTTCATAATGTGAAAAATATAACAAAAATAGGAAAGATTCCTCTTTCCCCAACATTCAAGTTAATGATGTGGAATGAAGGCAGTGCCATGCAGAAGTATATCCACTAGTTTCTTGCATTAATACAAGGAAGGAAAGATCTTGTATTCCTGCATGGAGCAAGGAATATAAATTTAAAGCAATGGCTTTATAGTCCCCTTCCAATTTCACTATTCTATGATTCTAATTAAAACCATCCCCTATTTATTTATTTATTTATTTATTTATTTATTTATTTATTTATTTATTTATTTATTTATTTATTTATTTATTTACTTCATAGATTCCCCCCGTAATCAAGCCCTTGATTTTCCATTTGGCCATCTCTACAAAACAACAAATGATGGAGCAAGCCAGAGGAATCATCCCTCCCTTGAACCTGGCAACAGGCATGGACAGGAAGAGGTGGCATTCAGTCCAAATATTGAACTTCAAAAGCACAATTTCTATTAAGACTGAAGCATGGCGAGAAAATATTGCTCTGATGCTGAAAGGGTTTTTAGAAAAATAGCAAGTTACTGGTTACATGTCAAGATTCATCAACCATCACCATATATGTATTCTTATCACCATGTAATTTGAACCTTAAAGGGGAAAAGAAGGACTCACGTTGCATGATCTCCATTTGGCCATTTCCAGGGTTGACCTGGGGATCTTCTGAGGCCAATCCAAAAGGAGTCCCTCCCTTTGAGAAGGTGTATAAAATCCTGTAATGAAGAGAGAAGGGGGTTCTTAAATGGCTGAATGGCTATATCATAAGGACAAGAGCACAGCAATCAAACATAACATATACCAGGGCTGTCCAACTTTGAACAGGCCGAGGTCTACTTTTTCTGGACGAAAGTGCCTGAGGGCTACTACACTAACACCTCTACTTATGAATTTTATCTGTTCTGAACATCTGACCAGTAGGGAGAGCAGGGGACTGTGCTATGGCCCTTGAACTGCCCTGCTTGGCTGAGACAGTGGGCTGGCAGACCCAGAGCTTTGCTGGGGCAGTGGTGGTCCTTGGGGTGGGGGAGAGAGGGGTGGAGAACTTATCCCCTCACATTTTTAATTGATGACTGGCTGGCTACTTTTGAACCCTTCACGGGCTACTGGTAGCCCCCGTCTACCTGTTGGACAGGTCTGACATATACAGTGGTACCTTGTATAAAGAATTAATTCGTTCCAAATGAAATTACATTAAACAAAATTTCCTTTGTACATATTTCCCAAAGGAATGCATTTAAAATGGAGTAATCCCTAATTGCAACCATTTTATGTTGTACGGATTCACCCCATAGGCGATTCTGTTAAGCAAATTTTCCCTATCTCCGGATTTTTTTTATGTTGTACAGATTTTATGTTATAGAAACTGTTTGTCATACAAGGGTCCACTGTATCTGAAAACAGAGTTGGCTGAATACAACCACCACCACTCATTCAGTCAGTCAGTCACAGTTAACTGTGAGCTGCTCCTTCAGCACTGGAATATACAGGAGGCCTATGAGATAATTTTTACAAACCAAATGAAACAGAAATTTAAAGCAGTTAAGAGAAAATGAAAAAAACCATCTTTCAGCTATACAGTGGAATCTTGACTTACAGACTGCTTGACTTGCATCATATTTGACTTGCAGCAAGAAGGGGCCTGTTTGACTTGAGTCGCAGGCTTTGACTTACATCTCGGAGCCCCAGCGCAAGGCACTGGAATTGGGCGGCAGCCACGACCCAGCATCGCGGCTGCTGCCTCCAAACTGCTCCTGCCTTCTTCCCCTCCTCCGGCAGCGGTGGCTTCGGCGAGGCCAGCTCAGAGCACCTGGAGCTGGTCCTTGGCCTCACTGAAGCCGCCGCTGCTGCCGGAGGAGAAGAAGGGCTGGGAGCTCGGGGCTGGCCTCGCTGGTTAGACAGTCGGCTCAGTCTTGTAAATAATCTGACTGCAGAAGTCTGGTTCACAATGGAAGCATTTTAGTTGGGGAGCTGTACAGTTGTGGGACTCTAATGGTAAGCATAGAGTTGTTCAGAACTTGGAACATCAGGTTAAAAATCAGTAAAACTTAAATGTTAGACATTGTTATTATGAACATTAAAAAGTGGAGGCATATAACTTGCACTATAATTCCACTGCCTCCTCCTCTCTTTGAAGAAACATTTCATTTACATCCCCAGAAGGAATCTCCTATCCCAGTCAAATTTGTGTTAAATTGCTGTTTTCGGGGGTCTTTTTCATCATCTGGAACGGATTAATCTGCTTTCCCATTACTTTCTATGGGAAACGTTCATTTGACTTAAGTCATGTTTGACTTAAGTCTAGACCACTGGAATGGATTAATGACGTAAGTCAAGGTTCCACTGTACTTTGATTTGGAATCCTGCACTAAGCAGGGGGTTGCACCCAGTGGTGTTACAGGCCCCTTCCAACTCCATGATGCTATGCTTCTATGATTCTAGGGGCGCATTCACACACACAGTATAGTCTGCTGCAGAGTGTTTGCAAATCCGGAGCATATAATTGTTTTCCCACAGCAGCGGACAAAAAAATAAATAAAGTTCGACCACGCCCACTAAAGCACATTTTACAAGTACCTGCCCAGGAAGTGGTAAAATTCTTGTCGCTGTTCCGATGCGGGCGTTTTGTGCAGGCAGGAGGAGGAACTGAAGTTAAAGGCGTGACTGACGCTCATTCAGGGCTATCTATTGTCAGTTCCTGGATCAGTAAATCCTCAGGGCCACTCTAGTGGTTTGGCACCCTGCAGTCACATGCAATCAATATCTCAAGGGCAAAAGCCATTACAACTCAAAAAACGAAAGCTAAGCAATGCTGTTAAGGGACAGGTGAAACTAAAAGCCAGCATGCCAGTATACAGCCAAGGAGGAGGGGGTATTTAGACCCACTGGGAACCGAAGGGGAAAATTGCACTTTGCAGCTCTTCTCAGGCATGAGATCAGATTGGTTGTGGATTTTCAAAGACCACCATGGGAACACTGGATCCGCAAAATCAACCACGTGACAGCTGAGGTATGTTATTCGGATCAAAGTTTTCTGAGGATTGTAGTGGTGGTGTGAATGCGCCCTAAGAGACCTTGTTGTCTCTCTATATCTGTTGATGTGCTGCTAAAGCTTTGTTTTGACTAGGACTAAGAACATCTGAAGTTGCCTAGATGCCCTAAGCACATCCGATCTCGCCTGATTTCGGAAGCTAAGCAGGGTCGGCCCTTGGTTAGTACTTAGATGGGAGACCTCCAAGGAATACCAGGTGCTCTAGGCACCTGGAGTAGGAACTGACAAACCACTCCAGTATTCCTGCCAAGAAAACTCCATGGATATGGAGACACGAAGAGTCGGTAACGATTGTAACGACACAACACACACAAGAACATCTGAACCAAAACTCAGAAATGCCTTTATGACTGAACAGGAAAACAATATCCTACAGTACAGTGCCATTTTGGTTCACTCTCAGACATATTTACACCTCTTACCTTTTCTTCATTTGTAAGCATGGCCAGGGATGCATTGTGTAAAAAGCAGAAGTTCTGGCTGGAGGTCCAGTTTCTTTCTGCCACTGAAAAGTAATAGCACCTTCTCCGATACCAAATCCAATCAAGTGAACATGGAAGGGGAGCAGCATCACCCGTTTGATTCTTGCTTAGAAATGCTAAAGAGAAAAGACCAGTGAGTTACCATCCACCGACAAAGGCACTGGGGGAGCATTTTTCCGCACCCTAGCGCCAATCAGCTGGCATGCAGGGCTTGGGGGAAGGGAAAAAGTTTTTTTTAAAAGCCCAACAGTATTTTTAAAAACTTTTTTCCCTTCCCCAAGTGGCTTACAGATAGAACAAAATGGTTTGTTTCAACAAAAAACAAAACCAAAACACCATATCGTTTCGTCTGTAACAAAATGCTGCTTCCTCGTGTCATGTCATGTCATGTCGTTTCATTTCATTTTGTTACATAACGACACGACAAAACAGCATTTCGTTTTTCGTTTTCTGACTATCCCTATGCATAACAGTCAGAGCTACTTACAAATCAAAGTGAAGACGAGACACGGGATAAGAATTAAAAGGACAACAATTCCAACCGGCCGCTTCTTGGTGCACACTAAACCAAAAGGAGAAAAGAAACCACAGTGGTCACTCCTGAACAGGGGAATTTCTGAGACAGAGGTAGATTTCAGCAGCAGACTATAGCATGAATGGGAAGGTCTGTGTCATCTTTTAAAATCATGTCTGTGTCTTTCTTTAGAGAGATAATTAATCTCATCTTTTTTGGTCCATCTTTTTTTCCTGTTGCCTTTCATCTGTCCTGACATTGTTGTCTTTTACAGTGAATCTTGCTTTCTCACGAGGTGTCCAAAGTAGGACAGTCTCAGCTTCAACAACGGCCTGGAAAAATCTGGGGAAAATGTGCGAGGACAGGAGTGAGGAGTTGTTTTTCCCAAGCATTTTCCAGAAAAAGTAGGATACAGTGGTCCCCCGCCATTTCGTAGTTCATATCCTGTGGGCCCGGTATATCGCGGGCTAGACCACCCCCCGAGGTAAGATGTGTGGGCCTGTTTGAGGCCTCCTGCACTTACCCCAAGCCTGGCGCTGCCCCAAACGGGCCTCCAATGGGCTTCCCAAGCCCATTGGAGGCCCCAGAAGTGGTTTCCAGCAAACCGGAAGTGACTTCCGAATCACCGGAAACCACTTCTGGAGCCTCCAGTTTGGGGCAGTGCCAGGCCTCAGGTAAGTGTAGGAGGCCCCAGAAAGGCCCCCAAGTCCTGACCCAACACCCGCATATCATGGATTTTCCATTATTGTCGGTCGGGTCAGGTCCTTAACCCCTGCAATAGGCAGGAATTTACTGTAATTTCTTCCAGAGGCTAGAAAGGAGACAAAGACACCCATTTTTTTGTGCAAAACTATAAGAACACTTTAAAGACATGCACAGTGTGCATGTCTTTAAAGTGCACTGGACTGTTCTGCAGCATGTTCAAAAATTTGATGTGTGCTGTTTCAAATGTTTATTCTCGATCAGTCTCATGTTAACGGGTAAGTAACTTCATGGTCTTCATGAATCACACATATGGGTAAGCTCACTTACTGGCTGGAGGGATGTCACACCATGAGAGAAAAAAGGACAGCTCTACTAAAGGCAACAGAGGACTTTTAAGTCCATCACAAAGGTAGAAGGTTGTGACCAAGTAGCTCTACAGACATCAGGAAGTGGTACATCGCTCATCAAGGCCATAGATGAGGAGAGCACTCTAGTGGAGTATGTTCTGACATGTTGTAGAAGTAGCTGCTCTTTGCTAGCTTGTAGGATAGAAGACTAGTAGAGACCAGCCAGAAACCCAAACTCCAGAGAAAAAATGAGGGACCCTTTTGGAAAGGGATTCGTAAAACATGAACAGTCTGATCATTGTAGAGAAAGTGGATGTTCTAGATATATAGAAAGTGAAAGCTCTCCAAACATCATTCTAGACCAGTGATGGCAAACCTTTTAGAGACTGAGTGCCCAAACTGCGATTCAAAACCTGCTAATTTTTCGCAAAGTGCCAAAACAGCAATTTAACCCGAATACAGGTAGCTGTGAAGAGGCGATGTCAGGTGCCCTCAGAAAGGGCTCTGAGTGCCACCATTGGCACCCATGCCATGGGTTCGCCAACACTGTTCTAGACTGTGGTGAATCTTGTGGGCAACAGAGTGGGAAAAATATCAGGAGTATAGTTGATTGGGAAAGAGAGTACCTTAGGCAAAAAGGAAACATCTGGGTAGGCAACATCTAGGGGCATCTGAGAAATGTCTCTTCACCTGGGCACAACCCCCTCACCCCATTATTTCCTTAATTCATTTCAATAAATGTGTCCTTCACAGTGGGTCACAGATCAACGCAGGAGGCGAATCAAACCACTCAGCTTGCAGTCGAGTCCTAAGTATCTCCTTTCCATCTTCTGCAGTGGATGCCATTCCAATCCTTGAGCACTGCTTGTCTGCTGTCCTGGACTGTATGGAGGGCTAGTAGGCTGAGGTTGAACTTGGGCAAGATGGAGATCTGGTGCGTGAAGCCTCCTGGGGTCTATGGTTTTGGGAACTCCCTCACTTTTTTGGGAGGGTGACTCCGCGAAGGGTGGGATCCACCGTTTGGGTGTCCTCCTGGACCTGGTGCTCACCATGGAAACCCAGGTGGCGTTGGTGGTCCGTTCCACTCATTATCACCTGTGAAGGATCGCCCAGCTGTGGGCCCTCCTTGACGTAAAGGGGTTAACCACGTTGGTTCATGCGCTTGTCATCTCGAGATTAGACTACTGTAGTGCTCTCTGTGTGGGGCTGCCCTTGAGGTTAATGCAGAGATTGCGACTAGTGCAGAATACAGCTACCAGTTTATTAACAGGGCTAAGAAGGCGCCATCATATTAGCGCCGTACTGGCAGCTCTACACTGGCTGCCAATATGCTACCGCACTGACTTCAAGGTTTTGAGGTTAACATACAAAGTCCTAAATGGTTTGGGAGCTCAGTATCTGACAGAGCAGCTCCTCCCACAAAGAACTGCCCGGATCCCCCGTGCTAGCCAGGCAGGACATCAGGGAGTCCACACCCTGAGGGAGGCCCGGAAAGCTGTGACAAGGAGTAGGGGCTTCTCAGTGGTTGCTCCCCATTTATGAAATCACATACCACCAGAAATTTTCTGGGCACCCTCACTTCAAAGCTTTTTAAAAAAACTACTGAAAACATAGTTTTACAGAATGGCCTTTCCTGACTTCTTAAAACCTAGCAACATGCTTTCCTTTTTTATTGCTTACCTCTAATTTTTGTTGTCGTCATTGTTTGACCAATTACTTGGTTGTTTCTATTTTTATTTTAGCTTATTGTTGTTGATTTATTTGGTTGTAATTTGTTATATTGTATTGTTTGTATTTTTGTTATTTAATTCTGTTGTTATTGTTACGTTGAGATTTTATGTAGCCCTAGGGCTAGATGGGCAGTATAAAAGTCAAATAAATACTGTAAATAGATACATACTGTAAAACCATGCTGTACAGGCATCACAGAAAGACTCAAGGACACTGAGGTAGAACAGAAAGAAAAGCTAATCTGTATTTGGCTGTCAAGGGCCATATGAAGTAAAAAAGTGAAATGAAAGTGCAAGTTTTTGGGAAAGCGTTCTTAAAAAATGGGCTACTTGAACACATAGTAAGGCTGAGGCAAAGCCTCAACTTTAAGATGGAAGCGTGGAAGCAATAATGTGAGGCACAGGGATGGCCACAGACTTCCTATGTCACTTGAAAGAATTATGTGACATGTCAGTTCTGACATGCTTCGCTTTCCACATTTTCAGCTACATTTGTGTGCTCTGAACTGAAGGAGAGGAAAAGAAGCCCAAAGGGGGGGCAACCTTTATGAGAGAATTTCTGAAAAAGACGTAGAGTTCAGGGGAAGAGTGTGGTCTGATTGGGAGGAGGTGCCTTACCCCATTATTCCAGGGCTTGCGAGCGATGTGTTTCCTTGGATTTTAAAACCACTGCTATCCTTTTTAATAGGTTGAGATTTCTTATAGCACCCATATCAAGGTATTTCAAGGGAAGTGAGATATTTAACAAACAGCTGCCCAGTTTTATTCCCCCACTGAGTTTCAGTGGCCAAGTGGGGATTCTACTCTGTCACTCTCTCCACTAGCCCACAATGGGAATCCTCATTCAATATATGGGGTCAGTTATCCAAGTGAGCAATACACTTTATTTCTGTTTAAATATTCTGGCTTGGATCCAGACAGTGCTAGTTCTGCTTGGTTCTTTGCCAGAATAACTGGTGGGTATACAGTGGCTGCCTTTTCGCATCAGATTCAGTAGGACACAAGTTCAACACAAGTTCCTGCCTCCTGTGTGCTGCAGGAGCTGCTCGTGCACCTGCCAAGGATTGCTGCTGCCGTTAGGACATTTGCCAAACAACGCCTCAGGAATGTCTGCTGGGCACTTTTACCTTGCTTCAACTGAGGAGGGACTTTCCGATGTTGCCTTCTCTTCCACTTCGGAGGCGACGTTGGCTGGACTTCCTCAGAAGAGTCAATGCCTTCATCGCTACTGTTCTGATCATTAAGAACTCCTCATATCAAGAAGGAAGGACAAAGGGAGAGAAACAGAACAAAAATGTTATATAATAAAAGAAAACAACTAACGACCCACCAGTACAACAAAAAGGTGCAGAGACCCACTTCAGTTGAAAAAATGGCCCCTCCACCAGCCAAGACCAAGGATTGTGGCTACCTTCTGCTGTTAGGACATGTGCCAAACAATGACTCAGGGACGTCCGCTGGGCACCTATACCTTGCTTTAGCTCAGGAGGGACTTTCCGACGTTGCCTTTTCTTTCGCTGCTGCACTTCGTCAGAAGATTCAATGCCTTCATCGCTACTGTTCCGATCTTTAAGAACTCCTCATATCAAAAATAAAGGACAAAGGGAGAGAAACAGAAGAAAAATGTTAAGCCATATAAGAAAACAAACACAAAAAGTCACACAAATCCACTTCAGTTGAATAAATGGCCCCTCTATGCAGATAAATAGCTACACAGAGTTCATATCTGTAGGCCAAGCAAGCATTCAACTTTTGAAAGAGTTGCCAAGGGTCAAAAGTCAACTGAACAATCTTATTTACTTATTTTATTTAATATTCTTTTACCCCAGCTCCCTCCTTTAAAAGGATGCAGGATCCCTAATATAATGCAAAGGCAATATTTAAAACTGAAACTAGTAGGCATACAAATACTAAAAATGGTCAAACAAATACCACACTAAAGACCTGTAAGCAAAAGCAACATCAAAAACCCATTCAAAATACAGTGGTACCTCTAATTATGAAATTAATCCGTTCCAAATGCATTTTTGTAACTCAAAATTTTTATAACGTGAAACAGAGTTTCCCATAGAATTGCAATGGAAATGAATTAATCTGTTCCAAGTGGGAAATCACACACACACACACACACACACACACACACACAACAGAAGCAATCTATTTCATAACCACTTGAGAAATCTACCAAAGAAGTTTCAAAAACTGTGCCAAATATTTCCAAAATGGGGCAGTTTGAAAAGGTCATTGGGGGAATTAAAGCCCGGGCTCTCAGCTTTCCTTTTCAAAATGTCTCCTTCTTCCTAAATACAGCACTGGAGTTGGGTGGCCACAAGATGGCAGTATTGCTATTGCAAACAAGCAGGAGCCGTTTTGAAAAGGAATCATCATCATCATCATCATCAAATCATCAAATTATTACACAGCAGACAAGATAATTACGCTGGATTTTGTATTACAAATCACTAGTCAAACACTTCCCAAGCGTTTAGGATAGGCATGTCCAATCTTTGGCCCTCCAGATGTTTTGGACCACAAATCCCACAGTCCTTGGCAATCTAAGCTTAGAATTCTGGGAGTTGTGGTCCAAAACATCAGGAGGGCTGAAGTTTGGACATGCCTGGTTTAGGACTACGTGATGTATTGTTGAATTATGTGAGCAGATCCCAGTAAGGTGGCTTTCTGCAGCTGACTGATGGTGACTTTGACAACTCCAATTTCTTCTAAATACTTGCTTAGCTCTTGAGGCACTGCACCCAGTGTGCTGATTACCACTGGGTTGTTATTATTATTATTATTATTATTATTATTATTATTATTATTATTATT